>JBBPDJ010000003.1:3202628-3219185 GCA_037974625.1 Cucumis cinereus
GCACCCTTTAGAAAGAAATTTACAGCCTGCCACCAAAGCATCAAATTTTCTGTAGTCCAATCTATAAACAGGAGAGTATCGTCCGCATATTGTAGATGGGACACTGTAAACAAAGGATTACCCAAAGAGATACCTTTTAGAATTCTTTTCTCCAAGCAAAAGTGAATCAAGTTACTAAGAGAATCTCCCACAATAGTAAAGAGAAAAGGAGCTAGCGGATCCCCTTGCCTGATACCTCTTTTGGCGTAAATTTTCCCCCTCGGCCTTCCATTGATGATAATAGAAAAATTAGTTGAGGAAAGGCAGCCCCAAACCCATTTTCTCCACCTTCTACCAAAACCTTTGAGTTTCAAAGCATAGTCTAAGAAAAGCCAATCGACTTTGTCATAGGCTTTTTCCAGATCCAGTTTCATGAGGGCCCCTTGTTTACCATTAGCCAAACAGTCATCTATAGTTTCCGAGGCAACTAAAATAGCATCCAGGATTTGTCTCCCCTCTACAAAAGCCATCTGAGAGTCGTTTATAATCCTAGGAAGAACTGATTTCAGCCTATTAGCGAGCACTTTGGCAATGATTTTATAAAGAGAGGTGGTCAAACTAATCGGTCTGAAATCAGAAACTCGAAGCACTTCCTTCTTTTTGGGAACAAGGCAAATATACGTCTCATTGCACTTTCTGTTAATAATACCATTTTTAAAAAAATCTTGGAACACTCCTACTAAATCATTCTTCAAAATGTTCCAAGATTTTTTATAAAACTCTCCCGTCATGCCATCCGGGCCAGGTGATTTTCTGCTTCAAGTGCCATTTCGGTCATGAATATCAATAAATGCAGCATGAACAAAAGAATTTACTACTTTTAAAAAAATCACCAAGACCCAAGAGCATAAACTAGTGAGCGAAAGGTAAATTTAGTTATAAATCATCAAACAAATCCCTAATGGGCTAAAGAAGGTTTGAACACAAGACCTCAAATCAACCTCCTTGATACTATCTTAAATTATTGATGAACCCAAAAGCTTGAGTCAGTGAGTAAAGATAAATTTAATTATATATCATCTAAATATATTATCAGAGTACTGACACCGAGAAATAAACGTTATGCAAAGAAGAAGTCCACTGCAACAAAACTAGGGCATTTATATCATCATATACAAAAATTCAGAAACACCCAATTGTAGAAAACAGATTACCAATTGAGGAGGAGTCTCCATAAGGCCTCGGCAAAGCAGAGACTATCGACCTGTGTGAATTTCTACAGAAAAGATAGAGGAAGAAGAATTTAGAGTTTCGTAGCTGGGGATTAGGGGAAATAGTTGAGAAAAAACAAAAGGCATTACCTTCGAGAAAGTTGAGAAATGGATGATGTTCGATTGTGCGAAGCGACAGAGAAACTGAGAGATGCAGTAAAAGCTGAAGCTACTACCATTTTGCGCGAAGCTTGTGAGAATGGCGCTGTGTTCTAGAGCTTCAATATGAAACCAAAAAAGAGACTGGAAATTAAACACTATCAATGAAGCTCCAAAATTAGCCTCCCGTTTGTACTACTCTTAAATGTTTGCCTAAGGCCCAATGGGCCGGCCCATGTTTCAAATATATTTTTATTTGGATAATTATAACGGGTAATCATTATATTAATAATAATTAAATAAAAAAATTGTAAATATAGCAAAGTCTATCAGCAATGAACTCTTGTGGTCTATGAGTTATAATAGATCATGTTGATAGACTTTGACAGATTTTGTTATATTTATATCTTTTTTATAAATATTGTTATATATACTAATATTTTAAATTTAATTATTATATTTACAACTATTTATTTTTATTTGTGTTTTTTTAAGAATTAGATTCAAAGTATGGAAAATCAGGTGTATAATAATATTTTAAAAAATTGCAAACATAACAAAATCTACCAGAATCAATAAATATAGAAGTCTATAAGAGTCTTCTAGTGATAGAAGTCTATCAATTATAGATTTTACTATATTTGTAATTTATTTAAAACGTTGTTATATACTTGATTATTATCTCTAAATTTGTTACCATTATAATTACTTTTTTTAATGGTTATTTGTCTGCTTAGTCTGTCATTAATATATTATAATAGAGATTAAGAATTATAAAATAATGATAACTAATCAATAATTGACTTACGTGGTATTGGCACGACCTCCCTAAAGGTCGAAAACAATACCTTATTCTGTTGTACTTGAAATAAAAATAAAACATAGAAAATGATCTATCGATAATGAATTTGAAGAGATAAAAATAGCTATAAAGTATCGAAACTATTAATACACAGCCTTAATTTTTTTTTAAAAAAAATTCAAAATAGGAAGTTTTGTACTAACATATTTTTGAACCATTTTTTTAAAATTTATGGGCATTAATAAAATTTTTGAAAGTTTAAGCTTATGGGCATTTTTACAATTTAAGCTTATTGTAAATAACAAAATTAATTAATTAATTTGAAGAAATTAGGAAATCAGATTTCCTTCCTTCTTCACCATATTCCGATCTCAGTCGTCTCTCTCGATATCTCTCACTATCTCGGCTCGCCAAGCCACAGCGCCGCCCACGCACGTCGTCGCCGCTCCGCTGCTGCACCTCCGTCCAACGTTCCTCCAGCCGCTTCAGTCTCGTGCCGGTGAGCTCTCTTCCATCTCTGTGTTTCTTTCTGCATAGTGTTTCCAACGCGCTGGTCATGAATTTCGGAAAAAAGAGTTAAAGACGGGCAAGAATGTTAACTTAGGAGGTATAGAGTTTAAGGTTGAATGCAATGGGAATTGAAATTGAAATTGAAATTGAAATCGAAAGAATTTGGAGCTATAAATTTGATTTTTCACCTTAGTTTTAGAAATGAAATTTTGTTCCAACTTTCTTCCGAAAGAGTAAACTGCTACCGCTATTGATCTCCCCCGATTTTCCTCCTCGCTTGGCAATCCATTTCTTTCCGTTTTCTGATCCCTTCACTCTTCATTGCCGTCTCCACTGCACTCAACAGTTTACAGCAGAAGTTTGCGGTTTGCTACTCGTCCCACTTTCTGTTTCGGTATTGAAATCGTTTCTTTTAAAGATTGAACCGAATCCAAAAGGGAGAAACCTGGTGCGCTTTTCAAGTTTGTTTTTCTTAACTTTAGTGGGTTGAATTCAGAGGATTCGATGGTTTTCACTGCCAATCTTCTTCTTCCTCCTCCGCTGGGCTCTTTTCAATTTCCGCCTTTCATTTCTATTTTCGTAGATTATTGTCTTCTTTGTTGAGTCTGGTTTTGTTCTTCTCTTTTCCTGGCTCAATTTTATCCTCTTCCTCTGCCCCAGCATTATGAGTTTTTCTTTTCCCCCAATTTGCTACTTCCGCATTCTGTGAAAGAGAGAGACATATAGCTTGATTACCCTCTGTGTACAGCATCTTTCTGGAGCCTGAACAGGTTTTTCCCCTCATTAAGGGAAGGTTTTCTTCTCTCGGAGTGCCATCCCTGTTGCATAGCTTATCTTCTACTTTTTGGGTTCAAAGCTTTTAACTCATGAACATATTATTGATGATGTTAGATATTATATTAAATTTGCATTCATGCATTAGGTAAAGATTTTGGGTTGAATTGGTAGATGGTATCAGAGTAGGTTTCTTTGGGATATTCTGGGTTCACCCCTTACAATGTTATTTCCTCCCTAATTAATATACATTTCTACTTGCTTGGCGCTTCTTCATATTTCAAACCCGCAAATGAGGGAAGTGTTAAATCTTATATTAAATTCGCGTTCACCCATCAACTTAAACTTTTGGGTTGAGTTGGTGACTTAAAAAATGATCCTTGTTTAATATATTTTCCATTTTTATTTCCTTCAATCGTTGCATATTTTGCTGCTAGAAATCATCTTAAAAGGCATTAGCCCATTGAGTTTTCACTCGTAGCTGTTTGGTAGCCCGACGTATATATCTACTCCCCCGCCCCCTTTCTTTTAGAAGAGAAACAATTTCATTTCAATGACATGAAGCGAGTGAATCCTGACAAATATGTTGGTGAATTACACGAACGTGCTCCAATGAGAAATTAGCGAAGATAGGGTATCTGCATTATCTGTAAATAGTATGAAAAATAATTAAGTTCATAAAGTTACCAGAGGAAGAGAGTATGCATCATCTATTCATATAAATGAACACTCAAAACGTTTATGTTTTAGTTTTTGTTGTTAGGAATACAAACATAGTACCGTCCTGGCTAGGAAAGGAAAAGATCCATGGTATATAATTGAGGATGCTTATCAGTTATCTCCTTTGGACCATTGGTATGATGATTTTTAGGTAAAGTCAAGAGCAAACCATGACAACTGTCTTCAAAAGAGTATCTTACCGGTTACCATTGTAGCAATATGTGGAGGGTTCTAATCATCTTTAACGTTTGTTTTTATCAAATAATTTAAACTAATATGGGTTCTTTACGCAGTTTGTAGGTTAAAGTAGGTTAAAGTGGCATATGAAAGTTTAGGAACCAAAATGCAATTGATATCTAAGTTCAAGTTCTTGCTTGTTTTCTCGTGCATATTAGCATTTCCCAAGAGACTAGACTCTAAATACTTACTTACGTGGTTGCGATTTATTTAGGTATCTGATATGGACAGCCTAGTGGACTCTTTAAATAACGCATATCAGGAATTTGTTGCTGGAGCAGCTAATGTTCTTGAAGCAAATGAAGCCTCTGGGGCTCAGAAGACAGCAGCAACGGATGCCGCTCTTGAGAATTTTAAACAAAAATGGGAGCTATTCAGGGTTGCTTGTGATCAAGCAGAGGAGTTTGTAGAGTCTGTGAAGCAAAGGATAGGATCAGAGTGCCTTGTTGATGAGGCCACTGGTTCACTGGCTGGCAAGTCCGGGCAGGCTGCCACCACTGCCCTTCCTCCGATCAGTGCTGTTCGGTTGGAACAGATGAGCAAAGCTGTGAGATGGCTCGTGATTGAGTTGCAGCATGGCTCAGGAGCTGCTGCTTCTGCTTCAGCACACTCTCATCAGTCTGCTCCTTTTGATGCTAGATTTTCTGAGGATGCAACCCAATAGGTACCTCTCTTATGATGTTATAACGTAACAAGTTCTTGTTTTTGCGTTTTGCATGAAATGGCTTTTCTGGGTTGCGGTGGGGCGTTTACTGTGTAAGATAATGGGCTTGAGCTTCGACTGAACATGAAAAAGCGGATCCATTTGTTCTGTATCTATCGTTAACTAATGTAGTTTCATGTTCTTTGTACTCGGTTTGTTTTTCTCGGAGGTTTGGTGGGGAGAAATTGTCTCTAGTATATATACTTAATATGGGGACTCAAAAACTCTCATTCTTAATCTGTGTTAACGAGTTGAGCTATGTTCATAATGGAAGTTGTTTAAGTGTTTAAATATCATGGATTGACCTAGTGGTAAAAAGTGAGACATAGTCTCAATAACTAACTAAAAACTCATCGGTTCAATTCATAGTGGGTTACCTAAGAATTAATTTTCTACGAGTTTGACACCCAAATGTTGTAGGGTCAGGCGGGTTGTTTCGTGAAATTAGTTGAGGTGCGCTTAAGCTGGTCCGAACACTCGTCGATATCAATAAAAACAAAAGTTGTCCTAAGTTTGTGGATTTGATTTCATTGGTATTATTAAAATGCATAGAAAAATATTTCAAAATTGTGTTCTAGGTTTCATCTCGACCAATGATAAGGGGTTTTAATTCCCTTAATATAGAATATTGTTTATTTTCACTTAGCATTTTAAGACACGAGCTTCAAAATTCCATGCTATTGTTCATCAAATATCAATATCTATAGCCAGCTCTAAATCATAATTTAGGGTTAAATTATTTACTTTAAATATAGAAATATAGAAACGAGTTTATACTTTGTAAATTCTAAATTACAGATATAAATAGGTCTAAACTATTGACTTTAAATATAAAAAATGAGTTTTACTACGGTCGCATGTATGATTCTTTTATTCCTATATTACCCTTTTGTTCCACTCCCTTCTTCAATTAGAAGAAATGAAGAAAGGAGAAATAAGACGAAGTTAGCATTTTCCATTCATGTAATTGTAAGATCATGAAGTATTTTTGCTACAAAACTTTCAAGCAAAACTAATAGTAAAAATACTTTTGAACTCATTTTGGAAGTTTGAGGGTATTTTTAAAACTTTTGGAAGTTGAAGGGTAAGTTTTACTTAGGCACGAAGTTTAGTGGTATTTTGTATAATTTAACCTTAATAATTAATGACATTCGTATTTCACTCTTGAAAAGTAATTTTCTGAACAACCTTGAAATTTAAAATTATTTCATGGGATTCTAACATGAATTTACCATATTCAGATTGACATCTTACCTCCATTCTTAACTCTAGAAGTCAAAGCTAGTATAACTTAATTGATATATACCATGTGTAAAAATAATGAGATCAAAATGGACAGAGGTGGGATGAGATTTAGCTGTATCAACCTCTTTAATTAGGGTCTCCAGCTAAACACACTCGGTGAATTTTAAACAAAAATGAGGATAAAATTCAAGAATAACGTTGTTTTCTAAATTATTGACAAAAATAGGGTACATTGAAAAGAATAACAAAAATAGAGTTGAAGTCCAAAGACAAAAATAGGGTAGTTTAGACCAATTACACAACTTCCAAACTCAAACAAATTACAAAATACAAAGACTAAAGTTGAATTTTAACCAAAAATATATATTTGGTTTATCAAATTGAAAATGAAATGTGTGATTAATGGTTTTTTAGGGAAACTATCTTGAACAACAAAACTCGTGAAAATATTTATAAATGTAACAAAATAGTACATTTAAATGTGATAGACATGATACAAGTAAATATAAATTATAGTCGATCTAACAGTGAAATTTTGATATATTTTGATTTATTTTTAAATATTTGAAGTTATTATTATTATTATTATTATTATTATTATTATTATTATTATTATTATTATTATTATTCGATGGAATTAACGACCAAAAAATTTGACGAAAAGATGTGGCGTGAGGGTCCCGCTGACTCGGTAACGGTAGAGAGAAATTAGAGAAGAACGTGGGAATGAATGAATACACAAAGGCGCGAAACTCTCTCTTTCTTTCATTCCACAACGCAAACATCCATCACAACCATGGGCAACAACACGATTCAATTCAACAATTCAATTTGATTCTTCCTCCACACTCTCCAATCTCTTCGTCATGGAAGCATTACTCGAGCTCTGTGATTTGATTGCACAAAATCCATCTGCTTTCTTCGAAAAACTTTCATGGATTTGCAGTCGTTGCCCTCCTCCCGACGCCCTTCTCTCCGATTCACCTCGTGTTTCACGATCCCAACTCAATGCCGTACTCGCCATCGCTCGATTTCTCTCCAAATCCGCTGATTCCGTCGAGCCTCGACCCAAGGCTGTCGTTCTCGAGTTTATTCGGTCTATACCTTCGTCTTTTAATCATTCCTTTTGGCCGCCGACTTATGGAAATGATTCTATTACATTGTTTTACACTGAGTTTTTGGGGTATGTGTCTAAAGCGACGGAAACTACCCCGGATTTTTCTGCAGAGGTGGCTGTGTATACTGGTGAGGTTGTGGCCTCTGCTATTAGTTCTGGTGGGGGGGATTCGGGTATTTCTAGGCTGTTTTTGATGGCTTTTTCGAAGAATTTTCTTCCGATTTTACCTGCTGATGCTAATAAATTGGTTGATATGGTGATTGAACGGTATTTGATGACGGGGTGTTGTGCACCGAGGGAGCAGATGCAGGGGAACTCTGATTCTTCTGCATCTCAGTCTATCGATGGTTCGAGTCCTCGAAATGAAGGGAGCCATGATTCGGGTTCGAGAGTTGGGGATGATAATATATCGTCGTGGAAGAGTTCTGCGACTTCATATGGTAGTGGGATTTTGTGGAAGAGTAGTGCTGATCAATTGGGTCCAATGTTTGGGTTCAATGACGGTGGTGGAGGTGGAGAAATCTTGCTTAAGCAACAGGTTTCAGGCTTTGAAGAAGAGTCTTTGGAAAGTATAGAGAAGCAAGCAATTGCGTTCGAGTTGTTAGCACACATTTTGGATAAAGCCCGAATTGATTCTTGGCTTTGGGATCAGGTGAGATCGATTGCGAAGAAGCAGCTTCAGTCTCTTTTAATTTTTGTTAAGGTAAGCTCTTAATATCAACGATGGTTAGTTATGACTAGGAAGCGAGATTCTGAAAAATTTGAGGTGTAAGTTTTGTTTCCCTTTTTGTATTGTATATGAACAGATTCGGAAGCGAGATTGGAGCGAACAAGGGTCTCTTTTAAAAGCTAGAATAAACGCAAAACTCTTGGTTTATCAAGCTGCGGCTAAATTGAAACTTAAGAGCCTTGGTTCTCTTGATTCTGAAGGAAAAGTGGCTAAGAAGTTGGTGTTTGAGACTTTTGCGTTATTAATGGATGCTGCTGAAGCATGCATTCTCTCAATTTGGAGAAAACTGAGAGTTTGCGAAGAACTTTTTAGCTGTTTACTTGCAGTGCTTGGCAAAATTGCTGTTGCTTGGAAAGGTCAGCCACTGCGTGTCTTGCTTATCAGGCTTAAACCTCTTGTTTTAACAGTCTGTGCTCAGGTATTCACTGAAAATAGTTTTAGATTTAGAATTTCAGATCAGCTTAAAAATATGCAATAGATAGTTTTAGTTTTATTCATTTGGTTTTACTCTCTGGTGTTACGTTTCCAGACTGATCCCTCTGACAGCAGTCCTAATTCAATGTTTGAGACTGTCTCCAAGACAATGTGTGGGATAATTGAATCGTGTTGGACGAAGGAGCGAGCTCCTGTTGACACATTCATCATGGGATTGACAGCAAGCATCCGTGGGAGGAATGATTATGAGGAACAGGTTTTGGTTATATAGAATCCAGTCTAAAATTCTGCTTTGGATAATTGAAGAATTTCTCTAACAAATAGAGTCTGAACTTGAAATGTCTCTTTCAGGTAAACAAAGAGAAAGGGGTTCCTCCCCTTCAACTAAATGGCATACGTTTGTTAGCTAATTTGAACGTTGCAGTGAAGAAGTCTGAAATTGTGGATATGATTTTACCACTTTTTATTGAAAGCTTAGAAGAGGGTGATGCTTCATCTCCCTGTTTATTACGACTCCAAGTATGAGACGCTTGTCTTATAACAACATATTTAATAAGCTTTTGTAGTTTTGATCATCATTTTTATTAAAAACAATATACTGAATTGCAGTTTCTGGATGCTATATCTCGCATGGCAAGCTTAGGTTTTGAGAAGTCTTATAGGGAGACAGTTGTTCTGATGACAAGAAGTTACTTGAGTAAGCTTTCAAATGCCGCATCTCCTCCTCCCGAGGGCAGTGCACCTGCTCCAGAAGCAACTACTGAACGTCTAGAGGTGACTTGTCTTTGAATGTTACTTTACCAGAAATCCTTGCTCTGTCACATGAATGCTCACTGGTTCAATTACATTCTAGACTCTTCCCGCAGGATTTCTTCTTATTGCTAAGGGGCTTGCCAGCTCTAAATTGCGTTCAGACTACCGCTACCGGTTGCTCTCTCTTTGTTCAGATGTAGGACTTGCTGCTGATTCCAGAAATGCAAGGTAGACTCCATTATCATTGTAAATATTTGCAACCAATCTGTGCTTGTATTGACGTTACATTATAAGTTTGGTTGGTTGTGCATTTAGTTTCTTTGCAAATTTAAGATTCTGCCAATTACCTTATACTCTAAACAGATTCTAACTGATACGAACACACCAAACTTGTAATTTAATATCTTTTTTGTGTCAGCACAGTTCAACTAGTTGTATATTCCTAACGAAGAGATCCACTTGTTGAACTTTACTGTTGCTCAAATTGTATATTTAAATGTTTAACTTTCCTTTGTGCCATTTTAATTAGATCCCCGCCCTACCCCTTCTTTCTGATCCAATTGTTGCAGGAGTGGGGCAGATTTTCTGGGGCCTCTACTGCCTGCTGTAGCTGAAATCTGTTCAGATTTTAGCCCTACGGGTGATGTTGAACCTTCGCTTTTGAAGCTATTTCGAAACTTGTGGTTTTATGTTGCTCTATTTGGATTAGCACCGCCAATTCAAAATTCTTCAGTTCCCTCAAAAGCAATATCCACAACAGTGAGCATTGCGGGAAGTGTGGGAACGACTGCCATTCAAGCTGTTAGCGGACCATATATGTGGGATAAGCAGTGGTCATCTGCTGTTCAGCTTATTTCTCAAGGGACTCCTCCACTTGTAAGTTGATCATTAAACCCTTTGCTCATAATTACTAATTAGTTTATATCTAATCATCGTATTACAAATTTTACTATACCTATAATTTTTTTGTTTAAGGATTTTAGTACCTAAATTTTGTCTCTTATTCTATTTTGGTTCCTGAACTTTTAAAAACGTCCGTTTTAGTCTTTGAATTCTTAAAAAGTGCATATTTTAGTCCATGTCTTTAAAGATTTCATTTACTCTCTAATGATGTGACTTCTATATTAGATAACTAGACTGTCAAATAAGATAATATAATTTTTAATAATTTAACGTTTTAATTTTTAATTAAAGGTTAGATAGTAAATTGATGTTATAAGACCGTCACCATTTTAGCGCGACATTCTACTTCACTTTCTCAACTTATATGCTAGATGCAATTCTTCCACTTATAAAACTTTTTAGTGCCTCATGTTTGGGATATTTTGTGATTCATTGAGGTGCTTTTTTTCTCTTCCTTCTAATTCTTTCTTCTTCATTTTTTTGGGGGTTTTGTAATTCATTGTGGGAATATTTATCAACAATTTCGTAGACTTTATTTTATATATGTGTTGTACTTATTTTATTTTTCTAGTTTATTTTATCTTGTCATGAATGTTAACAGTGATATGTTAGTTTTATTTTATTTTATTTTTATTCTACACAATATCATTTTTCTGATTTGCTCCAAGATTTCAATTTCAAAAATAAATAAATAAGTAAAGGGTGGAGAGTCGATTTAAGTTAACGAAATTTTAACGACAGAAACCAAAGTAAGTTTTTTTCAAAAGTTCGAGGATCAAAATAGACGTTTTTAAAAGTTTATGTATCAAAATAGAAAAAAATACAAAGTTTAGAGACCAACATAAGATTTTAATGTTTGATTTGTAATCGTTTCTCAAAAGTCCTACAATGTCGTTCTTAGAGTTTTTGGAATTATTTAATGATAATTTTGCCAATCAGTTTTTCATTAGCTATAACTAAAGCAGTAGAAAAAAAAGTTCAATTTATATATAATTTAAACTTTATAGTACTTAGGTGTGTTGTAATTTTCTCTTTATTTTTGCTGGTACACCCCTGATTTTTAATAAAAACAAGGCATACAAATCTGATAATCCCAGTAATCACAATTGGTTTAGCATATGTTTTGGATTTGGATTAATTGGTCGCAAGTTTAAATCCAACTACTTCACTTGTCGAACTGAAAAAATTGTGCAATCAGTAGCACCCGTTAACTTTTTAGTTAAATAAAAACATTTATTTTGTCTTTTCTATTCTCTCCTTCTTCCCTTTTCTTTCTCTTTCTCCTCCTTCATCTTCTCCTTCCTTCTTCCATTCAAATTTCAAACCAGTGGTCGCTGCCCGCTGCCCGCTGCCACCGTCCGTGGCGCCGACGCTGTCGACTGTTACTCCTTTCTCGTCAAACTTTAATCTCAATTCTCTCTCTCTCTCTCTTTTTTCTTTTTTTTCTTTTTGTTAACGAACCGTTTTCCCCTCCGTTTAAGCTTAAAACGAAATTCCACCTCATTGTCTTCCAATGCCACATTCCTCTATCAAGTTCAACAAAATTTAGGTCCTACAGCCTTTTACACGAACGCTAAGATCGAGAATGAAGACAATACAGCAGAATCTGAGGTCAAAACATTTGCAAGGCCGAAGAACTATGCTCCTCCTTTATCGAAAAAAATAAAAAGAAAGTTTTTCCAGATGATAAATCTTGTTCGAGTAATTGAGTGATGGAGAAGCAAATATCATTTTAGTTTGGGCATATATATACGAAAAAGCTCAAATTTGGCCATTGTACTGTCCGAATTCCAGTCCATTAACATACGGACTCTGTTCATTCAAAGGGCATCTAAGTGCTACATTTCATAGGGTGACTATAGATGAGGCACAGGATGTGATGGAACTAGTTTATGAAGTGTATTTAGGTTGTCCTAAGAGCTTTTTGGAGAAAGAATCGTGTCTGGTTAAGAGAGACAAAATCTGAAAAATAATAGAATGGGAATAATCCTAAACATTGATACTGAGCCTTGAGATGTGTTAAATAACCAAGGCCTAAGCCACCTCTAGTGTGTACGTCAGTCATTGAAGGGACATAATCAGAGAAAAACCGTAATAAACA
This sequence comes from Cucumis cinereus, assembly GCA_037974625.1. NCBI lineage: Eukaryota > Viridiplantae > Streptophyta > Magnoliopsida > Cucurbitales > Cucurbitaceae > Cucumis > Cucumis cinereus. Next base: position 3,215,008 of record JBBPDJ010000003.1, read on the forward strand.
ATATTGAAAAATACAGAATAATACATTTTCTAACATCCCCCTCGAGTGAATCGGCCGTGACAAGGACAATGAGCTTGGTTCTGAAACTCTGAAGTTTGGTTAGGTAAGAGCCTTAGTCATAACTCATAATATCAGCCTAATATTCATTAGAGGAAACAAATTTAATGACTAGCTGCTTTCTTTGCACACATTCTCGATGATATGTTTCATGCGATTATGCATAACCAGATTTGCTGGCATATATGCTGTGCTGATATTATTACAAAGAAGTAAGCGGGGCCAAGCAGAAGGAACACCAATCTTGGAAAAAATGGACTATGCCCACGTTATTTCAGCAGCTATGTATTAGGAACCAAGGAAGTATGGTGTCCCAAATTGGTTAAGATGGGATAACCAATGTGGTACTTAAGTGGCTTGGCTCTCCCATCCCAATAGTTGCCTTTTGGGGTGTGGTTCTCCAAGATACTTAAGCACCTAACAATGGTGTCAAAGTCGGTTGTCTTTGTTTCGGAGTGGAACCGGCGGAGGGTTCTAACTGGATGTGGTCGAGTGAAGTACCGTCGGAGTAGCTTTTGGGACGTGGGCTTTCTAGGAATGGGGTATTGTTAGGAACCAAGATAGTGTATGGGATGCTTTTGTCTCACATTGGTTAAAAATGGGATGACCAATGTGGTACTCAATTGTTTTTTCTCTCCCACCCCAATAGCTGGCTTTGAGGGTGTGGTTCTCCAAGATGCTTAAGTACCTTACTCTGGTGTCAGAGTCGGTTGTCTACTTGTTGTATATGTTGATGATATTGTTATAGCTATGGTTTGGTAATTTTGGGAATAAGGTTTTGTGAGGTAGGTTTTGGGTGAGGGAGAGGGATGACATATGGGAATGTTTGAGGTTGAGGGCAAGCTGGTGGGTCTGCTTGGAAAGTGTTTCCAGAGGATGAGGGAAAGACAAACCATGTTTGATGAGCTGGGTAAGGGAAAAACGATGGCACATTTGGATTAGAGGAAAAAATTAGGGTTGATCACTGAAGGAGAAGGTACAGTAGAGTTTCAAATAGAAGGAGGTGGTAAGGTAATTGTGTGATCGAAGGGACTAAAGAAAGTTGTGTTCTTCCAGTAGTAACCAGAGGGTGCCTTTCATCATTAGCCGTTGAGCTGGAGGTAGATGCCATTGGGAAGACGACGATAAAATAAAAATCCTACAGTTCCGATATGATGTTTGGTAGAGATACAAAATCTGATAAATAACAGAATTGAAATAATCCTCAGCATTGATACTGAGGCCTTGAGCTAAATTAAATAACTAAGGCCTCTGCCATCTGTACATCAGTCATTGAAGGAAAATAAACAGAGAAAAAACCATAATAAACAGTATTTAAAAGTTCAGATTAATATATATTCTAACAGATCACATTGGTTTTCCTTACTACAAGAGTTCAATATGGCATGACATTTTACCATGAATGCCTACCACAAGAGTTTTTAGTACCTTGTGAAGGGTATTTTGCTGGAAACCTGGAGTAAAAGGAACCACTAGTTCTTTAACGACTCCTAAAGAATGGGAAACATTGTAGGAGTTTTTTGGGAGAAACTTTTTTGTAATCCTTTTTGGCCTTCTGGGCTTGATGTTGCATCATCCATTGTATTTTCTTTCTTCATTATTTTTATTTTTTAGTTTTAAAGGAAGTAACTTGTTGCTATGTAGAAAGAAAAAAATTTACGAACTTAATGCTTTTACCTTTTCTCTTAGAAATTTGTATAATTTTCTTGTGCAAGTTTTGTTTGGTGCGGACTGAAGTAGGAATTTCTCTCTTTGCGGTGTCCTATCGTTCTCAATTGCAATTTTTCTATAGCAACTTGAAGAGCTCTCTTTTGGTCTATTTGTGATCTTCTTTGAAATAGGATTGGGCGTCAAGTCATCTCCTCATTTTTTATCTTCTTCTTGTATTACTTTCAATTGTGATCCTCACATGTACTTCTATTGCCTAATCTGTGAACAAACTGGCTTGAACGTTCGTCCAGTGAAGTTATCATTGGCAACGGGCGGTCACAGTCACATAAAGTTTTAAGCAATATACTCCTATCAAACTCTTTTCTTATAAACCCCTTTTGGAAAGTATAACGATGATGTGAAATGTTTAGAAGTACAGCCTATTTGGAGTTCTTGAAAAATAATTCACATCTTTCAAAGGTTGTTAGCACTGTTAAATGGCTTGAAGATGAATTGGAACTGAATGCTCTTCAAAACCCAGTTAGTCGTCAAGGAACCGCCAATGAGAAAGTCGTTCTAGCCCAAAGAGCTGCACTTGCTACTGCTTTAGGAGGGCGAGTAGATATTTCTGCAATGAGCACAATATCAGGTTGCATTTCGTTTGGCTTTAATGTTTACTTGATAATTTTAGCTCTTATATTGAGGACACAGCTTAACAGGCATGTTTTTGTCCTCCTTTATATAGATCTCCAGAAAAATAATCTTTACTGGTTCTTTATGATATATTCTTGAAAGTTGAAACTTTAGTGCTTTGTTTGTCCAGGTGTGAAGGCCACATATCTTCTTGCTGTTTCTTTCCTCGAGATTACACGTTTTAGCAGCAATGGTGGGATCCTCAATGGTAGTATAAGTGTGGGCGCTTCTAGAAGTGCCTTCAGTTGTGTCTTTGAATACCTTAAAACTCCAAATCTTGTGCCAGCTGTCTTACAATGTTTGACAGCACTGGTCCATAGGGCATATGAAACTGCAGTGTCTTGGCTGGTAAGTTATTGCTTTATGTAATTTATAGCTTTTATTATTACTTTCCTTTTCAAAGGGATTTTATACGAATAAGTATCTCATTCTTTTGGCTGGATTAATGTTCTGAAAAGTGGGAATCTATTTATGATAGCATTTAATGCAGCACACTAACATTTTCCAAGATCCCTAAAAGAACAAACTAGAAATGGTCCTCTAACGGAGAAAAACACTTCTATCCTCCTATTGCTTGTTTAAGATCATGTAGATAGGAGAGTTGGAGAACAAACGTCATTCATGAAAGAACGTTCACTTCACTTATTGTTGGTAAAAATTTAAATATTTAAACATTTTCAAAAGTATACGAGGAAAGAAATTAAGATGACTGTCAACCAATATTATATAATATGGAACAACAGTGATTGACATGCATGTTTCTGCTTCTTTTGCTTTCTTACTCTGTTCTTCTAAGCTCGGTCAAAATTTGAACTCAGTGTAATGGTAGGAGTTGTAGTTATGAGAGACCCTTTGTAGGGCTTCTATGTTAATTGGTTTACTATAGAAGATATAAGCTACAAAAACTTTGGGAGTTATATAGTTGTTTAATATTGTTGGATGAAGTTTAATGCAACAGTAATGCTGCCTTGTGCCATAAAACTTGGGGAGCATCCTTATTCTCTTGAACTCTTAGTATTGTTGGATGAAGTCTAATGCCATATATGTTATGGAAATTCTTTCTTTAGAACCTTTAGCTTCTTTGTGGATCTCTCAAATGGTTGGTTGGAAAACTATTGGTGCTTGGGGTTTGGCTGGGGACATCCTTCTTCTCTTGTTGAATGATCCCTCTATCCAGTTGACGGAGTTATTGAAGTTCATTGTTTTCCCATTTTCAAATGGTTTTCTTGTTGGCTAACTAGAACTTTGTTAGTTGTTGGGTGGCAAATTGAATGTGGCCAAACTGATCCGTGAAAAATCTACCGGTCATGATGAAAAGCTTGGGAAGAAATGGCGCTCTCTCTTCACTTTTGTTTGAAAAATTGGTAACTTAAGAAGGGAGTAGCAGTTACAGGGGAGAAAACAATAATTTATTTATTATTTTTAGTTTATTTTTTGGATCTAAGGTCTGTGAGTTCAGATCAGAGGAAATGTGATAGTGCAACTTGTTTTTATTAGTTTACCGTAGGAGTAAGAGCTATGGCTGGAGGGTCCTTAATCAAGCTTTTCCAACGCCAGCTGACTCCAATCTTTAAAAACAAGTTGTAAGGAGTGTTTGGTCTAATTAAGGAAGAATTAGAATCAACATGGATCTAGTGCAGAAATTGTTACTTTATTGATGGATGGATTTAAAAGAAGCAAATATTTTGTTTTCGTAAAAGTATTTTTTTTTAGATAAGAAACATTTCATTGATAATATGAAATAAAGGGGAAACCCCAAACACCTAAAGGTGGTTACA
>JBBPDJ010000003.1:3220397-3262706 GCA_037974625.1 Cucumis cinereus
ATGGTCGTTCAAGGTTCTCGGCATTAGAAGGAGAAATTGGACTCCAGTTAAGATTGGTAGGGATGAATCTTGAGCCAGCCTTTTTTGTAAACAGTAATGTTAAGCAAGTGTTTTAGTTGAGAATGATTCTCATTTTTTCTGAAGAGTCTCTCCCAAACAGTGTTTTTCCTTGGAATGTTTTTCTTTTTCCTCATAACATTGATATTGCTGCTTCTGTGAAAAGGTGAGTCAGTGCGATAACTATGTAGAGGAGATGACACTGTAAAATATCAAGAATGTACTTGTTTCCACTATTATCATATGCTTTATGATGGTTTGAACGTTTAGCATTCTTTCCCTTTCTGTGCCATATTGTTTTGTTGCTTCTAAACATCTGTTGATTTTCTAATCTGGACTCAGGAACAAAGGATCTCTGAAATTGGCAATGAAGCCACAGTTAGAAACTCAATCCTTAACGCCCATACCTGTTTTCTTATAAAAAGTCTGTGCCAGAGGGAGGACCATATTCGAGAAGTAGCTGTGACCTTACTAACACAGTTCAGAGATAAGTTTCCTCAGGTAAAAGTCATGGGGGTATAAGTTTTTTACCTTTTCATTATGAATTTAGATAAACAAAATTAAGTGCTTACAGGTTATGTGGAATTCATCTTGTTTGGATTCCCTTCTCTTCTCAATGCATAACCACTCACCAACTACCATTGTCAATGATCCTGCATGGGTAGTGACTGTTCGTTCGTTATACCAGAAGGTTGTTCGGGAATGGATCATCAGATCACTTTCATATGCTCCTTGCACTAGCCAGGGTCTCTTACAGGTTGGTTATTGTACATTTCCTTCATGGGTTATTTTTTTCTCGCTTCTTTCATTCCTTGTTGCAGTTGCAGACAAACAAGGCCAGGCATATCTATGCTAATTTCTTGGTTTGAAGCAGATTGGCTTTCCTGTTACCTCCGTTAAAATATCATTTCTAAAATATATGAAAAATAAACCAAGGGTATTTCTAATGAAGATGGGAAATGACTTGAAAAATGGGAAGATGAAATAGATTGGCAAAGATGAGAATATTTGTTGAAAAAGTTAAAAGAATCCAAGTTGAAAATTATATGCTGATGAACGATCACTTTGGTTAAGTGTAGGACAGTTGAAGTGATGAAAAGAGCATGGATATCTTCTACGATAGATTTATAACATGGTTATTGTTTTAATCACGTGTTCATTGTAAAAAAATATTTTTGTTTTTCGTTTTATTATTTTATTTTAAAGATTTCAGCTGTCTGATAAATCAGTTGCTTTCTACGGTATCATATGCACAATTCAGGAAATGCTTTGTAAAGCAAACACATGGCAGAGAGCACAACATACCCCAGATGTGGCCTCTCTTTTATCTGAGATACGAATTGGTACAGGTAAAAATGACTGCTGGACGGGCATACAAACAGCAAATATTCCTGCAGTCATGTCTGCGGCGGCTGCTGCTTCAGGAGGGAACTTAAATTTGACAAAAGCCTTTAATTTGGAGGTTCTCAGTACAGGCATAGGAAGTGCAACTGTTAAGTGCAACTATGTAGGTGAGATTGCTGGAATGAAAAGGTTGTACAACACCTTTGGTGGGTATCAATCAGCTGGTGCAGCGCCTACTGGTTCTGGAATTGGTATTGGCCTTCAGAGATTGATAACAGGAGCATTTCCACAGGAGCCACAGGGTGAAGACGAGTCATTCAATGCGATGTTGCTCCTAAAGTTTGTTCAGTCACTCCAGAAATTTGTTAACAATGCAGAGACAGGTGGAGAGATTGACAAGTCACAATTTCATGAAACTTGTTCCCAGGCAACTGCCTTCCTTCTAGCAAATTTGGTAAGATCTGCTCATTTTCATCTACTACATTTGACACATCTATTGGTTGTCCATGTTTCCTTTACATCCACATATCACCACCTTTTCCAGGGCACCGATTCAAAATCCAACATAGAGGGCTTGTCACAACTTCTACGCCTTCTCTGTTGGTGTCCAGCTTATATTTCTACGTCTAATGCAATGGAAACTGGTGTATTCGTTTGGACATGGTTAGTATCTGCTGCACCTCAACTGGGATGTGTGGTTCTTGCTGAACTGGTTGATGCTTGGTTATGGACAATTGATACAAAACGAGGTCTTTTTTCTTCAAGAGAAGCTTTTTCAGGACCTACTGCAAAATTAAGACCCCATCTTTATCCAGGAGATCCAGAAATGCCACCAGAAATTGATCCTGTTGAACAAATAATTGCTCATAGACTATGGCTTGGATTCTTCTTTGACCGCTTTGAGGTTATGCTTATTTAATTTTTTTAAAGGCTCTTCTGATCCCTTTTTTCTCTCTGTGTATCATGGTATAAATAGATGCACATAACATATTTAGATTGCATGGTTGTAATTGCATTCATGCCTGGATTTTAGCATATAGATTGAGTTAACTTCTTTTTGGGGCGAAAGTTAACATATAGGAGCGGACAACAAAGTATATGTAGTAAAAAGTTTGAGAGATTTCTTGCTTTAATTTGCTTCATTTTTCTTCCTTCCTTTTCTTGATTAGTCTTCCAACAATCTTTCCCATCCCATGTATGTGAATCGCAAAACCTTGTTAGAGGATGTATATGTAAATAGGAGCTTAGTAGTTTTTTTGTTCTTTCTTGTAGTCTTATTATTAATAGCTAGGGCTTCCAATATCAACTTTAGTATATAGAATAAGATGAGTTATTCTCCCATATTATCTCACATTAACTTCTGTTAAAAAAAACGATGAATGTGAATTCAAATGGAAGAAATGGTGAACTGAAGGGGGTCTTTTCTTTGTAAGTCTCCACTGGTCATGATAATGGAAGGCAATGAAATGAGGTGATTCTCTAGTGTGGCTCCGAGAGAATTTGTGCCAATCTGCTAAAGGTTGATGGATTGAGATCAGTTGATATGGTGGCTTTTCTAACATGCCACCTTGTGTACCTCTTCCATGGCGTCTTGGTACCAAATCATTTCTTTGAAGAAGGCACATCATCCATCAATACATGACCTTATTCATACCCCTAAGCTGAGAAATAGAAACTGAAGGGCTAGTTCAAAAGGAGTTAATGATTTTGCGTTGATTATCATGTGCTCAACAAGGAAACAATTAAAAAAGTTCCTGCAAATACTTCATCTGGCCCGCAATGTCCAAATGCTATGAATATGTTTGGTCACTCACATAGTGGCCATGGTACTTTTCTGGAGTTGGCTATCTGATTCTCAATGGGATGTTTTAGGGAGATGTCTGATTTCACAAACAATTTATATTACAAATAACTAAATTCTAATAGGTCAATCAAATCAAACCTTATGAAGGATATTTTTTACATTCACAATATCTTCCCTTCATGGTAGACATATCATAGATAAGTAGTCTGAGATTTTTATTAAATCGCATGATGAAGTGAAGTCATTACAAGTCATCTCATATTTGACTGCTTGATTATCAATTTCAGTTACATATGATCTTGATGGATCTTTTCCAATTCTTTTTGGCTGTTGCCTGTCGACTTAAAATAGTAATTTCTTATCTTGCTTTTGTCACATAGGTTGTCAGATACCAAAGCGTTGAGCAGCTATTGCTCTTTGGTCGTTTGTTACAGGGGAGCATGCAGCTCCCGTGGAAATTCTCACACCATCCTGCAGCTACTGGTTCTTTTTTCACTTTAATGTTTCTAGGGCTCAAATTTTGCTCCTGCCAGTCTCAAGTCAATTTGCAGAATTTTAAAACAGGGCTTCAGCTTCTCGAGGACAGGGTTTATAGGTGAATTCTGTTCAATCTTCCTTATTAATTGTACTAATATTTTCCTTTTTTTTTTCTTCCATGTACAAGCTGCAATATATTACATATCATTTTGCTTGACTTTTCCTCTTATGTATATCAATTATTCATTTCCACACCAAGATATGTTTTCTGAACTGACGAGGCTCTGGGCTGTGATTAGTAATCACCCTTTTTCCATTCTGTAGCTGATGCCATTCATATGTGTTAAATTAACATGCTACTGGCCGTTTAAGAAATTAGTTATTGCTGTTCCTGTGTGTGTGTGTGCAGTAGAAAACACATTAGGGTTTTCTGTTATTGGGATTTTGTGTGCTATTAGGAATTTGTGAGCAGTTTTTTTAGTGTTAATGTTCGGAGATTAGAACTCTTCTTTGAAGTGCTCTTTTTGTCACTACCTCGTCGAGAAGGAAGACCGCTGACCAATCAACAAAACGTAAAATCCTGTGACCCATCCAACGAATACATGGGTGCATGTAATTAATTGGCAAACAAATTACATGTTGCAATTTGTCATTATCTAAATCATAAAATCACATACCTATTCACCAAAATAAAGTAGCATGGTTGGTCAATAAAAGGGATTCAACATGTTTCCTCGAGTCTGTAGCTCAATTCAAAGTTGTTTCAATGTATTAAATCCCTTTTGTGGACCACTTTGGTGTAGTGTTTAGAAAAAAGAGCAGGTCATTTTATTAGTTCTCAATTGTTGGGTAGCCTGACCTTTAGAGATATATAGGTTGGCTGTAGGTATGGTGAAGTGCTTATGTAGTTATGTTACAAATATTTACCAGCAATGAAAGTTATTTAACCAACTAACTATCCTAAAATTTAAAGAAAAAGAAAAAAAATGCAATAATAGCCTTAAATGTTCCTACTTCATGCAAAAGAATTCTCCAGAGATACTTGGTTTACTAGTTAGCCTTCAGGGGGGAATTTATAGCCTAACTAAAAACTTCTCTGTTTGCTGTAGTGTTCTTTTATTCTTTTAGTCTGAACATACTAGATATTTGAAGATGTAACTCAACTATGAACTCTTACACTCCTTTTTTGATACAATTGCAATTAGTAAAATTATTTTTGAATCTTCAACTTTACCATTTTTCTAATCCCTTTTGTTCCAGAAATTAATTTTCCATTGCCTGCTGTTCATTTTGGCCACTTCTTGCACCTCAATGTGAAAGACCTTTCATTTTATAGCTTCTGCATTCATGTGAACTTAGAAAACATTCTCTCTTTTTAAAGTTGATAATCTGATTGGTTCATGTTCCAGGGCATCATTAGGATGGTTTGCTTTTGAACCTGAATGGCATGATATAAATAGTACGAACTTTGCCCAGAGTGAGGCTCAATCTGTTGCTTTGTTTGTTCAGTACCTATCAAATTACCTTAAAGATGGTTCACAAACGGATGTAAAAGGACAAGTACGTGAGAATGGGAACTTGGTTGACCTGGTAAGCTAATTGTATTTGCAATCTAAGCTATTCTGCTAATGGCCATGGCCATGCCCTTTTAAATTTTCTAAAACCCCTAAAGTTACTATTTTATGTATGCTATTGTAGCTTGCATTTTTCAAAGTTAAGTAGTTGTTTAAAAGAGGTATCTAAATATCTGCAGAACTCTTTTCATCCAGTCTGGGGTGAGATGGAGAATTATATTGTGGGCAGAGAAAAACGGAGGCAACTACTGTTGATGCTATGCCAGCATGAAGCAGATAGGCTAGAAGTTTGGGCCCAACCAGTTAACACCAAGTGATGTCTAATCATAGTGTGCAAAATTTTCATGATGCTTATATGACAGTGAAGTGCTTGTATCTTATTAGTTGCACGAGCCTTAAATTTAATTTTGTTTTTCAATAGGGAAACTACATCCTCTCGACCAAAAATAAGCTCAGAGAAGTGGGTTGAATATGCTAGGACTGCCTATTCTGTGGATCCTCGGATTGCATTTTCTCTAGTTTCAAGATTTCCAGCTAACGTAACACTACGGGCTGAAGTGTCTCAACAAGTACAGGTAACTTCTTTTGTTAATTTTACCCCTTAGGAACCAAATCAATTTCCGGCTAATGTAACACTAGGGTCTGCTCTGCTTACAGGTCCCAATTTTATAGTTTACTGATTTTTGCTGCTCCATTACTCTCCTATAACCGATACTTGTTGAATGGATATTTACTAGTTTAACAATTGACCGGGTTTGTCTTGCAGTCTCACATATTGGATATCCGTTGCATACCTGAAGCATTACCATATTTTGTCTCCCCAAAGGCTGTTGATGAAAATTCAGTGCTTTTACAACAATTACCTCACTGGGCTGCTTGTTCAATCACACAAGCCATTGAGTTCCTTGCTCCTGCATACAAGGGGCATCCTCGTGTTATGGCCTATGTACTTAGGGTTTTGGAGTCATATCCACCAGAACGAGTAACCTTCTTCATGCCACAGCTAGTTCAAGCTCTGCGGTATGATGATGGAGTGAGTTTTAAACTTTGGAGGGATGCCCCATTATTGTTTCATTGGCAATTTGTTTGTCTATTTCTCTCCATGGTTTGGGAAATTTAGCATATCATCTAGTGGTGCTTAGGGTTCAGTTGAAAAGTATCATCTCACAAATAAATTTTTGGTTAAGAGCTTCACCATCCAGCCTCAAGCTCACCACAAATGTCTCATGCAGAAATTCCAGGAAAATAATTTCCATGAAACACTCCAATGTCTCTTCTATAGTTTTAACTAGAATCCAACTAAATTGGACACGGAACTTGGGCGAAATGTTCTGTAAATAGTTTGGCTACTGAAATCTTTATATTATTTATTGGTTTCTGCACTCTTTTGTAGAAGTTTACTATGCTAAAGCCATCAAAATTAGAAATTATACTGGCATAATTTGGAAACTCGAGAAACGTTGGTAGTTGGATTCTAGATCACTATTTCTGACCCAAGTTCAATACACGTTATGTCATCCCAGCTTGCTTAGCATATTCAACCAATACTTCTTTATTGTGCATATTTATCAGGTTTTTTTGAGTTCAATTCTCTCATTTTGCAGAAATTAGTGGAAGGATACTTGCTTAGAGCAGCTCAGAGAAGTGATATATTTGCTCATATTCTTATTTGGCATTTACAGGTTTGAAAAACTCTTCAGCTAATGCTGATGCGACTCTTCTTGTTATTATTCTTTGCCTCTTTTACTGCATGTAATCTATTTATTTATTTTTGTTGTTAATGTTAAATTTATACTTTTGGTTGGTGGAGTTTGCTTGTAAATGAGAAACAGGTCGACTTCTTAACTGAATTGAATATGAACTTGAGGTTTGATCACTCAAATAAATGAATTTATATAAAACTCACTCAAACTCACCTTTTTATTTGCAAGTGCTCAAACATCAGCAAATATTATCCAGCTTTTCTAATGGGTACTAGCTGTAAAATCTTTTTTAAATAGTCTTCCTTTTTTCTTTCCTTGTTAGCCAAATTGTTCGACAGAAATCTTTATCTTCATGATCTGCAGTATAATTTTTCCTTTTGAAAGCAAATTATAGAAGCATTGTAACCTTTTTTTGCGGGTGTTACAACCCCCTCTTCTTCCCCTGTTTTGGCTTCTTACATTGCCAACTAGTGATGGAATTGCCTATAGTTCTGCTCCCTTCTTGTGGCTAGACTTGCGAAACATATTGGTGGTTTACCATAAATTAGTGTATGGTGAATTGTAGGTTTTCATTATCTATTCAAATCATATACCTTTTGACCTGCAGGGTGAGACTTGTGAGCCAGAGACAGGGAAAGAAGCCACCACTATAAAGGTATGGTTATACAGGTTATTTTCCCTTTTTCTTATTTTTTCTTTTTCTTTTTCCGTGTATGTGTGTTTCATTGTTGCTGTTTATGTCAAGCAGATTCTACAATCCATTTTTCATTCTCGAATGACATTTCAGTATCGTTGTTCAAAAACAGTATGCATATTATCCATGTTAAGGGAAAAAAATCCATTCTCTATTCTACAAGGTTTGTTCATTCTTAGGTTTACCCACTGAAGGAAACAATGACCATCCATTTATGTCTGTTTACTCAATCTCTTTTGGTAACGAAAAATACTAGTCATAATTGAAATCATTTATACTATTGAAAATTAGATAAAAAGATAAATAACAAGATATATTTGCTATTGTACTTTGAGTAGTACTTGCTGCACCCATCTCCAGGGATCCCTTCAATAACAGAGGGAAAAAATATTATTTTTTAAAGAGAAGATTTTGCCATATGCTAATTTGTGATTGGGCACGCGATTAAGAAGTAGTTCCGAGTTATCCAATTTCATTACTAGTCTGAGGGATCTATTTGTAGGTTTGACCCCTTAGGAAGGCAGCTAGATTTGAATAACAGAGATAGGTGCACCCTGGTTTACTAGTATCTTTCTTGTACTTTATACTTAATATTATCAATCACAAATACGGAAGTACATACAGATACGGTTTGATTCTGTAGACTGCAATCTTGTCAAGTGATCAATCTTTTATAAAGCTTACTTTCAAATAAAGAGGTTTATGATGCTGCTGATACTTTCCAAAATGTGGGAAATGAAAAGCATAAGGCCCTATTCTTGTCACCTCATTGTATCATTTGTTAATCTTGAAGACCTACAAAATGTTTGCAGCTTTACATCGATTTGTTTATGTCTAACTTATTTGTTTAAGAACACCAAACATAGTCCAAGTGTAATGCCCAGTATTGTCCACGTCATGATTTTTTTATTTTCTGGGGTATTCATACTTCGAGCAAGACATGTTATCAGATACATTATCGTCTAGTTGAATGCTAATTCTGAACCACTTCATGCTTTTGGATCAAACTAGATGCATTCTTCATATCGTGACATTTGTCATAGTGCAATTAGAACTGTATTTTTTGGCTCTTTACTTTTATACAGTCATCGTTTGGGGTCATTAACTACTATTCCTGGTGATAATTGCAGAGTAATTCATTTCAAGCATTGTTGCCAGTTGTTAGGCAGCATATTATTGACGGTTTCTCTGGGAAAGCCCTTGATGTGTTTCAAAGAGAGTTTGATTTCTTTGACAAAGTTACTTCCATCTCTGGTGTTCTCTTTCCTCTCCCTAAAGATGAACGTCGTGCTGGTATTCGAAGGTTCTATTCTCAGACTCATGAAACTCATAGTTCCTGTCTCAATTCTATCATTGCAGTTGAAATGTGCACTCTCAATGTAGGGAATTGGAGAAGATTGAAATGAATGGTGATGATCTCTATCTACCTACTGCACCTAGCAAGCTTGTGAAAGGAATACAGGTAGATAGTGGAATACCCTTACAATCTGCAGCGAAAGTTCCTATTATGATTACATTTAATGTGGTTGATCGTGATGGAGACCCTAATGATGTAAAGCCTCAAGCTTGCATCTTCAAGGTAAAGACTATTCGCCTATTGTTTCTGTGACCTTGTTTTTGGCTTTTCAAAATTTATTGTCCTAGTCACTTCCTCTATTGCTAAAACGGTTCAGAGTTTAGATGATGGAACTATATGAATCAATGTCATTTTCTGTAATCTAAAACTAGGCTCATGATTAACGGGGTTTTACCAGTATGTTGGCATAGTTACAAAATGATTGGGAGCCCTGGATGCAATTATAGAATTAGCATGCTAATAAGGCATTCAATCAAATGCATGCCAAAACTAAATAATGTTTGTGACACAGAAAAAACAATGATTTTTATGTATGCCTTTGGTTGCGTGCATAATAAATCTAATCTTTTCTAAACACCTCCATCATTGTTCTCACTCTATTACCAGCTTTGGTTTTGGGGCTTTTATCATTTGTAGCTTCATTACTCCTTTTTATTCTTCAAGGTAGGAGACGATTGCCGTCAGGACGTCCTTGCATTACAAGTTATAGCACTTCTTAGAGATGTATTTGAGGCTGTTGGGCTTAATCTCTATTTATTTCCCTATGGTGTTCTCCCGACTGGTCCTGAGAGAGGTATAATTGAGGTCAGTTTCCGTCCTCTCATATAAAATGGTATAATTTTTTGTTTCTTTTGAAATTTTGTGTTGTCCTTGACAACCTTGAACACTCGTTTTGGTCAGAAATCGACAATAATATAAATCAATGTTGTCAAGCCGTGATATATTTGGTTGCTACCCCCTTACTACTTGCTAATTTCCATGTTACAGGTGGTCCCCAATGTCCGAAGTCGGAGTCAGATGGGTGAAACAACTGATGGGGGTTTGTACGAGATATTTCAACAAGACTACGGGCCTGTTGGCTCCCCAAGTTTCGAAGCTGCCCGTGAAAACTTCATTATCAGTAGTGCAGGTTATGCAGTAGCCAGTCTTTTACTTCAACCAAAGGATAGACACAATGGGAATCTTCTTTTTGACAAGTATGGTCTCTCATTCATCCCATAGGACCAATTTTCGATTTTCCTTTAAAGCATGCAATTCTCATGTTTATACATGACATGATACTGTAGTTTGGGGAGGCTTATTCATATCGATTTCGGTTTTATACTGGAAACTTCCCCTGGTGGTAATATGCGTTTCGAGAGTGCACACTTCAAGCTGAGCCACGAAATGACGCAACTACTCGATCCTTCCGGGGTAATGAAGAGCGAGACCTGGAACCTGTTTCTCAGGTAGTTAGTTTGTTTCTCTGTATTAATTGTCATCAAGTCCTATATGAAAATTCTCCAAGTGTAACTTATTCTGATGCCTCAAACAGCTTGTGTGTGAAGGGTTACCTAGCTGCACGTCGTTACATGGATGGGATACTCACAACCGTGGCATTGATGTTAGACAGTGGCCTGCCATGCTTCAGCCGAGGTGATCCAATCGGAAACCTTCGAAAGAGATTCCATCCCGAGATGAGCGAGCGCGAGGCTGCCAACTTCATGATCCGTGTTTGTGTTGATGCTTACAACAAATGGACCACGGCTGGGTATGACTTGATACAATACCTCCAACAAGGCATTGAGAAGTAAAAATGAAAAGATTCTTTGGGATGGCTGGGTAGACACATCATAAGAAGGTTTAGTCTCACCATTATTAGAAACTCTTCTCTTGTCTTTGTTAGACCAAACTATTCAAGGAATCTTGCTTTTTGAATCTTTGGAGAGGACTGTATGTAAAACTGACATTGTGTCGTGTGAATTCACAGTGGGATTCCCATGCCCATTTTGTTCATTTTTAATTTGTTTGTTTGTCTATTTTCACCTTTTTCTTGTCATGTATTTGAGTTTCTATTTCGTGTAATATCAAAATTCTGTATAATTATTCTAAATTTATAATGTGTGGGAAGAACACATCGATTCACATAAAGTATGTGCTCTTGATTAAGAGATTAGAGATTTGAAGTTCATTCTTACAAATTGTTGAACTAAACAACTCGAGGATCTACCTTCTTTTTCTCTCTTCCTTAAGAAAAGCCCAATCAATTACAGAAGAATGAGCAACAATTGTTTCAAAAGTTCCAATTTTACATTTACCAACAATTCTTTTTTTTTCCTACAAGGTTTTAAATTACTACCTCAAACCTTAAAAGTTAAAATAAAAGGACACTTTGTAAAAATCAAACCCTAAAAAATTATGGTAGTAACAATTACACCCTTAAACTTTCAATCGTAAAAATTAAACCATAAAACTTTAAAAAATGTCAAAATACACCCCCTTTCAGATTAGAAAAGCTAGGACCATCTCTCTATAGATAGGAGGCCGTAAACATCAAAGTCCTTCTCCCAATAGCTTATTCGACATTTTGCTAAATATTGACTTAATCGAGTGTTTTCTTCAAATTTATTATTAAAGACAGATGAAGGTCGGATGAGTCTTTGTTACTTGGATTTTGTCATCAAACGATATTCAAATGTTGAATTAATCCACAAAGTTTTTGCCATATTCTCTCTTATGTGAGTTTTGTTGAAAAAGATCAATCCCCAAATCAAATTTGGTGAATACTTATCCCTTCATCTTATCTCAAACTTGTAGTTTACTTCTTAAAGGAGACTCATCTTATCTCAATTACACAGAAACAACAAAACTAAAGAGAGAAAAAATGGGAATGATCAAAGGAAGTTTGGGAGAGAGATTAGAGAGAACATCAAATTAATTTGATTTTGATTTGATTTTTTGGAAAACATAAATAAAACGTGAAAATCAAAACAAGATATTTAGGGACGGAAGAAATATTTATAAACTTAATTTCTTAAAAAACAAAATAATTATCAAACAAAATT
The DNA here is from genome assembly GCA_037974625.1 of Cucumis cinereus. Lineage (NCBI taxonomy): Eukaryota > Viridiplantae > Streptophyta > Magnoliopsida > Cucurbitales > Cucurbitaceae > Cucumis > Cucumis cinereus. The sequence continues at coordinate 3,232,452 of JBBPDJ010000003.1, forward strand.
AAAAAATCGGTGTAATTGTTAATTACTACAATTATAAGGGTGTTTTTGCAATTTGCTCAAGACAAAACTTTCCAAAATTGGGAAAATAGTAAAACAAACTCTTTTGATTAGTTAACAAAAAGAAAAAACAAATTGAAGTCAATAAATAAAGGAATAAAGTCAACAAATTTCAAGTTTGAAAAAATTGTATAAAATAATTATTTGAGTGGAAAAAGTGGCTGAAGAATTATTTGTCTTAAAAACTCCGATCGGGTCAGAAACGGCGGCCGGACCCGCCGTTAAAAGTGATGCCTTATCTTTGCAATTTGTAACCGTTCAAATATTTCCACAATTTGGATAAAAGATACTATGATACTGTCAATTTCTAAAAAATTAGGCTGCGTTTAGTTTATGATTCAAAAATTTAAATTAGGTTTCATTTAGTCTGTGATTCAAAAATTATTTTGAAAAATAAAATATTTCATAAAAAACAAATTTTTTCACTGTATTTGAAAGAAACGTTTGATTTCAATATAAAATTTTGAAATTTAGATTCAAAATTCATTGTGTTTGGTTGTGAATTTAAAAATGCAATAGTGTACTAATGTTCACAATTTCTGAAAACAAAATCTAAAAACAAAGAAAATAACAATTTATTTTTTTCGAAAATAGGTTATTTCAAGTGTTGTTTTAAGAAATTGTTTTTAAAAACATATATACCAAACACGTGTTAATTATTTTCTTTATATTTTTTGTTTTTGAAAACATAAAAACGAAAATGAATCATGAACCAAAGGTACCTAAGATATTGATATGTTGAAGATACATTTTTTTTCTTTTTTGCTTAAAAGGGCTTAAGATATTAGTCTTTGACATAAATATTCTAAATGTAATTCACTACCTCCACAAAAAAGATCCATCAAATATCAATTTTATTTCAATAGTACAAAATTTAAAATATAAATTTTGTTTATATAATTTAGATTTTATTCATATTAATATCTATATACTTCTAAATATATAATTAAGTTTAGTCTCTATACTTTTAAATAAACGGTAAACGAAGTCATTTAAATTAAGTTTGAACAATTTTATAAATTATTGAATATTCAAACGTTCATATGCTTTTACGTATATGTTTAACTTTATATATATATTTATATTTTCAAACCAACTTCAAATTTATACAAAATTCAAAAGAATTGACCATTATTTCTTATTTTAATTTTATCATTTCTTAGATTAAGTTTGTATTTATCTACGACTTAGGGAAGTGTACGCATTATTCATTCACACACTCAAATATATATAATTTTGAAATGTTAAAAGATAGATATTGAGTTAGACACATTATTATCCTCGACGAGATTTTAAATTACTCAACGGAATACGTAACTATTGGAAAAATATTATCTTCTTCTCTTAATAACGACATTATATAGGACAAGAGCTTTGAATTAAAATGGAGTGTAATGCTAATTATACCTGAGACTTTCCACTTAAATAAGTACACGTGTACCGAGGTTATAATGTTTAGTACACATATGAATACTTTTCTAAATTAGTCTTATAATTAACCAAATTATATATATATATATATATCGATCGTGTAACATTCAATGTTGAATTCTTTAATCGAAGCTTTTTTTTCTTTCTCAAGGTAAGTGATGAAAAGAGATTTTTTTCCATCGAGAACTTAGTTCAATTGGCACCTATATGTACCTGAGATCCAAAAGATCTTGGGTTCAATCATACAAAGTTAATTTTCAACAAATGACCACCGAAATGACTATGGTCAGTTTAGTAAATGTTAAAATCGACTTCGACCGTCGATGAGAGAAAACCAATCATCGGTCAATCGGTTTGGGTTGGTTTAATTCTTTTTAAAAAAACTTAAGAATATTAGTTTAGATTTTTCTCAAACCGACACCGACTGGTCTCCTCCTAATTATCTTCTACCACGACCGACTTCAATTCTATCAATTCGATTTTTTAGTCTATCGTATTCACCCATAGCTTTAACAGGGTTTGCATAACAAGTTTTTCTATAAAACAATAGAGAGAGAGATAAAAAAAAAGTTAGAAAAATGATTCCAATGAATTTGAAAGGTCAATTTCAAAGTTAAAAAGAGCCAACACAAAATGGGGAGTACCCAACAAGTAGGGAGCCAACCCATCAATGCTCATTTTACTAACTCCCCCCCTTTTCCCTTTTTACCATAATCCTCTTTAACTTATTGTCTCCTCATATTTAACTCACGTGATAATTATTATGGACATACGCGGTCCAACTTGACTCGATTACGGTGCAAAATTGGAGTAAAGAATAAAGGATTTGTGGAAAGAGAAATTGAAAACTTAAGCCACGACTTGGAGAAACTGAACTGACACACTTAAAAGTTCATAGAACAAAACATGTCAGTTTAAGCATGTTTGTTTGGTTTATGCTTCCACCTCTAGTAATGAGGATTATTGAGGCATGCACATTTTTCTCTTGTTTTAAAAATATCAATCTATAATGTTTCAAAAGTTGTAATATTAGATTTGATTCGTTTTAGCAAACATTTCGAACTATCTTTAGCTTTGAGCTTTTATTGACATGGATTGAGAGGTGATGCGGAACAACATTAGCAGTGACTACGATGCAAGTTTAACAAAATGATATTTAAACACATTGATTTTTTTGTCTTACAAGAGTATTTCTAGTTCATGAACCGTTTTGAAAAGTCTATGAAAGATCACGAGCAATATAATCACTTATGAAATGATAGATGTATTTTTGAAACAAAAGACAAAGTTCAAACGTGTGTGTGAAAAGAAAGAGAGGAAGGGAGGAAAAATAGTGCATGCAAAAAGTTTTAATATTTAATCTTTATCGAATAGTTTTAATCACAGTAAAAGTTTCAAAATTATAGAAACCTAATCGAATGTCGAGACTACTGTAACTTAACTTCAATAAGTATGTCGGTTCTCAAAACACATTATATTATCGTTTTTAATATTTTCAAACCCTAATCTATAACCATAATAATTTGAATAAACAAACTAATAACAACAATGTCTAACTATAATTAGTATTATTATTAATATTATGATCATATTTTCCTTTTTGGCTCTTTCATTAAGCTTCTTAATCAAAACCATTCAAACCTATTAATTGGTTGGTGGACCAATTAGACCAAATCTAAATTCACTTTTAACTTCATAAGTTTAAGACATTTAAACCAAATCCTTAATATTTTGTCAAAAACTATATAATAAATTAATTAAACCCAATTTCAATTTTTTCATTTAAATTCCATCACAAAATTCACTTTATACTTTGCTTTAAATTTCGTTGATCGATAACGTGTAAAACTTATAATTTGAATTAATTGAACTCATAATTTTTCATAAATCCATCAATTTAGATTCATTTTTATTATAATTACATTTGAAAATCATCTATCTATTCATTCTCAAACGTGTATAGACTTCTACAAATAACGGTTTCACAACGAACGATTATCAAATAAACTTATGACTGAAAGTCGAAAGCTAGAAATCTAATCAAAACAACTATCGATATACTTATGAATAAAATTAAAATTAAAATTGATATAATTATTAGTTCGTATTTTAAATCAACACAACCCAAAAAAAAAAATTTTAAAAAGAGATACTTCTTTTTTTTTTTTTTTAAGGACCATTCTATTTTACTCTTTTTTTTTTTTCTTTCTTTTTCTCAAGTAGACAAAGGGGAAGATCTTGCTCTCCAATAAAACATAAAACCACAACACCACAATTTTCCCCCATTTTCTTTAAAAAAAGAAAAAAAGTGCATATTTACCAAACTACCCCTCTCACACACTTAAGAAGACTGACCGTTGGACGACGGCGCCGCCGCCAACTGAACCCCACCACTACCATTCTCCTTCTCCGATCCGGCAGGCGCGGTGGATTTCCACCTAAAATGACCAAAAAGCCCCTCCATCTCCTCCAACGTCTTCCCTTGGGTCTCCGGCAAAGCCGTGTAAAAGAAAAACCAAGCAACGGTAGCGATGGCGGCGAATAAGAAGAACGCGCCGCCGGTAGTAATAGCTTTGGTTAAGGATAAAAAGGTCATGGAAATTACACCACTGGTCACACGATTCACCGCCACTCCCATACTCGTCCCTTGAGCGCGTAGCTTCAACGGAAAAATCTCCGAACTATAAACCCATGTGATGGGGCCCATCCCAATCGAGAACGACGCGACGTATGTTAATACCATGGATATGCACAACACAACCGCCCACATCAATTTCTTATCGGTTTGATTAATCACCGTCAAAGCCAATCCAAGGGTCCCTAATGAAAGTATCATCCCAAAAACACTTGTCAGAAGCAACGGCCGGCGTCCGATTCTGTCTAACAAAAACGTGGCTACCAATATGAATATCGTCTTCACAAATCCTACCGCCACCGTTGCTAGTAGTTTCTGATTCGCTGATGTGATTCCGGCTTTCTCGAAGATTCTTGGGCTGTATAATACGACGGCGTCTATTCCGGACGCTTGTTGGAAGAAGTGTATTCCCACGCCGGCGATTAAGATATGACGGACGGCGGCAGTGGGGTGGATCAGGAGTTCTTTCCATACACCTTCGCCGTGTGTGGATTTTTTTGCCACGGAAACTATGTCGTCGTTGCATTCTTCTGGGATTCCGGCGGCTTGTTTGATGTCGGCCAGACGGATTAGTGCTTCCTCTTTAGAATCAGAGGTTTTGTCGAGGACTTTCTTGGCTTCGCCGAGACGGCCTTGGAGTACGAGCCATCGGGGGGATTCCGGCATGATTAGAACAATGAGGGCGAGGAAAACAGAAGGGATAGCGCCGATTCCGAGCATGAATCGCCAACCCATTTTTACTGGATCTGAGACTTTGGAGAAGCCGTAATTTGAGACATAACCGAGTAAGATTCCAGCATTGATGAATACTTCAGGGAAGGAAGTGAGAAATCCCCGGGAAGAAGCAGGGGAAACCTCCGCCGTATAAACAGGAGCAATCATTAAAGCATAACCAACGCCGACACCAGCCACGAAACGGCCGAACATTAGAAAAGAATAGTTAGTAGCGAAACCCATGAGAAGAGCGCCGGCAAAGAAGATGACAGCAGCAACGACCATAGTGTAACGGCGACCGATCCAGTCGGAAGTACGGCCAGCGGCGGCGGAGCCAATGAGGGAGTAGAGGTTGAGGATTCCAACAAGAATTTCAATTTTGGTGTCGGAGAGTTTGAAGTCGTCTTTGATGAACATGGCAGCGCCGCTCATAACGCCAATATCTGGAAAGAAATGGGAGGAAGATGATAAGAAAAGTGAAGAAGAAGAATGAAGAGAAGGGTAGAGAGAAATTTGAAATTACCATAGCCGAGAAGAACAGAGGTCATGGAAGCTAAAGTAGCGCAACCGAGAGCGAATTTGTTTCTCTTAGTCTTCTTTGGAGGGTCGAAATCAGGGAGAGTTTTGTGGGTTTTCTCTTGATGAACAACAGAGGGAGCTGTTGTTTTTGGGTCAGTAGCCATTGTTAGAAATGGTTAGCAAAATCGATGAAGAAGATGAAGATGAAGAAGAAGAAGAAGAATGGAAAATGAATGAAAAATGAGAAGTGTTTATATAGACGAATTATAGCTTCTCCATAGTGATGAGTTGTAGTTTAGAGATAGCAAATAATATACTTATTAATATTCACTTATGTTCACATCATCTTTTTATTATTAATTTTTAATTTATCCCTATCATCCTTTAAATATCACTAACTATTATCTACCGACGACAATAGACTATTATTTTGGTCTCAACCGTTATAAGAAAAACGAAATTGCTATATTACAAACTGATACGATGACCTAAGATGTACCTAAGTATTTTTTTTAGTATATTTAAAGTGCATACCAAGATAAACTTCACTCTAATCACCAATAATAATAATAATAATAATAATAATAATAATAATAATAATAATAATAATAAATTTTGTTTAAAAAAGTTTGAATTTTTAAAAGTGTTTAAATGGTAATCAATATCTAAATAGTCATAAATTGAAAATTCAATGATTGAATTTGTAATTTGACAAAAGCAATAACATTAGGAAAAGAAAATAAAAATCAGAAAATGGATAAGAAAAATATTATTAAAACAAATTTTGTTGGTGTTAATATCTATTAGTTAGTTTAACAAAATTTATCTAATAATTAATTAAGTTTTAGAAAAGTTACACTTCATAATTATTCTTAATAGATATTACCGGTAATGATGGAAAGTGTGATCATGTAATGAGAAATCAATAAATTAAGTTTAATTTTGAAACCTAGGATCAAATTAAAGCAAAACTTAAATCTCAAGGGTTAAATTGCAATATTTTAAAACTTATGGGGTAAACTGAAACTAAATTCAGAACTTAAAAAACTAAATGTGTAACATTTTTATATTTTTCATAAAAAATAGTATAAGTTGAACAAAATTATATTTAAAAGCTTAATGATATAAACTAAATCTAACAAAATACGATGCATGAGACACGAATTACTATTTCAAATGGGTTTAGGGTTGGTCAAAAAATTAAAAGGAACTTAATGTTGATCAAAGACATGGTCCCCTCCTTCGAGTAGATTTTGGAAGCTTAATGTTGATTCATCTTGGTGCAACGAAAAAGAATTTGTGGTTTAGGGTATGGGTTATTGTTTGTGATTATCGAGGATCTTCTACTGCATGGACGACCTATCTAAGCTTTGGAAAGTGACGCTATCATAGTTGGTGTATCTTCTCTCCTCAAGCTTAAAGAGGATGCATTGCATCCTTTGATTGTGGAATTTAATTCTGCCGATATCATTAGTGCTCTTAATGGTCCATCTATATATTAATATCTCATAAACGAAAAATGTGATTGTTGTCTCATTGGTTCTTGCACTTCAGGTTGACGTTCACTCTTTTGTTAGGTGTAAATTATTCGTCTAATTTTGTTGCTTACACATTAGTGATTGTTGTAACTAATTTTGTTGTTTAATCTCATTCTTCTAGCTTAGAAGGTCAAGATACTTGTTGTTTAATCTCATTCGTCTCGTTGGCTTTCTCTTTCTCTTTTTTTTTTTTTATCAAGCTAATTGTACACATAATTTCGTATCAATATCGATCTTAACTAAGTAACATGGAGATGAGCTAAACCAATTAGCCAAAAAAATGTGTCGTTATTTATGAAAGCTGAAAAACTTAAATGTTTTTTTAGTACAATAATTAAAGATATAGAGATTCGAACCACATATCTCGTGATTATTAGTACATTAAGATATCAATTGAGCAAAAAAACCTTATGAGTGTAATTACTAACCATTATCTAAAAAACATCTCATTGTGTGTTGAAGAGCAATTTTTAATTTACTATTTCTTTTTTTAACCATCTCATTTTATTTTTCTTTTAGTTTACCAATTTAAATTCTAAGCTTTCGTAAGTATATCAATTTACAACATTCCTCCAGATTTCATTCAACCAACATCGTGCAAAACTTATAATTTTAGTCCATTAAATTTTTTAAATTTACATAATCCAAACAACTCAAATCATTCACTGTCATTTCCTTAGAAAATCATCTATGCATTAAATCTCAAACGTGCATAGACTATTTAAATGTCAGTGGTAAGAAATGGAAGATTGGGGTAAACCGATGGATAATTTTAAAAGAAAATTATGACTAACAATCTGTTTAGAGATTGATGTTCAAATTGATACAATTATTAGTTCATGATTTACTTTTTATACCAATTTTAAAGTTTAAAATACGAACACATATTTTTTAATAAAAATTATGAGATAAATAAATTTAATATTTCTCATTTTTCAGGTTGGTTGATTCTCTAAACTTGGGGTCCGGTCAACCCATACATTTTCACTCACCCTAGATCTACGTGCCTAAAAATAAATTTAAAATTGCTATTATTATATATATATTTTTCTTTTAATTTTATGAAAAAATTCAAAATTATAATTTTGATTTTTTCAATTTCATCCAAGTGAACTTCAAACCAAAATAAAAATAATAATAATAATAATAATAATAATAATAATAATAATAATAATAATACTCAATTATTCAATTTGTATTGATTGATCACCAACTAATTTAATTAGAAAATTATGTGAAAATTTTGTTTTCCAATTTTTATTTGAACATATATGAGAATTATTTTAAAAGAATAGTTGGAAGAATAAGTGATAACTTATTTTGAGAGATGGAATTGCAACGAATTTAAAAAATTAGAGTTAAAATTGTAACACTTATCTAAATTTTATGTACAATTTGATGAAATTAAAATTGTTTGGTTAAAATTAGTACAACTTATAAATTTAGCTATAACAAACACACAGGTAAATTGGGTTGGATAGGGTCAGAGGTAACTTTTGGACAAATCAAAATTTTTAAGAATCGATAGGTTCCTCAACTCGAACAACACAATTAGATAGGACAACTCAACCCAAAAAATAAGATTGTCTTCCATATGATGGCAAATAAGAGAGTTGAGGGTTGACCATGGTTTTCAGATTTAGGTTAAAAAAAAGCCCTAGAAGCCTAAAAACTAATATATATATACACACATAAGTCTGGAAGTGAAGAAACTTTGTGTCATTTTTGTCCTTTTATTAACACATTATTCTACGATCATTTGGGTGACAATAATATCTGTTTACACTATTCTCAAATATTAATTTTCCCAACACATTTAATTTTATTCTCGTGATTTCATTAAATTGAAAAAATAATAATAATAAACTTCAAAGTCTATTCATCAATAAGAATTTAACTCAATTGACATTTATAAGTACTAACTAAGATAAGAGATCCGTAATTCAAACTCCACGCAACTTGTATCCTTGCATTTAACCCTAAATATTCGAACAAACAAAGAATCACTCTCTTAATTAAACAAACTTATTTTTTATGGTCATTACAATTATCTCCACATGAACACATTTGACGATCAGAAGGTTTTTATTATTATTTTTTAATGTCATTTTTATATTAATTACTGGGATACCCAAAAAAAATAATTATATATATTTTTTTCCCTCATAAATTGGCGTCATTCAACAACTTGACACGAATCTTTTCTCTTTTTTTTTTTTTAATTATTTTTTTTGTAGTTTTGCGAGAACAAAAACACACACACATATATATATATATTATATTATGTATAATCCCCAAAATTTCTGTCAGTTTACTCTTTTAGAATTAAATTTACAACAATTTATTGGTTACAAAATGATAAATTAAAGAGATTTGTAATATAAAAATGTTAATTAACAAGAGACAAACTTACCCTTATGGAAAAGACAAAATATGGATTATTTGTAGTTCTTCTACCTTGAAGTTTCTTAAATAAAATTATTATTGAAAGATTAAAAAAAATCAACTATAATATTTAATAAATGTCTTAAAATTTAGTAATTTTTCCGCTAAATTTTGCTACATTTTGACACATTTTTAACCTTTTGAAAGACATTCTCTCATCTACTAGTTTCGTATAAAAATTGTCATTTTTACATTAATAATTAAATATTTAAGGATTTTATTTTTTGAAATAATATTAATTGCATTATCTATTATCATTAGTTTTGAGATTTCATTTAATAATTTTTTAATTATATTTTCAATGGATTATGGTATATTTCCTAAAATTAAGGAAAAAGACTATATATTTTTTTCTCTCACCATTTTATTTATTTATTAAGCCATTATTAGGAAATTGGTTTTTCCACCATTTTTATATTCAAGAAATCAATGGGTATAATATCTTTGGTTTTCACACAATCCTATTATTTTTCTTGAAAAATCAATTTATGTTTAAAAGATGTAAAATCAGATTAGAGGTAGAAAAAACCGATCGAAACCGACCAAACCGATGTCCGATGGTTGATTTTATTTTATTTATGGGTGGAGTCGGTTTTTAAGTATATAAATTGAATTAAATTTGGTCGGATGATTTGAAAGTCATATTCTGTACAGATTTGAAAGCTTTCTACCTCAAATATTCAAAATAGTTTGATTACCGTGTAATATTCAATAAAATATGGTTTGGCTTATGTTGTGTTTGTTAAAATATATTAGAAAATTTAAGTTTACATCTCGTAGAGTGCTCGTTCTATAAGTAATGCAATTAAAGCAATTGTCTTCTTCATGCACGTTATGAAATATACAATATGGATTATTTATAGATATACTATACATTATGTGATATATATTATGAAGATGCGTAATAGGTAATGTTTATTCTGTATAATTAAGAAACATACAACTTATTTAGGGCAAATTGCAAAAATCACATTTAAAATATGGTGATAGTTGCAATTATACCTTTAAACTTTCAAAATTAAAATCCTCAAACTTATCCAAATTTTAATATTGGACCCTTAAATTTACATAATTTACTAATTATACTGATTATTGTAAGCTTGAGAGTCAAATTTTAACACTTGTGTAGAAGTTTAGGAGCTCAATTGTTATTATCGAAAATTTAAGGGTATAATTGCAACTACAACTATACTTTAAGAGTAGTTTTTGCAATTTGACATTTTATTTATATCCATTTTTCGTGAGATAATTTTTTAAAAAAAAAAGAAAAGAAAAAGGAAATTGAAGTCAAGATAAAGTGGGTCAATAAGTCAACTAATAAGGTCAAAAAAATTGAAGTTTGACAAAAATGTGAAAGAATTATTGGTTAGTGGAAAAATTGGGCGAATTATATCTCTTTAATACTTTCCGATCGGGTCAGAAAGGGCGGGCGGGTCCGACGTATCGGCAGCGGGCCCGATTCTGCTTTGGGAAGCTTAAAGTGATGGCTCATCTTCCTTGCAATTTGCAGCCGTTGACATATTTGCACAATTCATCGACCCACCTTTTTTAGGATAGCAATGGGTAGAGTTGGGTCGGGTTGAGCCGTTGGGGTCGATTTTATCTCTAAAAAGTTATTCGAGAAATCTACTATAATGTGATAGACATTTTTGTACTATTGAATGTACGAGAGATTTTTGTAAAAATATTACCACTAAACATATTTTAAACTTCACATTTGACGGTGTAAAATTGTTAGCCATATTGTGATGGTCTCGTAAATTTTATTACATTCTTGTCGAGGGATGGAGTTCGATATCGACATAAAGATTTTTTTTTTTCATTCGATATTCCTTTATTTATTTTTTTACTAAAAACATGTTAAAATTTGGTATTTATATTATTATTAATTATATAGTTATTTTTCGAAGGGGAATGATTATCCTAACTCATACTCTACCTCTCTTTTCTTTCGATTTTTTAAAAACCGTTAAAGAAAATTGTGTCATGCATACTATATATCATTGAGTACTGGTCAAGTTGCATAAGAGACGGGTGTTGTTTGACTGTACCTATTTTTTTTCTTTTCAAATTATTATATATTTTTATTAATAATAAAATAGAAAATATTTTAAAGTATACTTTTTTAAATATATCGATTTGAAGGTTATACTATAAGTTATATACCAGTTAAGTTATGCTAACGTTGAAGGTGAATGAAAGTTAATTTTTAATGAAATTTGTTAAATGCATGTAATACAAAAAAGACATAATTATATAATAAAGGATCAATGAAGACTTTTTTTTTTTTTCAAAAAATAAATTGTCAATAAACTCAGCTTAAATTTTATTGAAATTATGTAAATTAAATTTAGAAATTCTAAAATGTAACAAATTCCACACTATAAAACCAAATGGTATATATATAACCAAGAAAATATTAAATATATATATATTAATTAGTTTTGTTATATATAAATATACACACACAAATTTACAAGAGAAAATAAAAATAAAAATCAAAGAATTGACCATTATTTCTTATTTTAAATTTTTTAGTCAAAGATAAATTTTATATTAATCTACCCTTCCAAAGTAGGTGTATGTATTATTCTCACTCACTCCATACAAATAAACTTTAAAATAACACATAAATTCTTGACGTTTCTTATTATTCAACCGAATACGTAACTATTAGAAAAACGTTGTCCTCTTCCCAGAATAAGGACGTTGTATAGGACAAGGAGTTTGAATTAATTAAAGTTTAAGCCTAATTTTAGTCAAAACCTTCCACTTAAATGAGTACATGTGTGTAAGGTTATAATGTTTAATCTTATGTAATTAAAGTTTAGCATTGAACTTATAGTCACCCCCACATATACTATTTGATTTATGAAAACTTTTCTAAATTAGTCAAATAATATATATATATATATATATATATATATATATATGACTTTTGTGACACTAGATAGCAATTGCTAACCAATTAGAAAATGGCACGTTAGGTAAAAAGCTCTCAATTATGTTAGTATCTTAATAGATGCTGAGAAATCTTTTGGTTGATTCACATAACTATTTTAAGAGAGACAACGACTAATTGTGTAACACAAAAATTATATAAATATGGAGTTCTATGGTTTGATTATGGATGATTATTATTATAGTTTTTAATTTATTACGACTTTCTTTTAGTAATATTTTGGTTTTTTAGTTTTAGAAGTTTAATGGGTTACCGAACAAGAAGTATCTATCGTTTTTCATGTTTATCTACTAACTAGGTGTGATTAAACTATCAATGGTAATTAATTAATAATATAAAAGTTGATGTTTTAAATCATCGGATAGTCAAAATAATGCAATGGTTTCATGCTTGCCACGAAAACTTTGATGCTAAAGATATATCTCACGACTCACTATAAACGTTAGCAAACAACTAAAGGAGAAAGTTCCACTTACCTTATCTTGGAATTCTTTTTGATCAATTGAGGCTAGGAGGAACTCGAACCACATATTTCTTGGTTATTAACATATATGTATGACAATTGAGCTTGTGTCTTTGCACCTTATATTGGATCGTCGTGCTCTATTTTATGGTGTAGCACTCATTAATTAGGGATCTTCCTCCTTCGATATTTTATCTTCTTTCATTTATCCTTTTGGAAATAGGACCCTTGGAGGATGTTTGTTCAAGGGTTGGGATTGGATGAGTTTGGTATCCTAAGCCCAACCATTGTTTGGGACAAGTGTTTTGGATGCCTAGGCTTCCTGCCGACTCTCCCATGAGGTTGAATAGTAAGCACTCTTCAATTCCATGAGTTACCTTTTTTTTCTTTTCTTTTTTCTAATTTAATTTAGAAGGTTTGTTGGCCAACTTTCGGACACCACTTCTAGTGACTGTTGCTGGCCAACCTCCAAGCTCCATTTCGACAACTCCGCTGGCAAACTTCCAGTCACCAACTTCTGCGACAGTGTGGACCAACTTTCTGTTGTCATTGGTCAACCTTGTAAAGTATAAATAAAAACATTTTTAGTATATAACAAACCAAACAAAACTTGTTTATAAAAGTACTTTTTAAAAAATAGTTGCCAAACACATTTGTGTTCTTATGTTAAGAATCTTTTTATTAAAAATGTTTAAATAATAATGAATTTTTTAAAGATCTTTCTTTCCTGAGGAATTTCCAATACGCTCTTAGTTTAATCGCAATAATATTTTTTAAAATACATTTTCTCATTCTTCTATTTTTTTTTCTTTTCTTTTGGAGTTTTGTTTTTAGTATTGTCATATGTCATTATCATTTTTAATTATCTCCCTCCCCTTCTTTGTTTAAAATTAATGTTTCCTCTAATTCAAGATATTATGTTTATTTTCTTCTATTTTTTCTAGGTGAAAATCGACCACATATCTATTGTAAACTCAATTATAAATCAAATATATTGGTAATATAGTAAAAAATAATGTAAATATCATTGTTATGTTTTAGTTAAATAACATTTTTGTTTTTTTTCGTTGATCAATTTAACTAGAAGACTTAGAATCACTTTTTTAACTTAAAGATTAAAATGTTGGAAACAATTTAGTCGCCAAATAAAAGTTAAAATTCAAACTTTTTGATTACTTTTAGAGTAATTGTTATGAATAACAAAGAAAAAATTGAAACTATTTGCACATATAGCAAAAAAGATAATAATAATAAAAAAAAACGTATAAAATTTGATAGGTTTTGCTATATTTTCCTAATGAGCCTCACTTACAGGATATGCCAACAACCTCCAAGGCAGAGTTAGGCCAATTACGTCGTTCGACCCACATTCTCTTCCTAAAAAAAAAAAAAAAAAAACTCACACAAGCTAGATTCCTCACAATCTCAAGTCGTTTTAAGATCATGTAACTCTCGTAATTTTACTTTATCTTAAATTTGTTTTCTAGTCCAAAATTACTCCTAACATATATTATCTACTCTAAAAAGTATTCTCAAAATATTAACTACAAGTTTTGAAAACAAACATATTTTGTATTTGCAATTAAAAACAATGCCACTCAGAAACAATGCCATTGAAAATGAACCAAAATATTTATAAGACGCAAAATTTTAGAATCGTATTGATAGAAGTCTAATGTCAATCGATATCTATTATTGATAGAATCTAAAATTTTGTTACATTTTGTAGATATTTTTAGTACGTTTTGCATTTATGATTTTTTTTTCATTTTATTATTATTAATAATAGATTATAGCCTTCCCTGGGTTCTCCTGCCACCAATATTTATAAATTTGGAAAATAATAATTAAAAATAGAAAAATCCGACAGGTTGGGTTCTACAACTTGTCCAACTTTTAACGAAGTTTGGAGTATCCGAAGATTCAACGGAAATTTAAATTTAAAAATAATAGATATTTTTTTAGATAAATTAAATTAATATAAATAACAATAATTTCAAGGCAGATTCCAACTAAAAAAAATTAATAAATTACTTTTAGTTTGAATAATAGTTCATCATCTGTCAAATAAGCTGATTCATAGGATTTGAAATTTGTGTACCATCAAACATGACTTCTGTTTCAAACCTCTACCTTTTATTTTAATCGATAATAGTAATTTAAATATAATATTTAGGTCAAGAGTAAGAGTAAGCCAAACGAAAATCGTACAATCAAACTATCAGAAGAAGAAAATTGGAGTTTAGTCGAATTGGCCTCTTTGTCCAACCTCCACTTCTACCTTAGCCTCAGCCGATGCCGAAGTTCAGGAACTTAGTTTGTTAATAGGGCGTGACTTATACGATCCCAACTCAGATATCTACGAGAAGATGTTTAGGTCAAACCCTCGTATAATGAAAATGAAGAATTTCTTTAAAAAAATTACTATCACATTATAAAATGAAATATTGTCATTGAATTATTTTTATAATTTTACTCTCAAGAAAATATTATTATTATCATTATTATTTTATACCTAGGTGTAAAGAACTCATTTAATATAGAAAGATTTTAAATATTTTTTTTTCTAATTATTCCTTGATAAACCATCTCTAATTAATTGGTTATAAGTTTCGACACAATATTATTAATCCGAATGAAATCTAAAAAACTTTAATTGATATAACTTAAATTTAGAGATATAAATCGATCGCTATATTCACGAAAATATATTTATATGGAGAGAGAGTGTGGTTTGTTTAGATCTGTCTCTACACATTATCAAATGGTCAATTATTTTTATCAATAATTTAAAATTTCATAAATAAATAAATAAATACCAACAACTTTATCACTTAATTAATTATACTAAGAGTTCCCTTTGACTCTCTTTCTCTCTCACATTTACATGTTTAAAAGAGTTCTCTTTGACTCTCTCTCTATCTCAAATCATACCAAGAAGACAATTGTCTTTACGTTCGGTTTTCTCGTTTCTTGTTTTTTGTTTTTTTATAATTATATTTATATTTTTTAATAAAAAATTTTAGAAACAACGAAATCAAGTTTTTTTAGACAATCATTTGATTTTTGGTTTTTAGTTTTTAAAAATTAAGTCTGTAAACTATGTTTAGGGTTTGATGAGAGTGTTAGAGAGGTGTTAACCTAGTTGATTGATTCTTTTGTCTTGTGTATATTATTAAAAAAAAATTAAGTTTATAAACATCATTTTCATCTTTAAAATTTTTTTACTTTACTTTTGTTATCTATATTTTTACTAATGTTTAACTAAAAGCTTACCATAGGTTTGGTTAATTAAGAATTTAACTCTTTTATTTAAAAAATGTGGATCGTGGTAATAAGTTGTGAGAATAAAATTAATTCTTAAAAATCATATATAATTTTCTTAGGCAAATATTTGAATTATAATTAAGCCAACTTTAAAACCAAAAAAGTTTTGTTAAAAATGGTTGTTTATTAGTTTTCAAAATTTGGCTTTGATTTTGAAAATACAACAAAAATTTAAAATCAAATGTGTAAAATTCAAATTTATAAGCTTAATTTTTAGGAAAAAAAAGGAAAAAAAAATCAAACAATGCCTAATTTAAAGAAAAAATGTCAAAATTGACAAAATATAACAAAATTTCAAATTTTGTCGATGATAGACAATGATATACTTCTATCAGTGTCTACTTCCATCCCTGTCTATCAATGTCACTAATAAACACGAATAGAACAAATAGAAGCCTATTAATGTCTATCAATATGTACTATTGATAGAATCTAAAATTTTATTATATTTTGTAAATCTTTTAGTTCATTTCGCTATATTTGAAATTTGCAAATGAACCTCGAACGATTTCTAATCGATGATTACTTTTGTTTTCTCCATTTTCCTTATTTGTTTTCTTTCTTTAGTGTTATTAATTTTATATATTACAAAAAAATATATTAAAATGAAAGTAGCTCGTGCATTAATTAATTAACAAACTAAACTATATTCAATTAATTTATATTATACAATGAACAACAAAAACCATATTATGAATTTCTACTCTACCGTTGAATTTCATGTCTACCCATATTGTAGGAAAAAAAAATTCATATCCAGCTAGCCACGTGGCTTCTCCAAATATATATATATATATATATATATATATATATATATATATATATGCAATTGGGAAATTATTTAGGATTAATATTTTGGTTAAATTATAAATAAATGTTCATCAATTTTATGTTTGTGTGTGATTGGTGTTAGGTGATTGAATTTAATTTTGTGTCTATACTCTGTTCAAATAAAATAGAATTAAGTGTCTAACATGACCATAACTTTCCATATTTTCAGTTCATTGAATTTATGCATTTTAAAATATTAAATACGTCAATAATTGTTATATAAAATATTAAAAGTCGAGTTCAAGGATTATCGTACACTAAATCGAAACTTTGAAGATTTATTAGATATATAGAAAATTATTATAGCTCTAACTTAATAACTATAGGTTGAACTGGGCATGATGAGGGTGTTAAAGATGTGTAAAACCTAGTTGAGATATCTTGGTGCACCTTTTGATCCCTCGTCCACTAGTATTCTTTTAAAAAAATAACGGTAGGTTAAACAACCTTAGATTCTAAATGTAAACTTTATAATTGTAGACTAAAATAAATTAAGTAACTTTTCAAAACGACACTAGTTGTTTAGTCTGTGATTAATACTCGTGACCCATTTTTATGCCTACGTAACAAAAATAATAAACGAAGTATGTTTAAAAAAGAACTAAAACTAATTTACTCTGTAATAAATTATGATTGAACAATTTAATAAAATGTACAAAAATAAATGCTGCTCGAGTTGCTCGAGTTGCATTAATTATTATTCATACGTTATTTTAGTTGCATTCAATAGGATTACACATGTGTGGCATTCCCTATGCCACACAAGGTGTATTAAGTCCATTTCACATGTTTAGAAAATTCTTATAATTGCTCAAGAGCCCACTTCAAGAAATCCTCGAATTCGACAAAAACTATATTTTCAAGCCAAATCATAGTTTGAATTCAACATTTTTAAATATATATGAAAAAGTTACCAAATAAATAATTATATATACTCTATGTGAGTGACGATATATAATTATGTTCACTTAATTTTATTTAAAGTTCTTCTTTTTACTCTATAATCGCAGTAGAACGATAATTCGAGATCGAGTAAATTTTCTGAGAGAGAATCATGAATTCAATATAACAAAATCATGAGTGATTATTAAAACATTATAAAATTGATGATTTCACCAAGAATTTGATCACCACTAGAAGATCAAGTAAATAAAAAAGTCGTTAGGGTTAGGTTCGTCATTCAAATTGTCCCAAGTTGTATGTTTGGCAGGAAAAAATGTTTGATCAAAGTAGTCTAACAAAATTTTTCCTAAATAAGTAGAACAAAATAAGAAAACATCAATCAATATCATTGCATTTACTATGATGCAAAGAGAACACTCAATAGATTGATATAGGTCTATGGAAATATGTTTTAAGTTAGGGTTATGTGTTAATTTAATTGATTTAAGGTCTTGTTTAGTAATTATTTAATATTGTTTTTTAAAAAAATTAAATCTAAACACCTATTATACTTTTAATGTTTTTAGTTTGTTATATCTACTTGTTTATTGACTAGTTGGAACTGCGTGTGGTGTACATGTTTGGTATAAGTTGGATAAAATACACATTAGTTAGAGATAAAATGTGATTTTTTATTAGAAAAAATCCTTTATTTAAGTAGATATTAGTTAAAGATAAATTGTGATTTTTTTTCAAAATATTTTTTCCTTAAAAAAATGGTTTTATTTTTATTTTTATTTTATTTAAAAATTTCGTTGATGTAAGGACTAGTAGAAATTAGTTAAAGGTAAATGTGATTTTTTTTTAAAAAAATATTTTTTCTCCTTTATTTAAGGTATTAGTTTGAGAGTGATTTTTTATAAAAATGATCTATTTAACATGAAATAAATATTTCAAATGTGATTTTTTTTTCTATTTTCATTTTGATGATTTGATTATCTTTTTAATTTCAAACTTTTGGTTTAAACCAAGATTTTTTCTAAAAAAAATAAATTGTGATAATTCTTTCTTATTATTTTTTTAAAATTAGGTGATTTGATTACCCTCCTATTTTTTTTTTTTTTAAAAAATTGTATATCTACGTATACATGTATATCATATATATATTTTTTGTTATTTTGTTTTTCTAAAAAATAATTTTAAAAACATGTTTTTGTTTCTAAAATTTAACTACGAATTTCAACTCTTTTACGCCTTAAAAAATACAAACCATCTTAAGAAATTAAGATGGAAATATGTTTAATTTTCAAAAACCAAAATCGTCATGTTTGATAGCCATTTGGTTCTTGACTTATAAGTTTTTTAAAATTAAGCCTACGAACACCCATTCCATCTCTATAATTCTTATTTCAAAATGGTTATCAAACCAGTCACAAATTACAAGATTGATTATATTTATATTTATTTTGCCAAAGACAATGAGTTATAACAGGGTTGAAAATGATTTTATTAAAATATATGGTTATGTTTAATTACTTGATCACAAAGTAGTTTTAGTTAGTGACACATATGCAAGAAACACATATGCCACAAAAGTCATGAAAACAATTGAAAACCATCTACCACTATTATTGGCTTCCTCATCTTCCTAAATAAACATTTGTGAGTGACAGAGTTCACTTGACATGATCATTGATTTAAAATTAAATCAATTTTAGATTTAAAATCTTAGGAAATTATTATAAAAAAAAAAAAAAGAAAAGAAAAAAAAGGGTATGATGGTACATAAAAACTAGATATTGTATATAAATCAAATAATAAATCACTTATTAATAATATATAACTTATTATCATATTACCTTTTAACTATTTAAAATAAGAATTTTTCGTAGTTTTTTTAAAAAAATATAATTGTAAGATGAGAGATCGAATCTTTCACCTCTAAAATGATCTTGAAAGGTCAGATCAATTACGATTTACTTAAACTCACCTTAATACAAATATATATAATATATAATTTTTTTACATTTTATAATACGATCAAATAAAACTGATAATTACCAATCAATACAACAATTACTACTATCGAGTAGTATTAACAACAAAAACAAAGAGATTTGAGAGAAACATGATAATTGTTTTATTAAACTAATTTTCTAATCAAACTCTCATTTTCTACTATTTTGTAACCATGTAATTTCATTTAATTCTCTCTCAACTTCTCTTTTTTTTTTTTTTTTAAAAAAACAAATTGAAACAATTAGTGTTCATTTATTAATTAATTTGATGATGAAGAAAATTGAGTAGGGCATGTATTGATTGAAAAAGATTCCATCTAGTCCAATGATGACTTTTTTCCACAAAGTTAGAGGCATTTTCTATTTTTATTTAATTTAAGACACATCACTATTAACTAATTTCTATTTTTGTTATTTAGTGTTTTATTCTATATATATATATATATATATATATATATATATAACAATTATTCTTTAGACCATACAAATGTAATAATGCATGAATCATGTTGGGTTGAAATGAGCTCTCATGTGTGAATTTTATTAATTATAATTTGGTAGTTCAAATTTTGTTTATAGTTTTAAACTTTTCTTATGAAGTCCCTCTAATTTTTTAGGATTATGTTTCATTTACTTCATCTATATTAAGTTCTTGAACTTTTGATATCTAAATACTTTGACTAAATAAATATATATATTAGTACAAACGGAGAATGTGAGTATTTGAATCCAAGATCTCTTAAACTTTCAAGCTATGATGTCTAGTAAGTTGACCTATAGTGTACGAGTTCAATAATATTCACGTATGACAGTAATTGTATTATTAAATTAAGAATTAATATGTCGTTAGACATGTAAATATCAAATAAATTGTCAATTATATGAACTGTTAAAAACAAAATTAAAAGTTTAAGAATATAAAATATAAACCGTCGTTCAACCTGCCAGACATCAATTTTTTTTGTTTTTTGTATTGTTATCCTACTTTTAATTGATGTTCTAAAAAATGAAACCAAATAAAGGTTTGAAAATAAAGAGCAATATTTCAAAAAAAAACATTTCTTTTTTAAATTGGTCAAAGAATTCATTACGTTTTTACTTAAAAAGATGCAAATCAAGTTCAGAAATTGAGAGGAAATATACTTAATTTTCAAAATTCGAAAGTCATTGGTTTAAACTTTTAAACTTAACTTAGTTTTTGAAAACATTGGTTTAAAGTAAATAACAAAATAAGAAAACACGTGATTTTAGCTTTAATGACTTATTTTTCATTCTCCCTCTGTTATTGTTCATGAGTCATGGAATGTTCATTTTATTGAGTATTTAGATGTACAAGGAGTGTTTAGACATTGCAAGCTCATTGCATTATGATCCATCAATCCAAACATAGATTAATGGTTACCAGGACCCTTATTAAGTAGAGTCATCAGTCAGAAACTTTCTTAAAATTATGGAGACAAAAATTAAATAGTCACAACTTTAAAAGCTTAAACATCAAATAAATAATTAAAAAAGCACGCAAAGTAAATGTGAAACAAATTGTCCATCGAAAGTCTGAATCCCAAAAGAGAAAATTCTCCGACATCAAATCTCCCAATGTAAGATCGAGACTGAGAACTAAAAACTGATCATTACAAAATTTAGAAACATAGAGAACGAAAAAAGTATTTTATCAATCGACTCCGCCTCGTGCCATTACCAATCTATACAACGAGAGTAAAAGACTAGTACATCGAATAGTCTTGGACCACTACTCATTATGAAACCAAGACTACCAAAATCAATAATAATATTTGGGATATCCCAAAGGGCTAAAAAGCAAAGTTTCACTTTGGCTTAGTGGACACAATTCATTGTTGAGTCAATCCTATTCCTAACCATATGATGGGTAATAATATTGTCCATTGGTACATGTTGTCAATACATTGATAAAGATAGGGCATTTCTATTGATGTGGGGTAAGAGCTTTTCTTTAGTATGTCTACCATATATTGAGATTTGTAGATATCGAACAAGATTGAGAATTAACCGTTTTATGGAATAGTTGATGACGAAAAAATGTCTATATTATCTTTGTTGGCAGATATACAACCATCAACTATGACGAAAAGAGGACGTTTTTGAATGGTTGATATCGATGCATGCTGACAACTAAAAAAACGTCATCTATCACTATAGTCTACACGTTTTATCCGACTGAAAGTCTATTTGTTTTGCTATTTAAAAATAATGAATTTAATGAAAACAAAGTTGTACTTCGAACTTTTATATATAGTTGGTAGTAGATTCATCGATTAGATTTCAATTTCAACGATTGTTCATATTTGTGATAGTATACGTATAAACCCTAAACTAGTGGTAATCATGCACTAAACGTTAAGTTGAATATAAATTATTACTTATTAATTTATATGTACATGTTTCATGTTAGAATTTTTATATAATTATTATTTTGTAAAATCATATAATGTATAATACACTATTTTGAATTGGATTTATAACTTGTAATACTATATTTATTAATATAATTCTGCAATTTTAATTTTCAAATTGAATATATTGAAAACATTTTTTTTCATCATTTGTACTAATTATTTTGCATAATTTAATAACGTTTTTAAAAATTATATTGCAAGTTGACATTTAATAAATTTGATAATATGAAATAAAATCCAAACCAAACCTATTTGTTATTATTTTACAATCCTATTATTTCTTTCCCACGTTTTATTAATCAAACATTGATTAACTACGAAAAGTGTTCTTAATAAATAAATGCAAATTGAAAATTAAAACATTAAAGAATAGAAGGAATTTTTTAGTTCAATTAAAGAATCTTTTACATTAGTTTTACATATCTGAGTCTAAGTGATCATTCATTGAGTCGAGCTATTGGAGTATCAATGTTCTTGTTGTTTATTTGCATATACGTACATAATTGTAATGGCATGACTTTCATATTCTTAGAAGTATCTTACCTAGACACACTGTTCCTCAACGTAAGGAAGTACTATATTGCAGAACTAGGTTACTATACTTTATGTCTTGTCTAATTTCACAGTGTATATCTCTTCTCCTTGGTGTTTTGTTATTATTGCAATTATGTTGACACATTGTACGTGATATCGTTATATTGTGTGGTCGATAACCTTTTATCTCAAACTCAAAACTAGGAAGAAAGATATTTAATAATATAACTAATGTTATATTATTTTTTAGGTACAAAAGAATATATATATATATATATATATATATATATGTAATCTTCCATTAAGCTCTTAAGCTCCATGCGAATGCAATCTTCTAGGATTGAGAAATCACTTTTGAATTTTCTTCCCACAGTTGTTGAAAGTGAGAGATATATATAATTGTCCCTTTTATGCATTTATATTTTTTTTTTGTTTGATTCATGGAAGCATGAAAAACATGGTATTCGATAATTTAATAGAGAGGAAAATTTTTTCTAAATGAAAATAGAAAATAGAAAGAAAAAAAAAGTTTAAGTATCTTAAACCCTAAATAATCTAATTTACATATTTATATCTTATACGGTAGACACCTTAAGAACCTTCTAAAATAGTTAGTATTGTCTTCTACTTCAATAGTTTTAGTAGAAGATCGTCGAGTATATTTATTACTAAACTATATATATTTATCACACGTACACAAATATATATATAGAATATGTTTTGGATAGTAAACCATTAGAATGAATAATCTCATTTCAATAATTTTCTTTCGATATTAATATTGAATGATATTACATGTATTTATAAATTAGAATAATAGACGAAGTTTGTTTGAAAAGATAATGAATTGGACTAAACTAGACTAGACTTCATAAACTTTTACTTCTTCAATATTTTATACTCAGTGTGCTATCTTTAACACCATTGTCACTAATTCAAAGATAGTACTACTTTGGAAGCAATAATAATATTAACATATTAGTTTTATGTTTCTAACACTACATGAAATAACATATACGATAGCTAACGAAAAACCTATAACTGATCTTTTATAGCCTTTATTTGAAGGTCTTAACATATATAATAGCTAACGAAGAAATATCATATATAATAACTAACAAAACGTATATGTGTTTTACTTAATAACCAAGCTTTTTGACGTTTTAAGAATAACTCACTTATGGGTTATCCATGACATTTCTAGTTTAGTTTGATAGCTTGTCGTTATGGAACTTTAGTTGGCTTCTTTGGGTTTTCTTTTAGTTGGTCTATAATTGATGATTTCAAGATTTTCTAAAATAGTGTAAATTATCAATCTCTTTCTTTTTCAAAAAATTCTTCATGTAGAAATTTTAGTTTTTGGAAACTAAATTAACAAAATTGAGTTTTTAATGACATATCTAACACCATGCCGTTTTTTAGTTATCGTTGTGAAGACACTATAAATAAGTTCTCCTCAAACTTTTCTAGAGTCATCCTTCTCAATTGATAATCTCTTATAGAAGCAAAATTAATAACATCTCACAGGCATGGCAAATCAAAAGATTTCTACAGTGTCCATTGTTGTCTTGGTGATATTTGCATGTTTTGTCTTATCGAGTATGCTCTTATCTCATAACCTTTCTGATCTCATAATGTTATGTTCTTCAATGTAAAAAAAGTATTATTAACAATGTTGATATTTTATCCTATGGCAGCAAAAGGAGATCTGTTTATGAATTGTATAGGACCCTGCTCAAATCCAGACGATAATGATTTGTGTAATAATGATTGTCTCAAACAAACAAAAAAAAGTGGATTTTGCTATCCCAAGTTAGACGGGTTGGATAAAAAAGATTGTTGTTACATTTGATCATGGAAACAAAAAAAAAAAAAAAATACAAATACAAATAGTATTTAAATAACATTGTATAACCTTAATTGAAACTTTTAAACAAATTTATATTAATATATATTTGTATTTATTTATTCATCTTTCGTACTTTTTTGTCCTTAAAAACATTATTTATTACCTCCAAGAAATTCCCAATTTATGCATTTTGTTAAAAAAGATACAACAATGTTGTAATGAATAGTGGCAATTACACAACATTTCTACTATGATTTAGAATGTGGAACATTGTTATTAAGATTATTATTAAACGGTCTTTTATATTAACGACGGTTAAAATTCATTTTTGTCTCTATATTTTAAATTTTGTTCAATTTTAGTTTTTACATTTTCAATTATCTAATTTTTGTCTATATACTTTCAATAAATCTTAAATTTAGTCCACCATGATAGTTTATTGTTCATTTTTTGAAAAACTTTTCACTATCTAAAATATTTTTAATCTAAATTTTGAAAAATATATTCACATATTATAATTCGTTGCATGAAAATTATAGTTATTATTTAATTATTTATGTAAGAATTATCTTTGAAAGATTAACTTTAAGATTTTGCAGTCTGTTTATTTTCCTACAAAGATGATTTATTGTTTAATTTCTTTGAATATCTTTTCAAAGCTAGCCATATTTATATAATGGTCTAGGTCATTTTAGGGGTAGTTTCTTCATTAGAAAAACATGTGAGAGCATTGATTGTTTTGAGTTGAAGGTTTGTCTAAGTCTCAACGTTTATGTATTGTAATTAAAAAAAATTGTATTCCTTGTTAAAGTTTTGTTTTCAGCCGTCATTGTAAAATTCTAGAGGAGTTTTTCTTTTGATATTGTATTTAGAAGTACGTAGCCTTGAATTTTAAGAAGCATTATAACGGAAGTGTGGGGAGCTCAAACTGAGTTGAACTCTAAATTATTGAAACTAAAGAAATGTCACTAAAGAGAGAGTCTATAAGATAAGTATTTTTCGATGTAAATTGCTAATAGAGAAGTTTCTTTCGACAAAGCACACAACTCCCAAATGAAGTTGATATTGCACCGAACTTTGATTTACCGATGTCTGTGTCATTACATTTTTGTTTATTTTGGTGTTTCCTACTTGTCATGCATATTGTTTGCGACATCGTACTTGACATTTGTACTATGTGTTAGATCCACTTTGTTTTTTCATACCCACTAATACTATTGACAAAAATGAATATAAAATTTCAATAGAATAACTTTGTTAGGTCTATTTATTTAGGGTTTAGTTTGAAACGAAAAGAAGTGATGAAATTATGGGCTTCATTTTTCTTCTCTAGTGGAGTTTTGAGTATGAGAATAAAATGATATAATTAATTTCTTTTGGAATACTATATTGCCCACTTTTCCACCAATTATTTTTTCTTCTACCCTATCCACCATGCTCTCATAAAATACAATTTTTTTTAACACAAAAAGTGTTCATAAGGTCAAATAAGTATGCTATTTTTTATTTATTCTTTTCTAAAATTGGAATTATTTTATTCCAAAAGTGTGTTTTATGGGTTACAAAAAGGTGGTTGGTTTGATTTTATTTATGGGATCTTTTTAGCCCATGTGTGAAAATGATTTTCATAGGATTGTGAAATATCATTGGTTTGGTTTGCAAAAAAGATAATGATTATATGATTTTTTTTATTATATATATATATATGCTCTTGTAATTGTATTTTGATTTTGTATTTTAGTTTTAGCTTAAAACTTTGACCAACTTCCTTAAATTAAACCTTAAATCTAATTTAATACTCCTAATAGTTTGTACTTATAAAAAAATTGCAAATTGATATCAAGAAAGATGGTTTTTTCTTTCTTAGTCATTGGATTGCTTTTCTTAATTACTTGTTAGCATAGTTATAGGTTCGAGTTTTAGGTAAGTGTGTTTGAATATATCTATGGAATAATCGTGTAATGTCGTTTAAGAAAAAGAAATTATACTTTAATAAGAATATTTTCAATACAAATTGAGGCTAGAGATTTGAACTATGAACTTCTTGTACAAATGTCAATTAAGCTAATTTCTTACTTGTCTTTTAATAAGAATTAGGTGTATGCATTTGTTTTGCTTCACAATATGTAGTTTTTAGTCCTCCTTTGCACGATATCCTAGAAAATTATTTTAAAGAGTTTAATTTTCTTTTTATCTATCACTATGTGATCAATCATTGAACATCTGCAATAACGTGTTCTTCAATGTTGGCTACCTTCGATGTCGGTTAATAACTGACAATAAAATGAATCTCTCTGACATGAAATACCTAAAAACCGAAAGGATCAAGTTTTATGAATTTCTTTCGATAGTAGATATGTCTTCATGGTGACATTCGATTGAATGAGCTAGCAAACTCGAATTCGATTCTTATATTCAGGTATATACTCAATGTAGCTAAAAAAACATTTTTTTTTTAATTTTTAGGGACAACTATAGAGAATGACAATATAATTGATTAGTCGTTTCACAAAAAGGTCAAACTTCTTTTCTTTTCTTTTCTTTTTTTTGGAAAAATGTCGAAAGCATAATCTAAACAAAATCTTTGCCTAACGAGCCAACACGTCTAAAATTCAATTGATTTGGTCCAAGGACCATCCTAAGTCCAAACCTACATTTTTATTTGATAGTATGAGATTTTTTATCTCAAAACCAATTGACGATGGGAGGAGTAGCCCATCTATCTTATAAAAGGTTTGAGTTCCTTGCTGCATCTCAATTTCATTTTATTGAACTGAATACTCGTCCGAGTTTTAGGAGCTTTGATACCATATTTGATATTATAAGATTTAATCTCAATTGACACTAATATCAAAACAACGTGTTTTAGTCTAACAAATAAAATTTTTTGATACATTTGATATTATAAGGTTTAATCTGAATTGATACTAATATCAAAACAACGCGTCTTAGGATTGAAATTGGGAAAGATATGATAGGTACAAAGTAGGAAAGTATTTGGAGTGAATTCAGGTGACGAAGTTTGTTGGTAGTTCTAAATCTATGGAATGAAGAAAGATATCTTGTCTAATGAATATCCCTTTTTATAAATTCTGCCAATATAGACGAGACTTGAATGAACAAAGATATGTTGTCTAATGAATACAACTTACCTGTTGAAAAGTTCATGAAAATAGATGATCTCGTCACAAAGGAACAAAGTTCATGTGCTATTTGGGGAGATATCAGAATAAATAGAGAGAAGACAGCATTTGGAAGAAAATTAGAAGATGTAGCATCATCTAAAATCAAACCATTCCACATTTTACAAACAGGCGAATTAGAGATGGGAAGTTCAGATAAGAGAAGATTGTCATCCAGAGTTTAGCTGCACTAAGCTATTGAACGAACTAAAATCTTGAAAAGAGGCCATTTTAAGGCAAAACGGAAATGAAATAAAGCAAGAAGAAGCTCCATTAAGGCAACAAGTGAGCAGCGTTGTGGGTATGTGATAAAACTCTAAGCTATTGAAAACTGCACCCCACGCCTGGATTTCAGACACTCAAACACCAACCTCAGCAATGGATGAAGACCAACCCCTAATCAATTACATTGAAGTAAGACAGTAAGAGAGAATGACGACATCACCTAAAACATTCCTACATGCATTCCAATGCCACAACACCAACATAATATCAACAGTCCATGGTTAAGAATAATTTGACTTACAATTTGTATAATCTTGATCCCTATGGTTCGTTATAAGTGGTCTTTAAGTTTATTACTCAACCAACTAACTTTATTTAATAAAATTTACTTGTTGATCTTGTTTTGCTTTCTACACAAGAGTCCCTGTGGCCTCAAGGAAGCCCATTAATTTTTGTTGTATTGTTTCATTGGGTTACTTCTAGCTCTCCCTTTGTTTGCTAGATTGCCTCTTCATCTCTTATTATATGTTGTGGATAGTAAATCATTAGAATGACTAATCTCATTTCATTAATCTTCTTTCAATATTAGTATTGAATGATATTACATGTATTGATATATTAGAACAATTGACAGAAGTTTGTTCGAAAAGATAATGAATTTTACTAAACTAGACTAGACTTCATAAACTTTACTTCTTCATTATTTTATACTCAGTGTGCTATCGATCTAACATTATTGTCATTGATTCAAGGATAGTATTACTCGGAAGCAATAATAATATTAACATATGAGTTTTATGTTTCTAATACTACAAGAAATAACATATATGATAGCTAACGAAAAAGCTATAATTTACCTTTTACAGTCTTTTTTCGAAGGTCTTAGCATATATGATAGCTAAACGGAGAAATAACATATATAATCGCTAATGGTTTTACCTAAGACCAAGCTTTTTGACGCTTTAAGAATAACTCACTTATGGGGAAGTTATCAATGACATTCCTAGTTTAGTTTGATAGCTTGTTATGGAACTTCAGTTGGCTATTCAAAATTTTCTAAAAATATTATCGATCTATTTTCTATTTTTTAAAAAAATTCCTGAAAATTTAAAATATTAGAGATTTTAATTTCTGAAAACTAAATTAACAAAATTAATTCGAGTTTGTATGGCATATTTAGCATCATCTCGTTTTTAGTTGTTGTGAAGAACACTATAAATAAGTTCTCCTCAAAATTTTCTAACTCATCCTTCTCAATTGATAATCTCTTATAGAAGCAAAATTAATAACATCTAACAGGCATGGCTAATCAGAAGATTTTTACCGTGTCCATTGTTGTCCTAGTGATATTCGCAAGTTTTGTCATATCAAGTATGCTCTTATCTCATAACCCTTCTAATCTCATAATGTTATGTTCGTAAAAAAGATTTATTAACAATGTTGATATATTATCCTAAAGATTTATTAACAATGTTGATATTTTATCCTATGGCAGCAAAAGGAATTCTGTTCATGAATTGTATAAGGCGCTGCTTAAAGCCAGACGATAATAATTCCTGTAATAATGATTGTCTCAAACAAACTAAAAAAGGTGGATTTTGCTATCCCAAGTTATACGGGTCAAATGAAAAAGATTGTTGTTGTTATATTTGATCATGAAAAAAAAATACAAATAGTATTTCAATGTTACATTGT
Organism: Cucumis cinereus; assembly: GCA_037974625.1. Lineage (NCBI taxonomy): Eukaryota > Viridiplantae > Streptophyta > Magnoliopsida > Cucurbitales > Cucurbitaceae > Cucumis > Cucumis cinereus. The sequence continues at coordinate 3,262,194 of JBBPDJ010000003.1, forward strand.
ATAACCTTAAAATGAAACTTTTAAATAAAATCATATCAATACATATTTGTGTTTATTTATTCATACTTTTTGGTCTTTAAAAAAATTAATTATTACCTACAAGAAATTTGTATTCATTGTCTAAGAAAGACATGTTATTCATTTTGTTTAGAATAACAAAGAACCAAAGGGTTCAATTCGGTCCATAGTTCATCCCAAAACCGAACCAAATAAAAAGTGAAGAGTTAGAGTTCAGTTTTTGAATTCAATTTTTGAACATTCAAGTATATAAGATATATATATATATATTTGTTTTTCTATTCATAGAGATCAAAGAAATAAAAAGTTTTCAGAAGTAATTAGTCATCAATCACAAATGAAATAATAATGTCTACCTACATGTGAAAAAATGGTTACATAGCAAGAATAACATTTGATGCGCATCACTACTTCAATCTCAAGTATTCATCCATACAACAGATTGATGTAAGTTGTGTGTTATCCAGATTGGTGATTAATGTTTTTACCTTCGTC
>JBBPDJ010000003.1:3267763-3284111 GCA_037974625.1 Cucumis cinereus
TAATCCTTAATTTCATCTTTAAATATTTTTATATTAAAGATTTTGTTAATTTGATTTACTAGTTTAACTTAGTTTGTTTATACGAAAAATGATAAAACAATTATTGGTTGGGATTGATTTTGGATTTAAAAAATTAGTCAAAAGCAAATTAATCCGATGAAATATCTTTAAGAAAAAAATATTTTTTTTGGTCCCTAAGTTTTGAGTCTAATTTCTAATGTTAGAGATTTTGATTTAGGTTGAAAATGCAAAATATTGAATTCAAATGACCAAATTGAAACAAAACCAAATTGTAGATTTTATCATTACTTTTTATTTTTTATTTTTTATTAGTATTTTTACTATAAACTTTAAAAATATATTCACATACTGTATATCTTTACATGAAAATTATTTTAATTATTTAATCAATCTATAAAAATAAAATAAAATAGTCCCAATTTTTATTTAAAATAGAAAAAATGACCAATTAAAAACAAAAAAAATAATAAAAATAAATTTATGAAAGGGAAAAAAAAGGAGAAAACATTTTTAAAAAAACTGAAAACCAAACTGATAATAATTGAAGTCCATATACTTATAAATGGACAAGTTTAGTTTTGAACTTTCGATAAATCTTAAATTTAATTCTTACGACTAGTTTATTGTAGATTTTATCATTACTTTTATTTTTTAATAGCATTTTTACTATAAATTTTAAAAATATATTCACATTCGCATGAAAATTATTTTGATTATTTAATCAATTTTAATTTTAACAAATCGAATGGGTATCAAACAAAACTATATTACCCTAAATTGAAAATTTTAGAACATTACTAAAATGAATATAAGTTAATTCTTTAGCTTTACACCATTATAAGTTAATTGTTATGGAAGTATTGTATGATGACATGTACGATCAATTCACGTTTAAGTCATCGTTTCAAATTTTTCTTAATCTCTTTCTATTTTTTAAAAATTTCTTCATATAGACATTTTAGTTTTTGAAAACTAAAATATCAAAATCGATTTGAGTTTTAATGTCATATTTAACACCATGTCGTTTTTTAGTTATTATTGTGAGGACACTATAAATAAGTTGTCAAACTTTTCTAGACTCATCATTCTCCGTTAATAATCTCTTATAGTAGAAAAATCATTAACATCTCACAAGCATGGCAAATTAGAAAATTTTTACAGCGTCCATTGTTGTCTTGGTGATATTCGCATGTTTTGTCTTATCAAGTATGCTCTTATCTCATAACTCTTCTAATCTCATAATGGCATGTTCTTCCGGGTAAAAGATATATTATTAACAATATTGATATTTTATCATATGGCAGCAAAAGAAGATTTGTTCGTGAATTGTATAGGACCTTGCTCAAATCCAGACGATAATGATTCATGTAATAATGATTGTCTCAAACAAACAAAAAAAAATGGATTTTACTATCCCAAGTTAGACGGCACGAATGAAAAAGATTGTTGTTATTAAATTATTATTAAACGGTCATCTATATTAACGACGTTACGGTTAAAATTCATTTTTGTCTTTATTTTTTTATTTTGTTTAATTTTAGTTCTTACATTTTCAATTATCTAATTTTTGTTCATGTACTTTTAATAAATCTTAAATTTAGTTTATCATGCTAGTTTATTGTTCATTTTTTGAAAAACTTTTCACTATCTAAAGTATTTTTACTATAAATTTTGATAATATATTCACATATTATATTTCGTTGCATGAAAATTATTGTTATTGTTTAATTATTTATATAAAAATTATGACTAAATTTAAAATTCATTGAAAGTACGGGGGCTAAAATTGAATAATTTAAGATTTTTTGTTCTCCTTTGTGCTTAATGATATATCTTTTGGGAGATGATGAGGGTGCTAAGAAAGTGTCCACTTAGTAAAGATGTTCGGGTGCACACTCTGACCCAACGTATCATTTATCAAAAAAGTAGTGATACTAAAATTGAGCAAACTTCAAAGTATAATGACAGGTATATTTTAACCTAGAATTATTTTAAGTCTGATTATTTAAAAAGATCAAACTTGGATGGTATTGGTATAACTTTCATCGAAAGTCAGAGGTTCAATCCTCCACACCGCTACTAAAAAAAGTAAGATTATTTAAGTATTGATGCTTTGTTGTTCTTTGATAGTATATGAGGTTCCATCTCAAAATCAATTGGTAATAAGAAAAGTAACTTATCTATCGTATAAAGAGTTTGAATTCCTTGATTTTTTTTCAATATGGGATTTTCAACCATTGTTAAGTATCTTATTTAATTGTCTTGATACAACTATTAGTTTGGATTTAAATTGATATAATTATTAGTTTATGGTCTAAATTGATACAACTCTATAATTTAGAGGTATAAAATGATATTTGCCCTAAATATTTTGTCTAACTAAATCTCAAACTTACAATTTTGTATTTTATAGATTTATTAATTTAAAAAAATATTATCAAAAGTTTAAGAACTAAAATTTGAAATTTTTAAAATTTAAAGGACCAAATTTGTCCAAAGTGATTAGTATATATTTTATTATAATAATTAACAATTATTTCATTTGAACTTTTTTTGTTTATTTAAAATTGAAAAAATAAATGTAAAATTTGTTCTTTAAATAAATTAAAGAAATGTGAATTAATTAATTTCAATTAAATACGAATGGGGGCTACTCAAAGCTACAAACCAAAATAAATAAATATCAAAGGTAAGGTCACCAATGAATTGCTGCCGACACATTCCATTTAATTAATAAAATAGTCTTTTTTTTTTCTCTCTTAAAAAAAAGGTAAAATGATTCTTTTTAAATATTGCAAAAGAAATTAAAATATTTATAAATATAGAAAAATATTATAGCCTGAATTGCTATGATAGTATCTGTGTCTATCATAACACAAATGTAGATAAACTATTATCTATATCTATCGTGATCTATCGTAGATAGACTGCGTGATATTTTTCTATATTTTCAACACTTTTATCATTTAAAATAATTTTTTTTAAGTAAAATAGGTTTTTTTTTTCTTTTTTAACCTTTCCACTATACAAATAATGATTCAAGAATTGGACTGTTATACCAACTCATGAAAATATATAAATATAAATATATATATATATATATATATATATAGATTTTGAGAATAACTAATTATGAATTTATAATTAAAACAATATTTGTTTTTCATTTGAGAATATATATATACGAGGTACGAATTTGTCGTACTTCATAGCGACAAATTTTAGTGATCAATAATAAAAACAACGAAAGATAAATGAAAAAAGGCTCCTAAAAGATTTAGCATGTGTAGGTTATAACATTATCAAACACACTCAAATGTTCAAGTCAAATAAATGTTGCAATGAAGTAGACCTATATAAAAAATAAAAATATATATATATATATATAAAAAAAAAAAAAAAGATAATGACATGCGCTCTCAAGCCTTTTATTTTACGTACCAAATGGATACCTAATTTTCAAAGGTGAGTATTTTAAAGAAGTCAACTTAATTTTCTACCTTAATCTAACCGAACCATTCTTTTGAAACAAGATTATGGAGAGTCTAGGTTGTGCATGCATTGCACTATATATATACCTAGTTTAAGTATTAACCCTAACCTAATATATCTTATTCTATTATGTTTCTTCTGATTCGTGAATTACAAGTTATGCTTGAAATCCGAGTCAATTCTATTATATCTTATTCTATTAAGATTAAATTATGTTTTAATTTGGATTCACAATTTCCCTTATTTTAGAGATGGCAATCCACAACCTTTCATTTCAAAAGATTTTCTAGTGGTCATTGGAGCCCTCATTTTGACTTTGATTTTAATTTAATTTGGTGCTTTATTCTAAAAATGTCAATCAATTTTATCAAAAGTGCTTAAAAAGAGCTCACCCATTTGATTTGATTTCCAATTCTCAACCACATATATTGCCATGTGTGTTTATGCCTTAGCCCCCACTTAAAGGCAATATTCTTCTTAAAAAGGATTACATTCTTAATCTTTTTTTATTATGAGAGAACAAAGGTGCATTAGAAAAATTTTAAACTATAATTTGGAATATTAGTGTTTATAATAAATTATATCTTTTAAGATGTGTTTGGTCCTTCAACTTTCATGAAAGTCACTACTTTAGTTGGTAACAACGATGTAGTCTCGTTACGTTCAGATTTGTTACAATTTAGGTCTTGAACAGTGTGACGAACAACTATTTAGTCTTTGTACCTTTATAATTTATAACGATGTAATCCTTACTGTGAAAAATGTTGTAGACTTTAATAAAAACTTTTGTCGGCGTAGATCAATATAAATTGATTCAAGATCATATTGTTTTATAAACCTTAAATAATAAGTTATTACATAACAAAAACTGACACTTAATTTGTAAGTATATGAGTTAAATCATTATCATATAGTTCAAGATTTAAATTATTACCTCTTAAAGGTTTAGGGATTAAAAATGCTTTTTAACCTTACTTGTTTAAAGGTTGCGGACTTGTTTTGAAACGAACATTTTCAACTTATTTATTTTTCAGTGCATATACTCTCTAATACTAAAGAGGTGACTAAAAATTAGAATAAAACTAGAGACGTTTTCAAATATAGAAAAATGAACCAAAATATTTATAAAATATAACAAAATTTTAGATTTTTTCAATAGTAGACAGGAATAGGCACTTATGGAAGTCTAGCAATGTCTATCATTGATAAAATCTAAAATATTGTTATATTTTCTATAGTTTTGTTCTTTACAATAATTTTCCATAATGCTATATGATAATTAAAAAGAAACAACAACAACAATCTTAACCTTTTATATAGTAGCTAGATATATGACCGAAGGTTGGATGACAGCGGTCGTCGTAGACGATGGTCGGAGACTGACTGACGAAGGATCGCTAGTGGTGGTGGTCAAAGTTTTTTAATACAAATTAAGAGAGATTTAAGTATTGAACACAACTTTATGTATAGAGAAATAGTTAAATTCTAATATAATTCTAAAAAATAATAGAAGGTAATTACATTTTTACTAAAGAATAAAAGGAAATGGTAGTAAGAGAGAGGTATTGAATATCAAAGGAGGCAACTAGGCCACGCCCAAAATTCCGCTGTGGAATTGGTACAGCAAAGTTCTAAGAACGTGCCACCCAAATACAAACCAAAACAATCTCCAACTGTCTACGCTCCACTTTACAGTTACATTCAAACTTCAAACTCGCCGGAAAAACCCCACCCACGAATCCGATCGACTCATTCTTCATCGGACCAAATCGTTTCACTCCTCAATCGAAATGGGTTCTCTTGATTTGGGTTTGTGCGGCCATGGTTGATCATTCCGGCGATTAAGATGAGTGGTTCTAAAGATTTGAAGAAATGGGGTTGTTGCAGTGTTAGGGATTGCTTTCGCTATGGACGCGGTTCCTGGGTCGGTGGGTACTGGTGCCAGTTTCTCTTTGAGATTGGGGCAGACTGTGTTCTCCTCTGCTTCGCTTCTTTTCATGTCGTTGGGTGTTGAGTTCTACAGCTATACTGCTTTCTGGTGATTGATTCTCTTCTCTCTTTTTGGGTTGATTTTTTTAATCCGAATGGTTTGTTCTTTTTGTTTTGTTCTCTGTTCTCTGGGGTTTTGTTGAATGTTTGTTCTTCGGTTTTTGTTCTGTCTGTTGTTGTGGGGTTTGGATAATTTCCAGAAGATGGGGTGATTGGATTTGAAAATTTGTGGAATTGAGTTTTTATGAGATTTGGGTATGTGCTCTTCAGATGGATGGATTATGAAGAACTTGATCTTTGTTCCTTTCTTGTCTAATTGGTGTTCAAATTGGAGGGTTACCATCCATATTTTAGTTGGGATGTGTGAAGCTTTTGAATGTCCTGTTTCAGAAAACTTGTTTTCAAGAAGCGATGTAATATTAAATTTACAGTTACTCAGCTATCAATTTATGATTTAATATCAAATTACATATCTTTGTTAATGATATAATATTAAACTTACCTTCATCCTCATGCTTAAGCTCTAAGTTAATATTAGATGATATAATATTGATATTTTACCTTCCTTCTTAAGCTTAAATTTTTGTGTCGATGGTAATTTAACACATCCATTAAGTATTCTATTGAACTGTGAGTTTATATAGTTTTTTTTTTCTTCGAAAAAGAAAGTTTTAATTGCACTTTCTGATTTGATAACGTCATTCTTTGATATACATGTCTCATAGGTCTATTTAGCTGTCTATTATTTTATTCTGACTCGACCCAAATTAGTTCAATGGACATATGTGTCAGCTTTCTTTTTAGGCTCTAAGTTTATAATTTATAATTACTGCCTTGTATAATTTAAAAGTATTTTCTTGTCATCTTGGCTAGAATGTTTTATTAGTTCGAACCTTTCACTTCTTGGTTGAAGACGTTATGTTTGAATCATTATGAGCAAGTTAGCTTGCATTTCGTGGTGCTAGCTTGTGCTTTTGTGGTGGTTTTCTTTTTGGCGATTGCATTTCTTTTCATGCATAGTTGGTTTCCTACTTCATTATTTTTTCTCCTCTGGCATGAGTTTCATATCCCATTTATTCAATACAATTGAGATTCATTCATTTATCTAACCATACACCTTCTTAGGATTTGCTTCAAACATGGGTTATATGCAAATAACATCATTCAAGAAGATTTGCATAACTTGTTACACAGATTTGTGAAAATATCCTGCCAAAACCACTGCAGCTTCTATGCTTTACTTGAATGAAAGCCAATAAAGTTTAACAAATAACTCTGCACAAATGTTTCTTAGCTTAACAAGACAAATTGAGTCGATTACTAAATAGTTTGTGTGTGATATTTACTACATGGGAGGATTCCGTTAAAACAATACAGTTGATGAGATTATCCAAACTCGCCCCTCAAAATGTGCTTTCAGGTATTCTACGATGTTGCTTTTGATGTTTATATCTCACATGTTGAATTTCATTGCAGCTACCTTGTGACAGTGATGGGTTTGGTCATACCCTGGAGCTTCACTTTGGCATTGGTTGATGGCTACTCTGTTCTTGTAAAATGTCCTCTTCGACAGCCCGGAATACTCGCGATCATCGTCGTTGGAGATTGGGTAAGTAGAGTACTTTTCGAATTGGATTAAACTTTCGGTTTTCAAATGCCTGAGTTTTTTGTTTTCAAAACATATGCATGGAGAACAGGTCCTGTCTCTTCTCACATTAGCCGCTGCTTGCTCGACAGCAAGCGTCGTCGATATTCTTCTTCACTTGGATAGTTCGTATTGCCCGTCGAAGCTTTGTAGGAGATATCAAATATCTGCTGCCATGGCTTTCTTTTCATGGTTTTTGTCTTTTGCTTCTTCCCTTTTCAATCTTTGGTTACTTCCATCCTTATAATCTCTTCTAGTCTTATGATTCCTTAGTTCTAATTTGCAGAAGTTTTTGTGTTTTCTTCTTCTTTTTATGTAGCAAATGTTCAATATATATAGACTTTACACATTTTGTTTTGAAGTAGAAATTTGTACATTTATATTGTTAAAGTTAAATAAGATTTTTCAATCTTCTCTATTTTGTAATTATTAAATTATTTTTTTATTTAGTCCCATCTAACTTGAAGCCAATCGAAATGATTCAAAGAATTATCCGTTTTACTTTTCTTGAACTTTTAATTTTGTATTTACAAGTCTCACAAGATGTAAAGTATAAAATTTGTCTTTGAACTCAATTTTGTGTCTAATATATGTTTATAGATTTATTAAGCATAAAAAACATAAACTTTCGATTTTAGGTCTAATAGGTTTGAATTTGTCAAGTGAGAAAAAGTTACTTGACACTAAAAGAAGAGTCTTACAGGTCCTAGTGGGGATTTGAACTCAAAGACCTCTTAAATTATAGGTTTTAGATACATATAGGTGTCAATTGAGATAAGTTCATGTTTTATGATTTAAGTCATTTTAGAATCACTTCTAAGAAAATGTTTTTGAAAAATCACTTAAAAAATGTTGTTGAATCATTTAAAATCAATGTTATCAAATCACTAAGGATAGTCCTTTGATACAAACTCATTGAATTATTTTTTCTAGGTCTCACCTTCTTGGAGAGTTTAATGTCCGGTCTGTTGATTAAACGAACCCTCCGGCCGATCGGAAACTCCACCGTTAACCTCCCATTTTCCTCTTCCTTTTTCTCATCCTCACCGCCCGGCGAACCTTCGCCGTCGACGAAACCCTCAATCTCCACTGTGGTTTCAGTTCTCACTCACCAACGCTCAAAATCCCGATGGCGATTCCTCAACTCCCTCTGTCCCAACGGCTTCGATCCTGGCGAGTTTTCCGATATCCTTCTCCAAATCAAGAACAATCCTCATCTCGCCCTCCGTTTCTTCCTCTGGACTCAGAACAAATCCCTTTGCAATCACAATCTCATTTCTTACTCGACCCTCATCCACATTCTTGCTCGCGGTCGACTCAGAACTCACGCCAAGGATGTTATTCAAACCGCCATTAGAGCTGTGGAGCTCGAAGATACTGATGATTATTCCAAATCTGAGCGGTTTTCGTCTTTGAAGCATTTGAAGCTTTTTGAAACCCTCGTCAAGACGTATAAACGGTGTGGCTCTGCCCCCTTTGTGTTTGATTTATTGATTAAAGCTCTTCTGGATTCTAAAAAGCTCGATTCATCCATTGAAATTGTTAGAATGTTACGGTCTCGTGGGATTAGCCCACAAGTTAGTACGTTGAATTCGTTGATTTTGTTGGTGTCAAAATGCCAGGGGGCTAATGTAGCTTATGCAATTTTTAAAGAGGTTTTTGGTTTAGATTGTGAAATTGAGGAAGAACGTGTGAAATTGAAGGGTGGAGTTAGTCCCAATGTTCATACTTTTAACACATTAATGGAGTGTTTTTATCAAGATGGGTTTGTAGGGAGGGTGAAGGAGATTTGGGATCAATTAGCTGATTCAAATTCAATTCCAAACAGCTATAGTTATAGTATTCTAATGGCAGTTTTATGTGAAGAGAAAAGAATGGGAGAAGCAGAGGAATTGTGGGCAGAAATGGAAATGAAGAAGTTGGAGCTTGATGTTGTAGCTTACAATACTATAATTGGAGGATTTTGTAAAGCAGGAAATGTTCATAGAGCTGAAGAGTTCTATAGAGAAATGGAACTCAGTGGAATAGAGAGTACTTTCTCCACCTTTGAACATCTCATCAATGGCTATTGTGATACTGGAGATGTTGATTCTGCATTACTTGTGTACAAGGATATGCGTAGGAAACGGTTTAGTCTCAACACGTCGATGCTTGAAGGACTTATTAGACTTTTGTGTGCTGAGGGAAGACTTTTAGAAGCTTTAGATGTTTTTGGTTTTGCCATTGAAGACTCTAGCTTTTGTCCTACAATAGAAACTTTTGAAGTTCTGATAAATGGGTTGTGTCAAGAAGGGAAAATTGAAGGTGCATTTAAGCTTCAAGCACAGATGGTAGGGAAAGGTTTTAAGCCAAATGCCAAGATTTACCAATCGTTTATTGATGCTTACACGAAAGAAGGAAATGAAGAAATGGTTGAGAAGTTGGAGAAGGAAATACTTGAAGTCCAGCTGAGTTGAGAAGGGAATTGTATCCGATTGTATCTCGCAATCTGCAATGCAGCAGCTGATCCGGAAGAAGTTTCTATTGGCAAGAGAGGTGAGTTAAACTTCTTTATGATAAATTCTTGAAGATGCATTTCTTGTATTATTATGATCATCATTTCTGAGCTTAGTTTAGTTTGTAAATTCATTTATGTTCTTGGAACCAGTTAAAGGTAATCCAAATTTTGTGGTGGTTTCATGAGATTTCTTCATGAATCTGAGAGCTTCATGGCCCAAAATCGTTGTTAGTAATATTAGGATTTGATTAATAAAGATCCATAAAGATGGTGGGAGGAGCATGTGGAATCAAGCTCCAAACTTGAAAGCAACAAACTAGGAATTGAGCATAGTGCAGTAGTAGTCTAAGAAGCACGATCTCATACACGGACATGAAACAACACGGCGATACGTCAATTTTAAAAAAATTATGACATAGACATGTTGGAGGTCCGCTCTTTATTGATATTGTTTTTTTAGGAAGTACTAAAAATGCACCCACTAAGAAAACATAAAATGTCAACTAAATTAATAATTATAGGAGATGAAACAGTTAGGTTTCTAACTAAAATTTTTCTATCCTTATATTTTAGGGAAGAAGATGAACTTACCTCCTATGAAGTTCTAATATAGTGGGGGCCTAAACCTAGGTTTCTTTCATCTTTTACAAATAGGACATGCGAAAGGTTGGATCACAGGGGGAATCGAATGAGAGCTTGCAAAGTGTAGACTCTATGGAGAAGGACAAGATGGCCTCAGCCTCCGAGGCCGAGGCGAGCTAGTTGGACCAAGTGGCCTAATTGCTTCACACTCTCTTCAATGGTGCCTCTCTTGGATTTGTTTGCAACTCATTGTCCATCTAAGAACAACTGTACCTAGATTCCAACAGTTCTTTGTTTTGTCCCAAAAATTCTCAATACTTGGATCACTTGTGTGAAATATTCTTTCATATGTTCCTTTCAAATGAAAAACAAAAAGCAGCTTCAGTTGGTCTTGATGATAATAATAATATGAGACCGTTGCAAATATAGCAATTAGATTCAAAACATTAATATACATATAATACTATTTTAAAAAGTTACAAATATTGCAAAATTTGTTAATGATAGAAGTCTATCACTAATAGATCATATTGTTAATATTGATCTATCGTTGATAGACTTTGCTATATTTGTAAATTTTTTAAATGTTCTTGTACATTATTATCCTTAAAATTGTTACTCATTATAATTACCTTAATAAACATTCATCATAATGAGCTCAGTAGTATGGATATGACCTTCGTTCTTAGAGATTGAAGGTTCAATCTCCCACCCCGAAATTATTGTACTAAAAAAATGGTACTGGATTGTTTTTCAGTAACTTTTCACATGTTATTGTTATGAGGATTATTTTTGTTTTGATACCATGACTTTTCACCTATGACGGTGGTTACAACAACACCAATGATATCATAATGATTGCGATTCCCAAGGTTGAAGAGAATTAGGGCCAAAGCTCGATTCAAATTTTTTCAATTAATATAATTCCTTTAGCTCGAGTCTGACTTTTCTCTTTTGAGACACATAATTTTCCGTGTTGCTATCCAATTTTTCTAGGGCTTGGACTAAGCCATAAACTTCAGATCTTGTATGGATAACCCTCAACATAATCTAACATTTATAATGTTCTTAGATTAAAGGCAATAATAAATGGTAGTGATGGTGGCAAAAAGGATATATATAATATAATAATAATATAGCAAGTTGCATTGAGAACAAATTTGTGAATAATCCACCCTCATCTTTTATCTTTATGTCAAATTTAAAACGACATTCATATAATCATCGAATCAATTCTTTCTTTAAAATATCATTTTAATTCCATAATATTTTCCTCTTTGATTATTATTTTCTTACAATAAAAAATTGATTTGGAATAAGAATTTCCTTTCCACCTCACTAATAATTCATTTTTTTCTAATTAATATATATACATATATATGATAAGGGTAAGCCACAAATATTTATAATTTCATTACTCTTAATTTTGATGCCTTATTCTTGATTCTACTTGTCATTTCAATTTCTTTGTTTAAAGTAGAGATATTGGTACCATAATAGAATCATTTTTTGTGACATTACATCTAAGTGGATAATGTTAAGTAATGTAATCTATTATAACTTTAATATTCCATCTTACCCATTTGAAATTTCTCAATCTCTCGTGATAAATTATTGTCAAAAGCGTTTAATTTTGAAAATAAGTAATTTAAGATAACTAATTAAGTTAGATTTAATTGATATATAAATTTAATAAAATTATTCCATTCAGCAAAATAATAAGGTTTGGTCAAAACATGTATTAATTATGTGCCCTAAAGTTAAATTAAGGAGCATAATCAATTTGGCAAAGTAAAGTTGTGTAGAAAGCGGTGAAAGATGCAACATTAGAAAAAGCATTTGTGATAGGAGAGTGGTAGCATTAGACACATTTGAGAAGTGTTGTAAATTTGGCTCATTAGTCCAATATTCTCTTATGGACTTGGCATTATATAGGGAATGAGGAACAACTTCAAGTTGAGTCAAGAAAGGAGTCGATATATTTAAAGTTTCAAGGTAGGTTATGTACGTACACATATGACGTAATATAAGATATATCGGTGTATTAGTCAAATCAACTATCATATGATGTCATTTTAATTTTACATTATCTTTGAAAGTAGGATTGCAAGTGAAAACCGAAAAATTGGAGAGAAAGAAAATTACTCAAACTTATCAAAATTGATGTGAGTTCGAGTTGAAGACATTTTTTTGTCAAATAAGGATGACTTAATAATTTTTTAGTTGTGTCAGAGTTTTTTTGTGACTAACCGAAACTTATCAAAATTATGAAAAGTTGAGATTGATTTTAATAGTATTGACATAGCTTCCATTTCTAAAGGTTGGGAGTTCAATTCCCAACCTCGTAAAGTTGTACTAAAAAAAATATCAAAGCTCTGAGGGTCGAGTTGACTTTGATATACTTTGATATTTGCTAGTATCTTTAAAGGCGCATAAAAGGTGCGAGGATTGCAAAGTTATTTATATATAATCCCCCTTTTTCATCATTCTTTCGGCCTAGTTCAGCATGCCCATGATTTCGCCCCAAGACCTGCAACTTTGTGGCTGGACAATATCAAACAACAAAATGTTAACACTGAACCAATTAAATTATCGCTTGCTGGTTCATAACGATTCAGTTACATTTTTATAATGATTTGATTCGATTTTCAATTATTATATATATATATATATATATATATATATATATATAACCCTAAACCCTAAACTTCTAGTCAAGTTTTATTATATATATTTAAACGATTCAGTTACCCAATTGAAAATTTGAAATAAATATAGTTAATTAACATCATGATTGATAACTTTATAATAAAACTTGACTAGAAGTGAAACAAATGAAATTACAAACCAAAATACATCAAAAGCCACAAAATAAACTAACATAAATTATTATGAACAAAGTATTCAACCAAAATCCAGAACGGTCGTTGTTTAATAGTAAGGTATATAAACTATGGGTTTGCATAATTCAAATCTTGGAAATTGCCTAATATTCCCAACAGATTCATGCCTTATCCCACAATTCAACAAAGCCATATCTATAACCAATCACTCTAAATGTTTTAATCTTCCTATATATACATATATATATATATATATATATCAGTGAAATCCATCTCAAAACTCTGTTCTTGATTGCATCACAAAAAAGAATAGATACATCAAAATCTATAAGTTTTAGTTGGAAATAATTAGTAAATATTCCTTTGGTGGGTATGATCAAAATATGCTTTGTGGGTATCAATGATTATGCCTTCTCACATTTGGGATTAATTCCCTTCCAATGCCTTATAATTTACCATCTACTCAAAGCATACAATTCCCCCACTTTTTGCTTCATTTTCAAGCCAAATACAACCCCAATAATACTCTAAACCACTCTTTTTTAAACCTATAAGCAAATCTTCTTTCTCTCTCTACCTACCCTCGTAGTTTTAAGGAAGGTCTAAATTAGTTGGTTTGACTAAAATATGTATGTAAAGGAGTCAAAAGACAGTTAACTTGAAGCTTTTCCTTGAGTGTATATATATATATATGATCCTTATTGTTTTACCTTAGTAGAGGCCAAAATTTGAAGATGAAGTATAATGAGATCTCTCACTTTAGTCACCCACAACACAAGCTCAAGTTTGAGTATTCAGAGTCTCCATTTAAATGTGATGGCTGTAAGGAGGTTGGTATAGGCTCTCGTTACAAATGCAAAGTTTGCGACTTCGACCTCCACATGCATTGTGCCATCCCTTCCTCCTCTATCTCACACCCTTTCTACACCAAGTGCTCCTTCCAGTTTATGTCTCGCCAGCCCGGCAACACTCCTCGTTACTGCAATGCCTGTGAGAAGGATGTTAATGGTTTTCTTTACCACTGCAAAGCTTGTGGTTTTGATCTTCACCCATGTTGTGCCAAGCTCCCAATGGCGCTCAGCGATGGCGAAATCAAGCTTTACCTTTACAAGAAAGTGAGTTCATCGTGTCATAAGTGTGGGCGGAAGGGAAGAAGCTGGAGTTACAGGTCTTCTTGTAAGAAGTACAATCTACATGTAGCTTGTGTGAAAGAAATGCTTGAGGAGAGTTGGCATGAATTGCATTTTGGAACAGGGAAATCTATCAAATTGGAGACAAGAATTCCTAGTCTTAAGAATACTCTTCAGACTTATCACAACAAGGGCAAGGGTAAGATGAAGAGGTGTTGTGAGATGGCTGGTATGGCCGTCCAAAGTGTTGTATCTGCAGTGCTGGGAGATCCTACGGCTCTGATTGCCGGGGTCATTGGGGTCCTAATATCAGCGGCATAATTTTTTTTTAGTACAACAGTTGTGGGGTTGGGGGATCAAACCTCTCACCTCTAGGGTAGAAACTCATGTCAATTACCACTGAGGTAAGCTCACTTTGGCAAGCAACATAATTGTCAATGATGTCAAGTTAGGATTAGGATTAGGATCAGGTTTGTTTAGAATGAACTTGCTTGTAGGATATCAGACCTTCATGAATCTCTTGATATCATTTAGTTGTAGCCAAAATTCCAAAAGCCTAACATGTTAATTATTTCTCTAGTAGTATATCATTTCTCTGACCAAAAGAAAAACTAATAGTAATTTTCTTTGAAGAACTGAAATTCCTATGAGTTCACATAATATAATCTAAAAATGCAGTCTACCTAAAATGAAGATGAAGAAGAAATAAGGGAAAGAAAACGCCCCAAAGCCTGCAGATTCTCCATCTTTAGTCCTGAACCTCTCATGTATAAGAAAAAGCTTGTCTATATATAGATAACACGACACATGTTATGCTTGATTATGCCTACCTACGGCTGAAATATGTGATTCCCTTTTCTCTTTCTAAGAGCTGGTCAATTAGTTGACCATCTATGTCATGCTTGAAAATATTTCCAAAATTGGCAAACATATAAATACAAAAAAGAGACTGATAATGCACATATCAACATATATATACATACACTCACAAATATCCCTTCACATTCATTTTATCAATGTTAAATCATCGATTGACCTAAAAGTTTACTAATGGAGTAAGATAAATTTAATTATATAAACACTAACACTCCCCTCACTTGTAGGCTTGAAAATTTGTAAAATACCTAACAAGTGGAAATCAATATTAAATAGGGGAAGGAATGATTTTACAAGGGTTTGAAACTTTGATCACATGACTTCCTGACTTGCTTTTATATCATGTTAAATCACAATTAATCCAAAAGCTTAATTTGAGGGTTACGATAAATTTAATTATATCAACACTTCATTCATCAAGACCTTTTCCTTCAAAATTTATCGTCTTCAAATTTATACAAATTTAGAAGCGTTCATGGGAAAGTCCTATATAATGAAACGGTCCAATATCAAAATATCCATGCTAGGAACAATTTTGATATTGGGCCGTCCTCAAGTTCTCATGGAAAAGCTAGACAATTTTACTTTCAATTTGTGGTCTTAAGAGGTTGGTTTATAAGAAAGAAAGACATGCATTACGGCTTGGGGTGGAAAAATAAGAAAGAGAGAGAGAGAGAGAGTGAGTGACAAAGAAAAGGCAATATTCCAGAACAGAGATGCATTCAACAAAGAAACGACAATAGTGTCAATAAAAAAATGCTTTGCTAAGTGTGAAAGGAACGTATGAAAGGGAATAATGAATAAGAAAGAAAAAAAAGTTGGGCATACATACTTCATTTCTAGAAAGGAGGAGCAAAAGTCTACCTGTTAACTGAATGTGTTTGGGTCTTCTTTAACTTGCCTACACAGTATAGCTTTCAGATTTTCCTGAAAGATGATGAATGAAGAACGCGTTTTTGGTCCAGAGCCTTGTAGAAGGGTCTCCAAAATCTGCTCTACCTGATCAATACATACCGTGAAACTAAGAAATTTCAATCCCATTGATCCATTTTTACTATATAGTTAATTTGCATCTTCTATTATGAACCCACGACGCAATTTCAGCAAAATTTCCCTTTTCAGAAAGTGAACTTCCCTTTTCCTGTCAATAGCACCAAGTACTTATATTGTCACAGAATGACATCAATTACATCATACTTGAAGTAGAGGGGGGGGGGGGGGGGAGGGGGGGGGGGGGGGGGGGGGGGGGGGGGGGGGGGGGGGGGGGGGGGGG
>JBBPDJ010000003.1:3284121-3311243 GCA_037974625.1 Cucumis cinereus
TGTTACAGAAGGACATCAATTACATCATATTTGAAGCAGAGCCCCCCCCCCCCCCCCCCCACACACACACACACCCAACCCCAACCCCCACAATCCAAGGAAGAAGGAAAAAGTCAAGAAATAGGATAGAAATGTAATGGAAAATTAGTGGGATTATATACTCGGCTAATGTTCAGTTCTGAAAGCAGTAAGTTATAGCTAAAACCCTTGCAGAAATTAATTTAGGATGCATGATTTACATGTGATATCTTTCTAATGAATTTCATAATTAATTTAGAAAAGGATGTGTCAGGTACTTATGACAAATAGTTCGATCCCCTACCTCAAATTCTTTCATTTTAAAAAAAAAAAAACAAGAAACAGAAAAGATATGGTTACAAAAATAGTAATTTCTAAATAATATTTTTTAAATAAGGTTAACAAAAAGAAGTCGTTTCCATATATATTATTTCAAAAGACTATTAAAAACATTTATGATATCACACATACAATAGTGCTTTTACATTTCAATTATTAAAAAAAGAAAAATAAAATACTACTTTGCATCTCCAAACATTCTACAATGATTACTTTCCATTATATGTGTATTAATGGTTCTCTTTTGAATACTGAAGAGAGATGATAGCAATACCTCATGAGACAGAATCTGGATAGTATAATTCAGTACTGCAAGGAACAGTTATGACACAGCACAAGGCCCTTCTCCTTCTCTGTTTCAGTCCAAGAAGTAATTTGGTTGGTACTATTTTCAGTCTCCATTCTCCCATCTTCTAAATCCTATAATCAAACATGACACAGGACAGTCACCCTTCTGTGGCACCAAGATTGATCCGCATAATTCAAATCCATAAATCATAACCATTGTCCTTTTTTCACTTCTAGATAAGAGACAATTTCATGAAAGGATCAAAGAAAAACATCCTCGGGCCAGGTAGAGATCTCCCGCCTGCCCGACAGCTAAAAAAATAAGGCTCCCAATCCAAATTAATAGAGATAAATACTATGATTGCATAAGAATTTTTCTAACTAGAGGCCATGAAATGTAGAAAAAGGAGCTAAAAGAGAGTTATCATCTCTGCGCTGATTGTGTATTGAGATTCAAAAGGTTAATATTTTGAGTACAAGTACATCAACTACAGGATGGGGATTGAACCTTCAATTTCTAAGGAAGAGACTATGCTAATTACCGCAGAGCTGCACTTTAGCTTCAAAAAGTTAATATTAATGTTGATCAAACAGGTGTTCCACTACATTTTTGGATGGTGAAGTTGGGATAGAAAAGTTACCAGTTGTTGTCATTGTCAAAGAGTGAGAGAGACGTTGAACAGTCGGTTGGTCGATAATGGGGTCTTTCTCCCCTGTAGGTAAATGGTCGGTATGGCCCAGCTTCTGCTCAGTTTTGGTATCTAGTTGTAGCACCAAGGAAACTTCAATAAGAAAAAGGATCATACCTCATATTCAGTGAATTTCCGCCGTTTTTATACGGTCTTATCATGGCCCCATCATTCACATGCCCTGCTAATCTTCTCTCAGTTTCCTTTGTATATAAATATATAAAAGGATTCACTAAGTACCCATCTCCTCCTCCACTCAACCCACTTAACCATTTTCCCACTTCCAAGCAAAAAACCATGGGGGTCTGTGCCTCAGCTCAGCACACAAATGCTAGCCTCACCAACTGGCCTTTCACTGCGAAAATTATTCATACAGATGGCAGGCTACAAGAATTGAGGCACCCAGTAAAGGCCAGCCACATTCTCAATCAAAATCCCAACTGTTTCCTCTGTAGTTCAGAATCTATGAAAATCGATTCAATCGTTCCTCAAATATCCAGCGACAAAGAGCTCGAATTGGGGGAAATTTATTTTCTAATCCCGCTCAAGAAAGCCCATCTGCCGATCTCTTTAACGGATTTATGTAGTTTGGCATCCAAAGCAAATGTAGCCCTCGCTAGCTCCAAGAAAGCGTATCCATCTTTGAAACCGGCCCCGACCGCCGTTGGGTACCGAATCGGAGCGGCTGGAAGAAGTCGTACTGAGATTCCGACGAAGTGGGTTTAAGGCCATTTGGGAGAAGAAGCGGAGGGTGAGGGCGGAGAGAGATGGCATTGCATCAGCAGAATGCATCCATGGCGAAAGCTGTGTAGTTGAGACATGAATTTGTTTATGTAAAGCTCGTAAAGAGAAACAGAGCACAAAGCTTGAAGCCAATGCACACTCTAATACATTTTTTTTCTTAATTAATTTTTTTAGTTATTATTCTATAATATTTTTCCTTTTTTATATATTTTTTTATATTTTCGTTCGTACGACACCAACAACGATGTGTGAATGAGAAATCAGACCTTCTACCTCAAATAATAAAGATCATGCTAAATGACCTTTATAATAATCTTTGACAAATTACAAAAATCATATGATATCCTAATTACATTTATACCCTTAATTTTTTAGTTCAAAGTTATTAGATTCACTTAAAATTGAATCGTCAAACTATATGGTTTTAGAAATAGTAACGATCGTATAAGTTTGAGTATTCAATTATATTATTTAGAGGTCTAATTTCTACAACTATTATAAGTTCAAGGATCTAATTACAACAATAGTATAAGTTTAAGAACTCAATTTTCACAATTAAAAGTTTAAGCGTGTAATTTCAACTACTATCAAACTTCAAGGATGATTTTTTAAATATACCTTTTAAGTCTTATACATAATTCGGTATATTGTTATGGTAGATGACATGTATTTTAATATTATTTTAATTCAATAATTATAAAAGGTGATCAAATTATGGACGAAAAATATGTTAATTACCAATAAACTAAAGCTCATTTTGAGATATTTCTTTTAATTTAGTGTTTCAATTCTCTCTTATGTATATAGTTTTCTTACGTATCAAATTTTCATTTTCATTCAACGTGAATGGTAAAGTGATTTTCATTATAATGAATTATTTTTTATATATAGTTGCACATTTGACTGTGTTTTTTAAAATTAAATCTATTTTCTCTCAATTTTTTACTAAGTTTTCAATTTAATTTTTGACCAAATTTCAAAAACAAAAATAAATTTTTAAAAAATTACCTTTTATAGCTTTCAAATCTTGAATATCGAACTTTAAAAATATTGGAAAAAAAATAGATAAGGTCATTTTAATATATTTTTAATCTTTTTTCTCTTCTATTTGTTAATAAAAATATCATTGACTAAGAGTGAGTGGTTCAAATACGGTTGAATTTAAAAAATAAAATTAAGTAAAATAATATAAAAAAAATATTAAATCACCAAAATGATATTTAAGATATAGCCAATAAAAAGTGACCAAAAAATAAAATTTAAACCCAAGGTATTTTTGGAATGCCATTTATGAAGAATTCTTAACAATGGTTGGTTTAAAATTTAGGTAAATAATTTACTAATGAAATTAGATTTTAAATAATAATAAATCTAATAATAAGTATAATCTAATAATAATAAAACATCATAGAATTAAGCTAACATGCTATCCTAAGTGTAGTAAAATAATCATATGACTAATCATAGACATTTTGATGTGATATCTCATGATTGTTGTCCTCTCATTCCAACTACAAGAAGAGTAGTACTAAGGAACTCCATGATTTAGGTTAAATTATATTATTTTAATCAATCATTTAGATCTCATTTTATATTACCTTAGATTTTATATATTTATTAGGAAACATTTACATTGATTAGTTTGTTATTATTTTCTAATGCTAATAATAGTTTGTGTGTTTAGAATTGGAGCTAAAATAGTTCTTCATTTATGTTTAGAATTCGTTAAAAATCAACAAAGAGAATGCAAGAGCAGCAAAGTTGTGCGAGCATAAGTCCTAGGGCACTCACAATGTGAAATCTCTCGATAAATTTAGCTCATGATAATTGACAAAATAAACTATTCATTAAATCAAAAATCGTTGCTACAACGTAGTTAAAAAATATTAATAAATGTTAAAAAAAAATACAACTCTAAGTTGGTGACTTAACAATTTCTCAAATTCTTAGTCTTTTTCTAGGCTGATCCCTCTCACCACATGCTTCCACAGGATGAGATGACCTAAAGCTGTTAGAGGAACTTCTATTCTTAAGGATACTAACTTGAGAATTTGAAAAGAAACCCAAGGGACTTGCTAGAAAATGACAGAAATAGTTGTAAAGAAGAAAATGGGTTTGGTGATGGAGGAGTTGAATGATGAAAAATGAAGGGGTTCCCACCTTTTATATAGGCCAAAATTGATTGGGGAAGGTCTAAAATCAAGCTATGAAGTGTTTCTAGGTTGAATAGGAACTGCCCAACTGCTTATAACGTGAAAAATGGAACTAATCTTTCCTCGTTCGAAATCTGAAAATTTAGGGTCTAGTAGTGCTGGCGCATCAGATCTGTTGTTGGCACATCAAATGGAAAAAAATCTCCAGAAACAGCCAAAAACCTGCCAAATCAGCACAAAATTAGCAAATAGCACTTTAGTGATAGACACTGATAGATGTCAATCTGAATCTATTGCAATTTATCACCTACCCACGTGGATATTTTATTATGGCACATCCTTGGAATTCAAATTATTATTTCATAGGTTTAAATTTGAGATAATGTTGAACTTAATCCTCCGAACACTCACTTTTAAGAGTTGATCTATGTTTTAAGTTACAATAACCACTCAACTACCATGTTTGGGGCATCCAATGTTATGTCTTGGCATGTCACAACTTCATCATTTGACCCAATTCATCAACTTTATGCTTTAATAATTTAATTTATGTTTATAATATAAAGGAATAACATCTTCAATTTTAATAGAGTTTTTCTTGCTTATGAATTTTATAAAGCACTTTTTTGCTTTCCATTTATATAGATTTAAATTGGAGTATAGACAAAATGTTGAGAGAGATGAAAGTTTAAAAGTAAAAAAATTGAAGTATATGAAACCAAACTTAATTAACCAAATTATATGCAAGTATATAAAGTGAATCTTAATATAAAACGTAACGCTCCTTGTCGATGATTTAAAGTAGGATTTAGAATTTGAATTTGGTACCAGATGACTTCTGTATTTTTCTACAATCTAACAATTTCTGCTTTGACTATCATCGTAATTTGACACAAGTTCTTTTAGCACACTTTGTCTTCAATCACATGTTTTCGAAGAAATTTTTCAAAATATCACCCAAGATAAAATTGTTCCAAGCTAAAGACGTTTAATTTTGAAGATCTTATGATTTGTGCCACATAAAAGGAAAATAAATATTGTTTGTATTGGTAGTAACTATCAATTTTTTAAAGTCTTTCTTAATTATATTTTCATATCCTCATTATTTCTTTTACTCAAATATGATCTAATTACATTTATGTACCCCAGACTTGGGTGTTACATCAGAAATTGACAAATTCAACTGCTGTTGGAAAAAAAAAAAAAAAACTTCTCACTTCTACTATATGCAAAAATAAACTGTATGAAAAAAACTTCCCACTGCAAAAAAAAATTGAAAATTATCTTGAATTGTCTCCCCAACATTAGTTAAAATGCAAAAGAAAAAAAAAAAAACACTCGCTCAAAGCATTATATCAATCACCAAGTAAAGTTAATATTTGAAACCAAATTTATAAACTTCTTTTACGATACTTGGAAGACTTACCTCTACATTTTGTATATGTCAGGACAATTCAATAGCATCAAGTAATCTTCATTTTAAAATATATATGATTAAATTGAAGAATATGTATCGGTACATCGGGATTTCTAAATGAAAAGGATGAAAAGAACAAAAACTATGAAGAGCGACATTACTTAGGTGCAACGCCTAAACCTAAATCCAAAAAAAAAAAAAGTAAAAACTCGTCAACTTTTTATTAAGTGCAGCATGAGGTGCACAACATCGAACGAGTATATCCTAATTACACCTAAGTAATTAACTAATTAATGTCATAAAACAATTATTACGTATAATTACAACATTTTTTTAGTAGACAAAAAAGCAGAATTGTGGCATTTTAACAAGCAACAACAAACACAATTCTCTATTTATTAAATTTAAAAGATTGAAAGTTTTTCAATTTGTGTTCAATGTACCATTTTCATTTTTCCATATGATTAAGGTTGTCTTGTCTTTTCAGTTTTCATTACACTTTGGCACATTCCCAATGTCTCATTCAAATAAAGTTGGAATTTTGGTCCTATATATGTAGGTTATAGGATTATTTTAATAGATACTGGTTATGAATCGAACACGTTACGTTTTGTTTTATTTTATTGAAGACACTTATTAAACACTAGGTCAATCTACGAAGGTTTGGATATTTCTTCGTCTTCATCTTTATTTTAGTCTATATATTAGAATGTCTTCATTATGTGATTTGACACTTCGAACTACTAAGTATGAAGTCTCGCTATAAACTATGGTATGATCTTGCTCATCTTCGATTTTATGCATTTGACTAATTTATATTACCTCGATTTTGACCTTAGGAATTAGATAAATGTATAAAAGTTAATGGATTTGTTTTTTTAAAACAATGTAAAAATCATAATTTAAATCTCAAAAGAGAAAAACAGTTTCATATTTTTTTTACTTTTGAAATTCGACCTAAAATCATTCAAATAGGTTTCTAAAGATGGTAACCAACGTTATAAAAAGAGAAACAGTTAAAATATCATTTTGGTCATTTATTTTGAAATTTGTTCGATTTTAGTTCTTGTACTTTCAAATGTTCAATTTTAGTCCTTGTACTTTTAGTAAATCTTAAATTTAGTCCATCAAAGTTAAATTTAGCTGAAATTGATTAAATAATCCTAATAATTTTTATGCAAAGAAGCATAATTCTCCAATATATTTTTAAAACTTACAGTGAAAAAGCTAATAGAAAATGAAAAATAAAAAAAATCTATCATTATTAAAAAAAACTAAAATTGAACAAACCCCAAAGAATATGACCAAAATGATACTTTAACCGAAAAAACGGCCATAAAACAAACATAATTAAAGGAAAAAAAAAGCCAAAACCAAAAAGTCATCAACTTTTTTTTAAAAAAATATTAGAAAGGAATAAAAAAGAAAACCAATCATGTGGATTGCTTTAGATGGTTCATTAATGAAATCAAAATGCTTATAACCATAATATATATATATATATATATAATATATATATATGTCATCACTTCTACCCTTTAATAATGCAGAAGACACACATGAAAATCACTTTGTTCATGTCACAAATCACTTTTAATTATTATTCGATATGACATGGTCAAGAGGTGACATTTTTTTCCCTTCATTACCCTAATTTCTCATTTAATTAATTTTGGTCATGTCAAAGTTTTAAGTTACATCAATTTTTAGATTTGATTTTAAATCTTTCAAATTATAAATGTCACGTATCAATTACTTCACTTTATTATTTATAATAATAGTCTTTACAAGATGAGCGTGACTTCTATCCAACGTAGTACCGATGCAACAAATTGGGTCAACTTTTAAGTTTGTGTCTAATAAATCTATGAACTTTCAATTTTATTTCTAATAGATCTGTGATAAATTAGAAATTTTTAAAAAGAGATAGTTACATTGTAACTATCAGACCTGAAGTATTTGTGTATATAGTATAATGCAAAAGGATTTGTAGATATAATAAAATTATTAAGAATATATTTACTGGGTGGAGTTTATTAGTAATAGACCATATTATTGGCAGAAGTCTATCAACAATAGAGTCTATCCCTGATAGATTTTACTATATTTGCAATTCTTTATAAACGTTGTAATACATTTAATTATTATCTTTAATGATGTTACTCAATGTAATTATCCTTTTAAAGATTAATTGAACTTTTTGATATAAGATGGAATTTTAGGTTTACATGAAACCATGAACTTTAAATGATATTTCTAATATATCCATCAATTTTAAAACATTAAAAAACTTAGATAGTACATAGACATGAATCTCAAAGTTGATACCAAATTTGTTATTTAACCATAATATAAGGTAAATTTTTTCACTTTTTACCTCAGTCATAAAAAAAATGATGTCAATTGAGTTGTGTTCATGTTAGTAAACAAACTAATAAATTACACTTTGTATTAATATAAATATCGTAAGTAATTAATTTAAATTACATCCAACATTGAAGCTTAAGAATTAAAAAGAAAAAAAAAAAAAAAAAACTTGTGTTTATGAACAAAGGTGAATTTGAGAAAGGAATTAGGTTATAATAAGAAGTGGAAGATCAAGGCTTCATTTCAGCTTTAATGGCAGAAACCAACTGATCATAAGCTTCAGCCCATGCCCCTTTCATCTCCACACTCCACATTTCTGGAATTCCTTCCTTTATTGTCTCCAAAAGAGCAAATTTTGTCACCTGTCAAACAAGAAAAGTCCTCGTTGAGATTGAAATATGTTTTGAAGTTTGAAGATCAAAATAGAATACGAAGCTACCTCGAAATGTTCGTCGAGAACACCATACTTGAGGTGAGTGGCGCCTAGCCTCTTTATGGTGGTTTCTTTTGCGGCTGCTATGCCACCTTTTCGAAGTTGAACGGCTGACTCACATGTCTACAAAATTCAATGCAAGTTACATCGTTAGTTAATCGATTTACTTCACGTCAAATTAGTAGTATGTTGGAAAGTAATACTGAAATGATTAAAACCACTTTTCTTTTAATCATCTAAAATCAGCGTTGATGATATAAACTTTTGATTAAATGCATGTTTAACAAAAGTGATTTCAACAAATACAAAGCATATGTCACTAAATATAACTCAACTAATTAAAACATGTCACTGACCATAAAGGTTATAACAAAGACTTACCAAAGTGAAGACATTCAAAGCATGAGGTTTCAACTTCGGATTTTGATCCAATGGAACTTTCGAGTCTCTCAAAAAGGGAAACATCTTTTGAGCAGACGGTGCAATTTCAAATATTCTAATACAAAAAATACGTCAACAACACGAACCTTTCGATCTACAAAAACATGAAAACAAAAAAGAAGTGGTAAAGTAGTTTTACTTGAGGAAGAATTTGAAAGCCAAATCAGCAGCATTCTTCTTCATGACACTCCATGATTTGATCACAAGAGCTTCCTGTTCTTCACTGAAAACCTTTGCTTCTCCACAAGTTCCCATGTCTCTGTTTTCTTTTGTTTTGTTGAGTAAATCCATGTTGGATGATCCTATTTATGCACTAACCCAACATGCCTTTTCTTTAAATATTTTGGGTTCAAATTTACCTTTTCATTGGAATGAAAAGGCATGCCAAATTGCTTTTTGCTCCTTTGATTTTAAAAGAAATATACTATTGGTCCACAAGGCAAGGACTAGACGTGTAAATAAAACAGGGTGCTGTCTTCAAAAACTGCCAACTTTGCAGGTTTTTCATTGGTTTTGGGTTTGGTTTTTTTTTTTCTTTTTCTTTTTTTAAATACAACTCGAGTCGTTGTATTTTAGACTTTGGTTTATTTCTTTCATTGTGTGTCTTTACTTTAGTCTTTATACTTTCAACTTTAGTTCATTTTTCGTTTTTTAACTTTTAAAAATGATCATTTTGATCCCTTAAAAATGAAAAATCAAGGAACCGAAAAGGTCACTTTGTTTAAGTACAGAGATTAAAATACCAAAATTAAAAATATAAAGACTAAAACAAATATTTTGAAAATATAAATAAACCAAAACTAAAAATACACGAACCAACTCAATAGTATTTAAACTTTTTTTTATAACCTTTTTTAGTTGGGTTTGGTGGGATTAATGGGTGAACTTAAATTTTAATTATATGTGTTTAACATTTTGTGGTGCATTGGCAAAGTTTATGGCTTTTTGTCAAACTAATTTCAAACTCCTAATTTATTTGGTTCTTTTTTATAATTAAAAAATTAGTTTTGGCATTGACTCATTGATCCAAGCATGGGAGTTGTTGGGTAATTATTTATTTTATTTTCATTTTTTAATAATTTTTTTTTATTTTATTATACATTTCACATCGAAAAATTCGTCGGATATTCAAATAAATGGTTTCAATCCGACCACAGAATTAATGTATAGTGGTTGTCAACCTTTTAATTAAATATGAAAATTATAAACTTGATGTTCTATTTTACAGAGAGATATGTATTGGATTTTATCAAATATATTAATTAAATTAATATATGATAGTTGTTGAATTCTTTGTTTACGATGGTCGAATTCTTAGTCAAATTTCAAAAACAAAAACAAAATAAATTTTAAAAGCTAATATATTTTCATATTATATGTATTTTTTAACGGGAAATTGTGTTTAGCTTTACACACTGAAGAATCGAGCTTCTCTAAAGATGGAATTTACGTTTTAATATGGAAGAAGAAGATGAAGAAGAGTTAACCACATCCATAGTTTACATCTGGTTTTGCCACAGCAGAAGAAAATGGAACTTCGACTCTCTCTTTCACCAAACACCGAACCTCCCCATCTTCCACGACCAAGATTTTTCCCGTTGGGCATTGAGTTCTCGGTCTCTCTTCTTCAGTCGATCGTTGTTTGTATGCACTCGATTTCTTCAAACGAGAAGCTCTCTTTGCTACGATTCGTGGCCCGAAACCAGACATGCTCAATATAGACACAACACCAACAATGGTAAACACTGCCTTGGCCGCTGCAGCTATGAGTGAACCTAATCCATTCCTTGAGTCTTTCGTGCTCGCTTCTTTGCTGGTACTTAACGACTCACTTGGCTCCCTTTTGGTGTTGTTCGTCATGTAGCTCAAGGTTACCCCGTTACGAGCAGATTTGCGAGCAGACACGAATGGTGGTAAATTGTCATTGTCTAGGTGAAGAGGATATGGGGGGCGACTTGGATATGGAGGAAGCATGAGGTCATGGTTGTTCTTTACTGCCTCCCCAGCAAAGGCAGAAGCTTCATTCACCACTTCCAAATGCTCTCCTTTGTAATCCTTGAGCTTGTCAAGTAGCATCTTGCGGCTCTGTTCGATCTCACCAAGGGCAGCTTCCCGTTCATATCGTTGCTGTTGTTGCAAATCCTTAAAATCATAAGAGAAACAAAGTCAATTACAGCTGAAAGAATTATCTGCATCTTATAATATATAGCTAGGTGTGCAAATATATCCAACAAATACTATATCGTCCCAGAGTTTTATTAATGTAACCAGTAATCAAACAGAACATAAACTGAATGATTGTCCTTATATTATACAACCTATATTTAGTACCATGATATCCGCTCGGGTTTTCTCAGGCAACGGCGAGTGCAAAGAAGACAGAGAAAAGATTTGTGGTTCTGGCAACAACCCATGTATACAACTAAAGAAATACACACAACTTCACTAGTTGGTGTGACACAAAAAATACTTGGACTGATGATAAATTAGGCTCATTTCATATCTTACTCATTTCTTATTTACTGCTTATTATTTTCTCTAGATACTAACTTCGGATTGTTACACATAACAGAACAAGAAAAGTATTTTCTTTTGATTTCAAAATTGCATCAAGAAATGGTAAACAAGGAACACTTTCCAAATAGACATATTTATCAAAACTAAAAACAAAAAATGGAAAGAATAACAAATGAACTCTAACCTTCTCTTTACCACATTGAGACATGCTCGATGCCACAAATACAACCATCAAATATTTCAAAGCTAAACCTATATATCATCAATTGAAGTTCAATTCAAAGCGAAGCATTATGATTACAACCATGGAACTAAAGGTAAAATTCAAAATCATATTGCTTTTGAGCAGAGTGACAAGAAGGAAAAGAGAGAATATGCTTTAGCATTATAATTCCGAAAGCCAAAATTGTTTTACAAGAATTCATATAAGAGGAAAACTTGTAGAAAAATCAAGAAAAGCATAATTGAAACATGCCAAATAGATTCTTGACATTGAAAATCAATTCTTACGATATCAGTTTCGGCATTCATAAGAAACAAGGTCTCATTAGGCAGAACAGAGCAATTCAATAAGTAGCTTCAAAAGTTTCAATTCACTTTCTTTCTACCACAATGACGAGGAAGAACATTCTAAATTCAACAAAAGTAAAGAACAAGTGTCATCTGATACAATAAAAACAATTCAAATAACATTACACTGTAAATCAAAAGCAGCACAAAAACAGAGACCCACGAATCAAGAACTGTTAAAGAAAAAAAAAAGCCCTAGAAAAAACCTGCAAAGAGGAGAGCTGAGTCTCCAAGGACTCAAGGGCATCGCAGATAATCAAAAGTCGTTCCACTTCTTCATCGTCCTCCGCATCGCCAACCGGAGCTCGGGAGCCGGAACCGCCGTCAAGGGCGGCCCCATTTTCCGTTCCAGCAGATGGGTGTTGTCGGAGGGAGGCGGAGGTTGTTGCCTTGTGAATGCAGTTGGTGATTTTCAATCGGAGCTCCATGGCTCTGCCCAGAACCATGCCTATGCCGTCTTCTTCCATGTACGATGGTTGTTCCAGCTCCAGCTCCGGCTCCAGCTAGGGTTTTGAGGGGAAGGAAGGAAATGGAAAGATGGAGGAAGTGGGGTTTTGAAAAGCACTTGACTATGAATCAGAAGGCGCCAAAATAAGTAGTTTCTGGTGGCCAAATTAGAAGATTACAAGTGATTCTTGTGCTCTCTCAATGGATATATTGATTGGCCAAAGGACATATGGCAAATCGACCAACCCACCCTCTTTGCAACTCATAAATTCAGGTTTAGGTCCATAAAGTAGGAGTGCAAAGTGATTTGGTAGGTCCTTAATACATTTTACTTAAGTAAAATTAACAAGTTAATAATACATCATAATCACTCTTAGTAAAATTGGTGCATAATTATATACTATTTTGAATTTGGGACTAGTGTAATCGTCCAAAATCAAAAGTATTAATAGA
Organism: Cucumis cinereus; assembly: GCA_037974625.1. Lineage (NCBI taxonomy): Eukaryota > Viridiplantae > Streptophyta > Magnoliopsida > Cucurbitales > Cucurbitaceae > Cucumis > Cucumis cinereus. The sequence goes on from JBBPDJ010000003.1 coordinate 3,296,998, forward strand.
ATGAGTCGTACAACACAATTTTTATAATAAATAACGTTCTTACAATAGTAAACCAGTTATAGTTATAGTTATACTTAAACAGGGTCAGGGTCATGGAGTAAAATCTTTGTTTTCCTCATTTGTCCCAATACAACCTTTCTAATAAATGCCTATTTTACGCTTTAATGTTTGAGACACACCTCTTCCGAGTTTAAGCACCATTTAAAGATGTTAAAACAATAGAAGTGCAATCTAGCTATGTCAATGGAACACGACTATTTGTGCGTAGAATGGTTAGATATCACAAGTGCATTATTGGTACTAAGAATAGAATAATAATACAATAAATGAGGATAAGGTAATAAGAAAAAAGCAGTGGTTCAGCATAGAGCTAAGGAAAGAAGTGAAGATGTGAGGATAATGTTGAGAGAGTTATGAGAGAGAGAGAAGAAAAGAAAGACCCAAAGGCAGACAGAAGATGAATTGAAAATGGCTAGCTCTACCACCTCTATCAACATCTTCCCATTTCCCTCCTATCATCAAATTATTACAAGTAAAAGATCAAAATCATCACCCAGCTGCAACATTGTTATTCCTTCTGCTGCACTACTGCCAACATCTAATTTGCTGCCCAAAAGATGTCAGAAGTGTGGAGGTAAAGGGGCCATTGATTGTCCTGGATGTAAGGTTAATATCATCTCTTACTCATTCCCTCTTCTCTCTTAGCTCTCTATTCTCGATTTCAAGTCGTGTTCAATCTGCTGTGAGTGTCTGTATGCAAATTCTAAGTTGTGCAAGTAACGGGGTTGTTATATTCCTTGACAAGAAAAGGAAAAGAATGTGAATGGTGGATAAAATAGAATGTCCACCCTAGGAACTTGAATAGGGTGATTCAATTGATGGGGTTTAGTATGATAGGATCGATAATGATATTTGTTATGTTAGTAGGACAACCCATAAATTTCTCGTTTAAAGTCGAGAAAGTTGTAAACTTTTGTAGAGGGTGTTTGATCCAAGGAGTTAGAGTTTAAGGGAGTGGAATTGTGAACTCCACTTCTTAGAGTTCATGAGCTTCAAGAGAACTAAAAAAGTATCGGTCTTATGTTTTATTAAATCCTTATTACACACTACAAGTCCCACGACTTCAAATTGACCTTCATATTTCACAACTATAAAGACTTCACAACTCCATTTCTTGCCCTCAAATATATCATATATGATCTATTTTAGGGAACGGGAAAGAACAAGAAAAACGGAAACATCTTCGAGCGGTGGAAGTAAGTAGTCTCACACTCCAATATATATCTTTTGCTTGAACTTAAATAAGGACTGAAGGTAGGGTAATTGAATTGATGATCCATTGATTTTCTTAAATTATTTGATTTTTAGATGTTTTGAGTGTCAAGGATTTGGATTAAAGAGTTGTCCTCAATGTGGAAAAGGAGGTCTCACCCCAGAACAAAGGGGAGAAAGATAAATGCATACAACAACAGCTCCTAAACCCTTTATATATCCATATATATACTTTGAATTTCTTAATTTAATTTCCTAATGTAATAATATATATATATATATATATATACCACAAGGTTTCTAATTTTTATTATATTTTGTATATTAAATGTGTTTGATTTTCTTCTTTCATACTCAACTTATACTAACATTAATTAAGTATAGCTACACCAGAGGCCTAGCTTATTCAAATTAGGTTAATATGAGCTAAAATAAATTAACGACAAACCACTGCAAATATAGCAATTAAATTCAAAGTATTATCATATATAGTATTACTTAGAAAAAAATTGCAAATATAACAAAATTTGTCATAGTCTATCGACTATAGGAGTCTATCACTAATAAACTCTTCTAACGCTAATAGACTCTTATGGTATATATTAGTGATAGACCATATTGTAAATATCGGTACCCTTTAGGTTTGGCATGTTGTGGTCTTGTTTTGCACAACTCTCAAAATCATAACTATATCGGTTATAATAAACAATTTAATAGTGTTGATTAATTAACAAACATTTTAAATTAATTTTTAATCTTAAATACTAATTTACTTCTTACTACAAAGTGAGTTCTTTTTTTAAATATGATTGACAACAATTATTTAATTATTTTAAAAACTACAATAGTTTAAAACTTTCTTAATTCATGTGGATTGTGGTTTATGTCATTCTAATTAGGTGAATTAACAAACAAATGGATAATATGGCATTCCTTGGCTTCTAATCAAGGAAAAGTTTCTCAAACTCTCATATTCCCTTTCCTTCAAAAATAATTCTTCAATGGGATGGTATCAATGTAGACACGTTAACGGGACAACATCTATCGTTAAGATTTTAAATTGGGTTTGGATTGACTTTTTTCGCCACCCATCATCAAAGACCATTGACCATCGTTAAGATTTTAGATTGGGTTTGGATTGACTTTTTTCGCCACCCATCATCAAAGACCATTGACCATCATAGTTTGCAGTCAATGTTTTACAAACAAAGTTGAAACACAAAATGAATGGTATAAAATATGTATTACCAACGTTCCGTGAGAGGTTCGGTCCACCTCTTAAAAGATAATTGTTCTAAATGGTAAAACCGTTTAGAAAATATTTTCAAATAAAACAAAGGGTTGTTTTTCAAATATATCAAAATAAACTAAAATATTTACAAATACAACAAAGTATCAAATACGTCACTTTAAAATTTTGTTGTATTTATAAACATATTGCAACAAATTACCTAACATCGACATTTATTATAAATTAATATAATAAATGTGATAAATACAGTTCTATCGGTACCAATCCTAACATCGACATTTTATTATCGATATTGCTAATGACATTTTCATGAAAATAAAACCTCAACATTTTTTATATCCATATTTTAAACTTTATGATTTTTAAAATTAATATACAAAAGTAACCAATAAGTAAATAAAATAAAAAGAAATAATGAAAGTTTTTGTCCCTAAAAAAGAAAAAGAAAAACCTTCAATAAATTTGGTAATCAAGCTAGGTCTTCAAATACAATACTGTACCTTAATTTTACAATCTATGTAGGTTGTAATCTCAAATTTTCAAAGGAAAATTCGAATCACAAACCACTAAATACAATCCGTCAACTTAAGTTCAGCTAACTAGTTAAGATGCATCCTTAATCAACAACCGAAGATTAACCCCAGTACTTGAGGTTAAACTAAAACAAAATGATGATAATGTTCATGGAACAGCATGAACTCGGGGAAACAGCAAATGAACAAAGCATAGGAATTTTACTTTTCCAGCCAAAGAAAATATTAATCTCATCAGAAAATGCATATACTCTCTTTGTCTGTCTCAGGCTGAGAATTAAGCATTTACATTCCAAATACTACCATCAAAGCCTGATTGATATCACGGCTATGTACAATTTTGCGGATTTTTCAAAAGTAAAATGGGAAATAAAGAAAACATGAACTTAAAAGGAGATTCTCTTTCAAAATATAGGCTCAGCCGAAGACAATATATTCAACCTGAGACAAGAACATGATGAACAAGAGTAAATAAGAAAAAAGAGTTAAAAAAAAGCACCTCTAGGATTACTAATCCTTGATTGCCTGTCCTCCCCCCATGCTAACGACGAAGCTAACGTTTTATGTCAGATCTGTACAACTGTACTTTATAACCATGTAACTTCCAGAGATCAGTTTCTATCAACAACCTCAGCAGGCAAGTTAAGATCAAAAAAGTTGCCAGTAACAACTTCTGCTCTGGCACGTTTCCTAGAAGAGCATCCGTTCTCCTCGGAATTCAAGCTAGTCAGTCGTTCACATTCCGACAATCCTCCTGCAATTGTACCATCAGTAAAACTTTTATACCCACCATCTATCTAAAGCAGTATTGCAGGCAGTTTCCCTTATAAATTGTCTCAGGAATAGACTAAAAAGCATTTTTTTTAATTAAAAAAAAAACTACCCATCAAATAAAACCAACCCAAAGAAAGACCAGAAAATGCCAATTATCTTGTTTAAGAGATGTAGGTTCGAAATCAAAACTCGATTAAGAAAAGTGTAGAAAAGTACTCTCCACTTTACCACTTGTACCACAGTCAGAAGGTGGATATTTATCTGAAGTATTTGCTTTGCTGTTCCAACAAGCAGAAAGCTCCAGTGCCTTCTCGATGCCCTTCGACTTGTAAGGAGCAATATTGTGGATACCCAGTTCGAGAGAACCCAGAAGATCATTCTCAATACAGTCATACCTGATTGAAAATAGGACATGAGTTCCAAGAGGCTTTACACACATTTAGAAGAACAGATTGTTCAAGTGCACTTACATCTTCTTGCAGAGGGTATCGGTGATAACTGACAGATTGATAACTTGCATGCGAATCTCCATCACCTTATCTTTAGTATATTGATCAAACGGCTCCTCTAAAAACTTGGAGAGCTTCTCAACATTTGCCTCAAGTTGCTGTTGCTGATCCTCAAATAGATGCTGCTTTATCTCCCTTTCCGCCTCAGTCATCTCATCTTTGAATAGCTCATCCCCAAACATATAGAATGCAAATGGGTAAGAGTATGATAGAACCCGCCTTGATCTGAAAAGTCTAGACAGTCCATTGTTTACCCAACTAAAATCTCTGAGCATGGATTCCCTCTCTTCTGAAATCGAGATCTTCTCTTGTATAGATTCCTTCAACTTGCTTTCAAGCTTAAAAGAATCTGTATGAGCTTTGTACCGATTATGATAGTGCATATACCGATACAAATCTCGTTTTGCTCGCTCAGCTTTCTGTTCTGATTCTTCTTTGTAACGCCCACAACTATGACCAGAAATACTTGACCAAGTATGCTCTCGTCCCGTGGCTCCACCACACAGCCAACTGTGCCAGAAGGGTGGGAATTAGAAACTTAGACACACTTGATAAAATTATAAGAGGGTGAGAAGAACAAATAGCTAAAATAGAAACAAGCACCAGGTTAAGAGATGAAATTAACAACTCGGCTACGTGTATATCTAAGTATCTGTTAAATTGTTTTTTATGATAATAATTAGAAAAAGAAACAGAGTTCTACCATTAGAAACTTAAGTCTTAAAGCACTAAATGCTGACTTCTATGAATTTATATTCAAATTGAAAAGAGTTTAATCTATCATTTGGTAAGTTAAAAGAAAACAAAATACCAATCTTTCACACGCCTCACTACCTTTATTTCCTTAGAAAGAGACAGAAAGCACACGAAATGGCTAGATCCTTCAGAACATTTTCACATCAAATGAAATGCAGAAAATAATTTACGCAAGGTAGCTAAAATCATGTATGCTTTCAAGAGAAGAATTTAGATATAAATTTTAAGCAGAAATATCATGATTTCAGAAATTCTTCAAATTAGCCACATGAAACACCTCTAATGACATGGAGTTGCTTTTAAAAGGTAGCTACCACTTGAAAACAAAATAATCTAAATCTATAAAAGATTAGGCATACATTAACAGAAAAACATCTGCACAAGCGCTCATGGAGACCTCAAACGAGTCCGACAATCACATTAATCTAATAAGCACCAGTTGGACAACTTATTTGGAAGTTTATTTGAATATTTAACCATTCGTCTAATATCAAACCTAACCACGGAACTGTTTGATTCATAAGAATACCTTTCTGGCCTATACTTGCTGTGTCGGCCTCAATTTCAGTAAATATATGACAATGAGCTATCTGCCTTAAAGTCTCATCAATATATGAAAGAGATTAACGCTATCTGCAAGTTTGCTTTCAGGTCTCCTATTTAAGTAATGTTAAACAGAATTCTCCATTTCACCCAAATGAATTTATTGAAAAGATCATAACAAAGAATATGATTAAAAGTTAGTATAATCCTACCAAAATGCCTGACCACAGATGCAGCTGACAAGGTTACAACCTCCATTCTTCTCGACAGGTTTATGGCACTTTGGGCAGGGCTTTGTATGTACTGTAATCCAGTTAACAGTTTCAGATTCATCTCGGCACTTCTTAATCCAAAGTTCCCACATCAAACAAGAACATGGTGAGTGAGCATCAGATAAGCAACTGAAACAAAACTGAAGACCGCACGAACATTCTACTTCACAAAACTCATCATCCTCCACGCGTATAGCATTGCCGCAATGAGGAGTACTTGGACACCACTTGACTCTTTTGTTGTCCTCAATGTATGATTCAAGAAGAAAACGATCAAATTTATTGGCAAGATCCGGATGCCTTTTACTAACTAGAGTCCTAACAACAGCTTCATCACAAATTGCATTGCATTTGTGGGCCATGCATCTGATTCTCCGACTTTGACCCTCATTTATTTTCACAATGAAATGTTCAGTCCAACCTGAAGCAAAACATAAATTGAATTTGATCTCAGGTAATTTCATTCCACAACAACTGCTTACAACTAACAAAATCAGTCAATTTTGTACAATATCCGTTCACAAGACCATTGGAAATAATTTTCAAATAACTCCAAAAGTAGAATGCAATGTTTGTGCATGTAGAATGAATAAGGGAGCAAATATTTTAAAAAGAGATAAATCTAATTTCAGAAGGGAAAAAATGCTTACAGTTATTACAAAAGCAATGACCACAATCCACTCTCGTTGCATCATTGCCATGTACTTCCTCCATGCAGATATCACACATCACCATGGAAGTAGCCTCAGAGGAACTATTACTTCGATTCTCAATCATAGTAACACCAGCTGTAGCAAACAAGTGATTTTTCCCTTTCTCCACAAGTACAGCAAACAATTTCTCAACATCCCATCGGTAATGAATAAGTAACGTCCGAGCATGGTATTCCCTCAACGATAGCAAGTCCATAACTCTACGCATGTCCTCCTTCTACATGAAAACAAAACAACCCTAAAATCAAATTCAAACAAGAAACAAGAATCCAGGTACCCAATAAACAATAAAATCAGACAAATCATCTTTTATATGACAAGAGGAAGACAGTGATAAACCTGTGCCGCAAGGAGAGATTCTTTCGTAATAACCTGAAAACAACAAAAAAAAAAGGTCTCCATAAACATGATCAATGAGAAAATTCCTAGAATTCCCAAATACAAGCATTATATCAACAAATTCCGCCGCCTCATCATCACAAACTAGGAGAAAAACCTCATTTTTTTATCATTAAGAATAATAACAATAAAACCCCAGAAGCCAAAACAAAGAACGTAAAATTTCAACAGAATCAAAATTCACTCCCTGCCATCAGAAAACAAAAAGTGATATCTCTAAAATTGAATCCAGAAACAAGAGATTTAAAAGTTGGAATACACTAGAAAGGAAGTAACGAAGGGGGAATTAGAATCTTAGAAGAAATACAATAGTAATACCTTGGTCGCGGGAGTTTTAGGAACCCACTGAATTTCAGAGTCCTCGTTCTCAAGACCATGAAGAGAATCTCGATCGGAGTCATAATAGTCCTCATCGCTGCTAATACAGTCGTCCATTGAAAAAAAGGGAAAGAGAAATTGGGGAAAAAGAAGAGAAAATTGAAAGAAGAAGAAGAAGAAGAAAGGCCCAAAGGTGAGTGGGTAAAGTACAAAAAAGGGAAAAGAAAAAGGCAAAACAGAAACAATCGATAACGAGATTCGATGAATAAATCGGATCCGGAGAAATCGGGAAACGCCGGAGAACGTTTCCCTCCGGGAAGATCGTTGGAAAATCCGGCGAAGAGGGTGAAAGAACAACGACTAAATGGTGGGAGTTCTTCCGATGAAAAATTAAGTAAAATATAAATATAAATACAAATTTAAAAATAAATAAATAAATAAGCAAATTCGGGAGAGAGAAGAGATTATACGACGTCGTATTACTGTGCGTACAACGACATCGTTTTAGTCTATTGGAATATCTGGTTGACGATTGCTTTAGAAGCTTGGCATCTTGGAATCTTTTTGCAATTTTTTCCTTTTTATTTTATTTTTTGAACCAATTATTTGCATTTAAGTTGAAGCAAGAGATTGAGATAAATAATAATAATAAGAGATTATTGTAGTAGTTTCAGAAAAGGAAATTGAATCTTTAATTAATATTATATATTTTTTGTTTTTTTTCTAAATTTTGAATGATTTTCCTTAAATATTTTGGTTTGACTAGAAAAAAGTTTTAGAGTAAGTGTGTTTCCCTTTTTTTTTTGTAATTATTTGTATAAAATATAGTTTTTTATTTTTAAAAAATTTAAATTTGTCAATTACATTCAATTTGTAATTTTAAAAAAAACCATTTTAATAAAAAAAAAATTGGTGATTTGTTATTTAGTTTCATGAAAAACTTAAGCAATCTAAATTCTATTTATATTTTTCATATTTATTGAATTAAGTAAATTTGGTAGATAACTTATATTCTTTTTCTAAAAATTTCAAATTCTAAAATTCTTAAAATAACAAAATAATAATTATATTATTTTTGTTACATATAGGATGTTCATAAATTAATTAAAAATAATTTATAGTTAAATTAATATTTAGTGACTTCGATTAGTTTTATGGTTCGTAAATATGCTTCAAATTCCATAACACGGTATGTCATCTTAGTTCAATATTGCTTCAAATTTAATATAAGGCTTTCAGAAAATCTACACTATATATGATTCCAATCCTTAAACCCATACTTCAAAGTTCTTCCGATTAAACAACAAAAAGTTGGATTCTTTTCACTGGGAGTTGTTCCATTCTTTCAAGTTTCAACCACCCACCAACAGTCCGAATCGGAGGAGGTAATGGGATCAAAGATTTGGTTCCCATTGATGGTTTTATTTTAGTATTTTAAAGAGTAGAAATTTCCCAGATTTGGACTTTGAATTTGAAACTTAATCTACAAAGTACCAACAATGTTGGGTGTTAATCCTTCTTCGTCAACGTCGATTCTTCCTTCTTCCTCCACCACCATTTCCAATGCCGATTTCTCTGCAGCTCCCTCGTTTTCCCCATCGCATAGACTTTTTTTCACCCAAAACCTTCTCCGGCTTCGGAGCTCTCCGGTGCCGGAAACCCCTTTTGCTCCGTTGCACCGCCGATTCTTCTTCTTCTCCCAAACCGGTCGATCCCGATTTCGATGCGAAGCTGTTCTTGAAGAACTTTTCCAGAGGTGAAAATTATAACCGGAAAGGGTTTGGGCATAAGGAGGAGAGCTCATGAACAGCGAGTTCACAAGTGAGTTTTATTGTATTTGTGATTTTAGTGTGTTGTTGTGTGTGTTCTTGTTTTGTTGGTACTGATTTTTGTATTGAATTGTGGCAGGTGAAATTGTGAATACTTTGAATGAAAATGGGTATCAGTTCACTTGGGGGAATGTTACTGTGAAACTGGCTGGAGCTTATGGGTTTTGTTGGGGAGTTGAGCGAGCTGTGCAGTTTGCTTATGAAGCGAGGAAACAGTATCCAAGTGAAACAATTTGGATTACTAATGAGATTATTCATAACCCAACTGTTAATAAGGTTCTTTAATGGCTTAACTTTCCTTGCCTTTACTGTTTCATTGGTTAGATCATGACCACAAAAGTTCAATCACCGTGTCTAAGTGTTCTTAAAAGGGTGTTTGGTGGGCTTAGTTAAGTTAGGAAATATGTGTTTGGGACGTAGAGTTGAAGATGGGGTTCTTTGAAAAAATGCAAAAGAGAGAAAGATTGGAAGATAGAGTTTCTCGATTATTGTGCAAACTCCATTGAACACTATTGAAGTTGGTGGAGTTGAGTTATTTAACTTTGACTTGTGAAGTTGGTAGGCCAAACACTCCCTAAGTACTTCAAAAGTCATTTCAAATAAGATTCAATTCTTTAGTTATCACTAATGAGTTTCCCCTAAGTATCACAAATGTAGAATTGTTGTTACACTATTTTATTTAGTGACACTCATGTGACTTCAAAAGTTACCGACATGATTATAAAAAAATGATCCATGCTATAGTAGAATTGTTCTAGAAACGTTTTTGTGGTTAAGAACTTCTCCCAAGTCCCAAGTTTAGATGATCTTTATTCTTTACACACTTTTCTTTTCATTTTGTTCTGGTCCGTTTTGCTTGTATGGTAGCTGTTGTTGAAATGTCTTAAATATGCTATTTGAATCATTCTTTCTAATAAGAAATTGTTCTTCCTTTGTTCGTGAACGTAGCTAACACACTATTTAGTAAAACATGTGAATTTGTGTGTCAATTCTCTTTTGCTTTATGTTTACTGTTCATCTTGATTGTCGCTTCTTAACGGTAGATAACAAATATGATGTATGAAATAGCATTTTGTTATCTCTTTGAAAAATTCTTGTGAGTTTGCAGCGATTGGAGGAGATGGGAGTGCATAACATTCCTTTGGAGGAAGGAAACAAAAGATTTGATGTCGTTAACCCCGGCGATGTTGTGATATTGCCGGCCTTTGGAGCTGCAGTTGATGAAATACTTGTACTGAATGATAAAAAAGTTAAGATTGTTGACACAACTTGCCCATGGGTTTCCAGGGTACTCAAAAAGTCACTCTCACTGCCTTGTGTGAATGTTTTTCTTTTGGCCAATTTTCCCCTTCCACTTAATACCATCATTGAAGGACAGAAGGCACAAACTAGTTGTTGATGCTGAGATGCATTTTTTTCCATATAGGTTTGGAATGCTGTTGGCAAGCACAAAAGAGGAGAATACACGTCGATAATTCACAGTAAGTATCGTCATGAAGAAACCATAGCAACTGCTTCTTTCGCTGGAAAGTACATCATTGTGAAAGACATGGCAGAGTTAAATCCTTGGTAGGTTTGTCCCTTTTCTCAACATGTCAGACTGTTGTCACATCAAATAAGTAAGGAATTTCAAAATTAAAATTCCAAACCTATGTCAGGCAGCATATGTATCCGACTACATTCTTGAGGTTGAACACAATGGATCATTCTCAACCAAAGAAGAATTTTTGAAGGTACAACATGTTAGTTATTTGCTTCACCGAACTTGCCAATATTTTGTGATAATGTTCATGATATAAGTTGAGTTACTGGCTTGTTTGTAGAAATTCAAGTCTGCTGTGTCAAAAGGATTTGATCCAGATATTGACCTCATGAAAATTGGCATTGCCAATCAGACCACAATGCTCAAAGGGGAAACAGAAGAGATTGGTAAACTTTTGAGCTATTAGTACTATTTCAAACCATAATATCGCAAGAAACTTGATTTTATGATTCTGATAACAGGAAAATTGATGGAGAAAACTATGATGCGGAAGTATGGAATTGAAAATATTAATGAATACTTCATTAGTTTCAATACAATCTGTAATGCTACTCAAGTAAGCACTCCATTCTCCGTACACAGCCGTTGTACACGTAAAAAAGGTCGTGTAAAGCTTTGGTCCATTGAGTGAAGTTAATAAGTATGGAGGTAATATGTTGGAGTTCGTAAGTTTGTGTTTGGGGTGTAGAGTTGTAAGATGAAGTTCATTGATAAATGTGAAAAATAGAGAAAATAGGAAGATGAAGTTACTCAATAAATGTGAAAAGTAGAAATATAGAGATGTTCCTTGGTAAATGTAAAAAGTAAAAAAGATGAGAAGATGAAGTTACTCGATAAATATAATATTGAAGTTGAGTTGTTTATAAAATTCATATAAATAGCAAAACCTTCTCGTATTAACTTATAAAATTGTGTATATACTTGAGATAAACACCTTGATGGTGATTGAGGGTGTTGTTTTCCTTAGGTGCGCCAAGATGCAATGTACGAGCTGGTGAAGGAAGATGTGGATCTCATGTTAGTTGTTGGTGGATGGAACTCAAGCAACACCTCTCATCTTCAAGAGATTTCAGAGGCTCGAGGAGTCCCATTGTATTGGATCGACAGCGAGCAACGAATAGGTCCAGGAAACTCAATATCATACAAGCTCGCTTTAAGTTTGAATTCAGAGTATTGATCCAATGATACTATACTTTCCAGTTCCCTCTATATCTTTCTTTCCAACGCATATTAACTTGTTTAATCGAACGGCAGCACGGGGAGCTGGCCAACAAAGAAAACTGGCTACCTGATGGACATATCACCATTGGAGTTACCTCTGGTGCCTCTACACCAGATAAGGTAAGTTAAAAGTTACTGTCAAAACATGATAATGTTAATCTGCCATTTTCTTTGACATTAACTTTTTGTCAAATGGGTTAAAAAATTTAGGTTGTTGGAGATGTTCTTAAGCAAGGTTTTTGACATCAAAGGGGATGGAACTGCACAGCTTGAATAGCTTGGATAAAGTGTATAATGTTACTTAACTGTCTTTTTTTTCTTTTCTTTTTCATTTTTTGTTCTTGTTATATGTTATGGTTTGGTAGGATATTTGCTAGATTATGTTTAGTAATTTAAAGATAGTGATGTGACAAAATAAATAATATTTATTTTTAATAAACTATTTTCCAAACAAATGAATTAATAGAACATGACAAATGAAAGAATGTAATTACAAAGTTCACAAATCCAAATTAGATGATGTTTAATCAATTAGGATGTTTTATAATTCTTTGCAAAACCACAGTCCTTGCCCTTGTAATGTCTCTGCTACACAAATCAGCTTGAACACCCAAATCCTCAACACTCTTCATGAACACCTCAAGTTTCTTCTTCATCTCCTCCACCACAACCTTCAAAGGTTCCTCTTTGATCGCAAAATCCGCTTTCTCCAACATTCCTTCGATCTCGATCTCGAGCTTCTCGACAAGAATCCGAATGTTGTCCATGTCTTTAATGGCTATGTATGTCCCTACTTGCATGGAGTTTATCACTTCCTTTTGCCCTTTCACTGTATTCTCATAGCTCTTCCATAGAGAATCAATCCATTTTCCCATGGAACCAAGTGGAATCGAGGAAGCGGCCGTTAACGCTGCTGCAACTGGTGGTGCAGTGATGACCGTTGCCACCACCGAGCATATTAACACGGCGGCAAATGTGGCAGCAAAGATCATGCATGAGAGCTTCCTCCATGTGTTGATGGACTTTAACTTCTTGTCGAGTTTGTTTTTCTTTTGTTGAAGCTTCTCAAGCATTGCCTGTTGAGAATATGCAATAATTATATACTAAATTTAAATTCTCTTAGTTTAAAAAAATATAGGAAAAAGTACATTTTTTTTTGGATTTCAAATTTAATTTCTATTTAGTTCCAAAATCAAACGTGAAAATCAGACCCAAAATCTAGAAAACAAGTTTGCAAATCTATGTTTCCTACACGTGAAAAACTCGTATCTTTTTTTTTCTCACATTTGCTTCTAGTTAAAAATAAGAAACACGTCGTGTAATTAGACTGGACTAAAAAAGATGGTACAATTTAGAATGCAACCAAAACCTAAGCATAGCTCAAACAAAAGATAAAATTGTAGAATCTTATCAGATATAAAATTCAATTTTATATTTATCAAATTAATTAATTTCAAATACTAAAATTACTATTAAACAATTTCAAATTTATAGGGGTAAACTCGTAATTTAACCATAACCATGGGTTTATTTAAGATTACCGTTTGGTGTTTATAAACAGAGTGAAAGATTCTGAAGAACTCATCGGTGAAAGGGTCACCGGAGGACTTAAAATTCCTCAATTCCTTCAAAGTCTTATCGAACTGATTTGAACCCATTTGAGATTCCCTTTCATCTTCCTCAAACTGCCTCACCGCCATTAAAATCATCACCTGACTATCCCGAGCTCGCTTCAAACAGTTTTCCAGAGCAGTACAGAAATCCAACGTTTCCAAGCTATTCTCAAAGTAATCTTCCACCAGCTCAAACAGTTCCTGATTCTTCCAAATATCCTTTTTACATTGCAATATCACTCGAACCACTTCTCGATTCATTTCCAGCAAACATTCCGTTACCTGTTTCAAGGAGTCGAATGACAGAGCTCTGACTTCGACTCCGCCGTCGTCGGCTAATGTTGTAAGTACTTGATTTGCTCTGGCTTGGAGAGCTTTGTCGAAGGAACGGACGTCGTCGTCGAGTCGACATGCCGCTGCGTAAGTGGCTACGGCGGGTTGGAGTTCTTCGGTGGTTCTTTTGGTGGTGTGGTGGTTTCCCATGGTGATTGAAAAAACAGAGGAAAGGGAAGAAAACCCAGATGGGGGAGATGAAGATGGACTGATATAAAACAAAGATTGAGAGAAAGAGAGATGAATTTTGAGGTTGAAACAGAGATGGAGAACGAATAAATAAACCGTTAAGAAGAAGAAGAAGAAGAAGAGAATGGCTTGCACGCATGAAGAAAAATGGAAAGAAGACGGCTTTGGGCTGCTAAA
>JBBPDJ010000003.1:3311343-3332593 GCA_037974625.1 Cucumis cinereus
AAGAAGAAGAAGAAGAAGAAGAGAATGGCTTGCACGCATGAAGAAAAATGGAAAGAAGACGGCTTTGGGCTGCTAAATGGGAAGGGAAGCAATCTCTCTCTCTCTTACGCCATTAATCAATACATACCTTCAATCACTTGCCCTAATTTCCATTTTCCTAATTTTGTCGTTTAGTTTTAAAGCTTTTGTGTCGAAGTTTATGTCTCATAAAATAACTATTTGGTTGTTGGTTTACAGTCTTTTGAAAGTATTGAGATTGTTTCAAACAAGTTTAAGTCTCAAACTTGGAGGTGGTATAGAAAAACACATGTCCTATAAAAGAAAAGTCAAACTCTCGAGTTTCGATATTGACGCTTTGCAACTTCCAGGGTCGCAATCAGCCTAACATCGACGATGTTACATGTAACCTTTGGGTGGATATTAAAGGAAGAACTTTGTAAATAGTCTTGTTTGACAATCTTAAAAGAAGAAGTAAGTGAACATCAAAGGAGAATTCTAACCCTCTCTTTTGTGCTTAGGTGAACTAAATATTTCATGTATTAACTTAACCATTGGAATGTGTTTGACTCGGTATCACACTTATACAAGCACTCTCACTTAGGTTAAGTTGGACCAGATAAGTGAACTGATAAAACCCCCCAAAAACTTGTGTCTAGGTTTTCCGCACCAACAAAGTAATTGAATTTTTAACTAAATTTTTTATTAAAAAATAAAATTTAAAACTACTCGTTTTAGTTTTCAAAACTACTCCTAATTGTAAACAAGCAAACCAATAAATCAACTAAATGCATTTAGTATTTAAGTTTAACTTTCAAAAATCAAATAATTATCGTCCTTCCTTTTATTTAACTTTCAAGCTTGCATAACGTGTCTGGTAGGTTTCTACATTTTAACTGACACATATTCATAACACATTCGACATTGTTAATTTGATATAAAATTTTATTTTATTTTTAAGGATAATCCAAACTTCGAATATAAAAATATAAATAAAATGAAACTTCATACACCATCTTTATCCACCAAAAACTCCATCCTTTTATCAGAGTTTTAAAATTTATTTTATGACAGCCAACTAACACAAATTAGTTAAATAAAATATATAAATTAGTTAAAAAAACTTCATCCTAGGTGACGGTGACATGTAAAACTATACATTGGCATGTGAAGCTATAATATTGTATGTAGTGAGGATCATAAAGTTTAAAAGCTCTAAAATAATCTAACATTTTAATTCCTTAAATATAATCAATTTATTTTCAAAATTTTGTAAGAATGGTAGAGAAGCCAAAATTTTCCTACCAAAATTTCGAGACTATTGTAAAATTTCCACCATATAAAACACGACTTTATTTAGAAGTTAACTAATTATTTTGTTCCTTCAATAAAATAGAAGAAAATGTTTTTTTTTTATCTATTTCACACGGGCTACTAGTCTTAAAGAGCACAAATTATATTTCTGTATCTTTAACAAAATAAAGTTAGCTGGAATAGCTTAGTTGGTTAGAGCGCGTGCGCGTGGCTATTAAGCACAAGGTCGAACAGTAGGATGAGGTAAATTGACCCTTCTTATTTGACGTGTGGCATGCTTAGACCTATTTGAACTTTGAAAAGATGATAGTTTCTATCAAAATCCCAAATTGACCTATTAATCCAAATTAGCTGGAATAGCTCAGTTGGTTAGAGCGTGTGGCTGTTAACCACAAGGTCGGAGGTTCAAGCCCTCCTTCTAGCGTTTTCTTTTTTATTTTTTGACTTAATTATGCATGAAATGGAAGTTTAGACCAAGGCCCGAAATGACCTATTTTATCTCGACAGTGATTCATGCTTAGACATATTTGAACTTCCAAAAGATGATAGTTTTTGTCAAAAAGCCAATTTGACCTCCCTCTAAGTTAGCTGGAATAGCTCAGTTGGTTAGAGCGTGTGGCTGTTAACCATAAGGTCGGAGGTTCAAGCCCTCCTTCATTGTACGACAATCACCTTTTCTTTTTTATTCCTCGACCCACTATGCTTTTTCAATCATCATATATAGGAAATTCAACCTAAATTATGTGTACGACAATCACCATTGAGCTAAGTTTACTAAATTTACTCTATAATCATTAAACTAAAAATGGATTCAAATCAAACTGTGTAGTAATTATGGATTGATTCGGATCAAAAGCATAATTAACTTTATGAAATTTGTAATCTATTTAATAAAGAAAATAGTAAAATTTGAGCTAGAAAACCACACCCTATGACTTAATAATGCATGAGGAGAAAGTTTAGGCCAAGACCCGAAATGACCTACTTTATCTAGAAGGTGGGATAAGGTAAGACCCTTCTCATTTGATGAATGTGGCGTGGTTAGACCTATTTGAACTTTGAAAGATGATACTTTATGTCAAAAGCCCAAATTGACCTCCTCGGGCAAGGCTGGACTTCCTAACTTGATGAACAAGACATGCTAAATGCATGACTCAACCAATTTGGCTCGAGAATACGCTTAATTTGACTCATAAACTATGTCCTAAGTAAAAAAAAATTACTACAAAATACATTAGTACAACTTTAGAAGAAGTTCATTCTCCTCCCTAAAACTCTTGTTACAACCAAAAGTCTCTTACTAACTTAGGCATCAGAGGCATTGTGGCAAGGGTACCATATAGTTACCTAAATTTTTTTTTTTGTTTTGCATGTCATGTCTCCCCTGAATTACAAATTCATTGGTTCTATCAAATGAAAGTCAAATGAGATTTTTCTGTGTAGACTTCATCAACAATAGCAAACTATACTCTAATATGCAAATTTGTAAATCATGACTTTTGAGCAAGGATTTGCCCGATTGATTTTTAGATGGTACATAATTGTTGTCTTGTATGTTTAGTTAAATTTAAAATGACTTCCAAGAATTTATAGTTTTTCTATGTCGTGGGATATTTAAAATCATTTAATTTTTAACCCATAAATAATTTACCACATTTTGGGGTGTTTGGCAACCAACAAATTATTAGAGAGTGTTGGAGTTGAAATGGTATTTTTTGTCCATTCAATGTTTGGCTCACCTACTTTAAATGTTGGTGGGGTTGGTATTTCAATTTAACTCAACTCACCCCAACTCTCCTCAATTCTCCCCAACTTTTATCCCTCCAATGTTTTTAATAGTTCCAATCATTAACACATTGTCGACAACTACTTCTACCACAATTTAGTGACCTATTTAGATGACCACATTCACATAAGCAACTCCGACGACATACTCCGACTTCCACCTTCACGTGGTCAACTTTGACAACCAATTTCGAGTTTCGTCAACCACTGCGATGATATCTCTAGCTACTAACTTCAATGACTACCTTTCTACAAGCAACTCCAGCGACAACTCCGACGACCACCTTCCTACAAACAATTTCGACGACATTACTCAAACTTCTACCTTCATGCGGCTAACTTCGACAACTAACTCCGAGCTCCCCCAACCACCTTCGATGGAAACTTCAATAAAACCACCTTGGTTGATCAAACTCTAATGACAACCACCTCTAACAAATGATATATATATATATATATATATAAAAGCATAAAAAAAAAAAAAAAGTAATTAGGAATAGAGGGATTTATTATTTTATTTCCACCATACCCCATTTTTCCCCCGTTTTCTCGATGCTTTGCTCTCTCACCTTCTTCTTCTCCTTCTTCCCTTCCCCTTCCCCTCCCTTCCCCTTTTCCATAGTTTTGTATTTGTTTCTTTCTTTTCCTCCATACCTCAAATTAATCGATATTTCAACAACTTCAACCCAGCGGCGGCGTCGGAGTCCATCTACCATCTTAGATTTACAAGGAAGGAAGGTGGGCACTGGGCAGGCATTGAGATTGAGATTGAGATTGAGATTGAGATTGAGATTGAGATTGAGTAGAGTTTGATTCCAAAGCCTTTCCATCCCATGCCGAAATTTCCCATTCACCAATTAAACCTCCTCACAATCTCTCTTCTTCACAACAACCCGCTTCGCCTTGCCCTTCCCGCTTTCTTATATTTTTCCTCTCTCCATCTTTCTTCCAACTCAACTCCGGATCCCCAAAATGAGCTCTCAATATCAGCTCAAATATTCAAATCCGGCCCCCTATTCGGCTCCTATAAACTGGGGGATGCAACATTTTATCGCTTAATTGAGAACTATGCAACTTCTCGGGAATTCCATTTGATACACCAAGTTTTGGATAGAATGAAACGTGAAGGGCGGGTGCTTATGGAAAATAGTTTTATCCTAATTTTCAAGGCTTGCGGGAAAGCTCATTTACCTGGGGAAGCTGTCAAATTTTTTCACAGAATGGCCGACGACTTTCGTTGTAAGCAGACTGTAAAGTCATTCAATTCAGTTCTTAACGTTATGATTCAAGAAGGGGACTTTTCATACGCATTCAACTTTTATTTGCACGTTTTCGGTGCCAATAACAAAAGCTTTCAGCCCAACCTACTCACTTATAATTTGATTATTAAGGCACTGTGCAAGTTAGGACAGATAGATAGAGCTGTTGACACTTTTAGAGAAATGCCATTCAAGAACTGCAATCCCGACGTCTTCACTTATAGTACATTAATGAATGGGTTATGTAAGGAAAGAAGGGTAGACGAGGCAGTGTTTTTGCTGGATGAGATGCAAGCAGAAGGCTGCGTTCCAAATCCCGTGACATTTAATGTCTTGATTGATGCACTATGCAAGAATGGTGACTTGAGTCGAGCGGCAAAGCTTGTGGATAATATGCTTCTCAAAGGTTGTGTTCCAAACGAAGTAACTTATAATACCCTTATCCATGGTTTGTGCTTGAAGGGAAAGTTGGACAAAGCTCTTAGTCTTTTGGAGAAAATGGTGTCGAGTAAATGTGTTCCTAATGAAGTCACATATGGAACAATCATTAATGGTCTTGTTAAACAAAGAAGGGCTGAGGATGGAGTACACATTTTGATTTCTATGGAAGAGAGGGGACAAAAAGCAAATGAGTACATTTACTCGTCTCTCATCAGTGGTTTATTTAAGGAGGGCAAGTCTGAAAATGCTGTGAGGCTGTGGAAAGAAATGGCAGAGAAGGGATGCAAACCCAACGTTGTTGTTTATGGTGCCTTTATAGATGGTCTATGTCGAGATGGAAACCCAGATGAAGCCGAAGACATTCTGCAGGAAATGTTAAGTAAAGGTTTTTTACCAAATGCTTTCACTTACAGCTCCTTAATGAAGGGTTTTTTTAAAAAAGGTGACAGCCAAAAAGCAATTCTTGTGTGGAAAGAGATGATGGGTCAGGATATTAGGCACAATGTAGTTTGTTGCAGTGTCTTACTTAATGGCCTGTGTGAGAATGGAAGACTAAGGGAGGCGTTGACAATGTGGAAGCACATGCTCGGTGAGGGACTTAAGCCTGATGTTGTGGCTTTTAGTACCATGATTAAAGGTCTTTGTGATGTTGGCTCTGTAGACGAGGGCTTGAAGCTTTTCTATGAGATGCAATGTCAGGAGCCCAAGTCCCGACCAGATGTGGTCACCTATAATATACTTTTCAATGCCCTTTGTAAGCAGGATAATCTCACCCGTGCCATTGATCTTCTAAATAGTATGCTCGATAAAGGCTGTGACCCTGACTCATTAACATGCAATATCTTTTTGGAAACTTTGAGGGAGAGGATTAATCCACCACAAGATGGAAGGCTGTTTTTAGATGAGCTCGTGGTAAGGTTACTTAAGCGAGAGAGAAAATTATCTGCTTTGAGAATTGTAGAGGACATGCTCCTAAGATGTCTGCCACCGGAGCCATCAACTTGGTCCAGAGTCATTCAAAGGCAATGCAAACCAAAAAGGATTCGAGAAACCATAGACGAGTGTTGCAGAAGCCTGTATGGATAATGACGTACGAGACTCTCTCTCTCTCACACACACACACACTCTTTTTAAGTCTCACTCCAGTGAGAATTTAGCTGGACGTACAGACAAATTTAAGAGAGAAAAAAAAATCCAACAACTAAGTGCCTCTGCAACAATTCGCTAGAAATTCAAGAAATTTCTAGAACTTTGGTGTTTTCAACTTCCCGTAAATTTCAATGAAAGAAGATATGAACTTTTTCTTTTTAATTTAGAATGTGGCCATTTCATATACATATGTATATTTAAGTGTATATATTTTGTATGACTCTTTTCTTTCTCCCCGTGTCTGGATGTGTCTATCTGTATATAAGTTTTCTAGTGATTTTATTATCATTATTTTTTGTTCTAATTAATGTGTTGCTTTTAGGCTTATTCAGCTGTTGGAACACCAGACTGTATTGCCCCAGAAGTGTTATTGAGGAAGGATATGGAATGGACTGCGACTGGTATGTTTGTATCTCGTGTTTAACATCATTTCAATATGGCTCTTTATCAAATTGTAATAAGAATCTGGCTAATTAATGTGGTTTTTGTGTTATTCAGCTGGGTGTGCCAGGTCAAACTTCGTCAAAGTCGGGCCCTTTAAGAAAGGTAAGTCTATGATTTGCTGTTCTGGAAAGATTTTAAATTTTCTATTCAACTTAACACATTATCACATAAGTAATCTTGTATGTTTGCTGACGATTGTTCTCTCAATATGTTGAAAGATGAGAAAATCTTTAGATATTTTAATCTCTCAAGTTAACATGTCTCAAGGTTTGTTTCTCCTCCTTTTATTTATTTATTTAATTTTTGATGAACGATTGCTGATTTTGAAGGGTTTATCGAAATTTACCTGCATGAAATTTAGTTCATTGACATGTTAATACTTAATACTTCCATAGATATCTTTGTACATCAAGAAAAGGTTGTCATTAACATGAGGGAGTGGTTATTGTTATTATTTGGAATGGTCTAGAGCTGATGAAAGTTATCCTCATGATTATATTTGAAAATTTGTTGACAAATGACATCAATGTTTTTATCAATAATTCTGCTGATGGTTTAACTGGTAGAGTGCGAGTTATGACTTGTACGTTCTTCCATGATCTATCTAACAAGCTTAGCTGATGCGATTAGAACTTTGAATATCCTTGCAGCAACAAAAGGACACTTGTGCTAATAGTAGAAGGTGACAGTAACCTATGACTTAGTAATGTTTTTAAGGACATCTTTCGAAAGCGTTTAATACAATACTATTATAAGTAAAACATGTCAGAAACAATTTTTGCAGTATTACTTTTAAATACAAAATGATTGATTAAATCGACGAGTGCTTGCAATGGTACAGAATCTCAAAATTTCACTGCATGGGTAGACTTGCATGCTAGATTCTGTTGATCTTTATTTTAATGCTTGATTTAGCTAGAATATTTATGTTGTTTTATTCTTGAACTGTGGTTGTGGATCTTACCAGAACTGTTTCTTCTAAAAAAAATCTTCGTAGCAACTAATTAGAGCTTTTGTTTTTCGGCAGAAGCTTTGACCCAAGGATGTGAACTTTGTTGTGAAATTGTCAACGAACACCACTTGTCTGACATTAGTATGTCTCTGCTTTTTTTTTTTATTATTGAATTTAACAACTCATTCCTAAATGGGGTAGGCTCAGTTTGTAGTATATCAGTAAAGTCTAACATTGACGAGATGCTTCAATCTTAACTTGCAGCTGAGATGAGGAAAAAGCTTATCAAGACCAAGAGACCATCTGTTACAACTCTATTTGGTACATTCACGGTTCTAAAGTTTTCTGAATAGTACAAATTCTTGGTTTCCTTAACTTACCCCCTTACCTTTTGGCCTCTGTTTGACTCTTTCCTTCCTTCCTTAGCCAAAGAAGACTCTTCCGAGCAGCCTGTTCAAAGATGTCTTCCTAATCATGTGCCAACCCATCTTGAAGTCTCAGAAAGGCCCGATCCATCACCTCGTTCAACCGGATCACCACCAGCCGAAACGGTGGGCAAGATGAAAGGTCAAGCCACAACAGTACTTGCTCTTTAGCTTAGCCAAAACTTAGAAGTGGTGAATCAGAAGTTGCATCTTTTGAAGTGTGATAGATGAGATAAAGAAAGGTAAAATGAGTACATGAAGATAAGGGGTATGAGATCTAACATAATCCCTTAAAAGGAAGGAAAAACCTTGACATTTTCATCCCCATGTCAAAGCAAAGTCATCTATGCCAAATAACTTAAATATGCAATAAGTTTCATTTCGAAAGTAGGAACTAAACAATGGAAATCAATATACATACTTGATACTACATTTGTAGCTCAGGTTGTAACCTTACTGCTCCATAATAAAACTTGGTGTCATCGTAATGAGATTTTATTAATTGATCAATTGTAATAAGTCTTAATCACAAATATAATTGGATTGTTTTTTTTTTATCACGTTTACTTAGAATTACAAATCTGTCACATTTGATGTTACCGTTACTATTTAATCCTAACACTGTAAATAATGGTAAAAGTAGAAATTCATAATTTTTCATACTATTATAATACTAGTATATATAACATTAATTGTTATACAATAATTATTAATTCAACTCAACTCTGCATGTCAAGCACAAACAATTTAGCTCTCTCGATAATTTAATCTAGACAATAATTATCAATTCAGCTCTACGCTTTTATCACGTGGTAAACACCTCCTTTATACTTTACAAGTAATAACATTGGGTTGAAAAGCTACATAATCAATTATTGGAAATTCTTTGAACTTGGTTAATTAAACACATTGTTCATGACATTTATTATGATTGATTGCTTAAATTATTTAAATTATGAGAAAATCATATTAAATTAACTAATTAAAATAAATTAGAGTGAGGAACCCCAATACACTTTATAAAGAAGAATCTACAAGTAATATAACTTTAGAGATAATTAAATAAAAAAAGAAGTAACAATAAAGCAAGGCAAATTAAGATAAATCATATTATAAAACACTTACCATTATCTTGAACATAACATAATATTAAGAACAAAAATTGAAAAACATTTGTCACATGCTTAAAAATATGTCCAATTAATTAAATGGTTTGGAATTTGGATCTTAATTAGGAAAATTACTTGCATTAATTAATCACACGATTGGATTATTATTTCTTTCACGATTGATATTAGGATGAGAAAAAATTATGAAAACAAATTTAAAGAATGTGACATATAAAATTAAAAATTCATTCAGATAAACATCATTGAGATGATGATGGAACATAATCTATAGAGTAAAAATTGAAATTTATTTATATTTTTATAAAATAATTAGATTTTTTTTTAATTTGGTGTCATTATACATTGAATCTTTTGAATCCTTCAAAAATACTTGTATGCTTGCTTGCATGGAAAATAATTAGAACTATTGTTGGGTTATTTTCCTTCTTATCGCTTAATGTTCAAACAAGCCTACTTACTAGTTAGATTTAAATTTTCAGGACTTCTTTATAATGGCCAAAATTTAATCATTTTTCTTAGTGAAACTCGTTTCTTCTTTTGAAAAATAGTCTTGATAAAATTTGTTGAGTTATTTTATTGGTGTATATTGATTGATTTTTGTTCAAGTTTGCTTTGTTTTGTAAACATAATGATTACAAATTTTAATACATAATAATACTAACTAATTGCTCAACTTAATATCATTTTAGGTCATGTTGGAGATTTATAGATTTTAGTTTCACGACAAGCACGTGGATATGATTTTTGCTTTATAAAATTAATTGTTGTATAGCAATATCAGGTTATGAATACAATATAAAAGAAATTAAAAAAGCCAATTTAACTCTCAACGAGTATGAACTGTCGGGAGATAAGTGATCTCCCAACGACCTCGTTGGGAGATTCAAAAATGGAAACGCTATGATTTTTGTGGATAATTGTCAATGGGTCAAGGAAAAGAAAAGACGAAATAAAATTATAATCTCCAGGTGCTGCATTGTACATGGAATAATCTATAGTTAAAACAAGAGCTGCTTCTCAACAAAATTGTCATTTTCTCTACATTAATCACTAAGACTAAAGTATCCATAACTTTAGCAGCAACATTCAAAAATTCAAATATGCAAAAGAAGTAGAGCTCAAATAATAATTCAATATCAGAAAAAACTAAGCTCTGCATCCTTGCAATGATTCCGTTTGCATCTGCAAAGTTGGTTACTTGTTGTATAGGTGAACGATAGTGAAGATGAAGAACCCAGCCATCTGCATAAAATTTAATTCTTATGATTTACTGATTTAGAAGCATAAGTTGTACATTAAGAACATGTAATATCAATTGAAAAGAACACAGAAATCTTTATGATATTGATGATAAGAAAAGAACACAGAAATCTTTATGATATTGATGATAAAAAGCTCATTTACCTCTTTTATTTGTTTAGTAATTTTCATTTTTCTTAACAAAGATTTATTAAAATTGGGTAAAAGGAATGAAACGTATTTTATAAAAACTAAAAAGTGGGTTGTATATCGAACAGATAACGGATCTAAACCTGATGTGATGATTATATAAAGACACAATAAACATGAAATAGGAATTCAAACGGAGAGGGGCCAAAAATGGTATGAGACTTATTCCCTATCTCAAACAGACACATAAAAGAGCCATACCATTGAAAATGCTGATCCATAGTATGGATAAGCTGTAGGAATGAATCTTTCATATTCGTTGTGCCTGAAGGGTCTCACTGGAATCTGCAAAATAAGAATGTTCAAGAAACAAAAGCCGGTTAACAACAGACCATAAGTTTTCCCATGCTTCTTTGTCAGTGATGTTGAGAGTAAAACAATATGGCATAGAAGCAACATTGTCTGCCTTCTCAACTGAATCCCAAGCTGAGTAGGGATATATTCCAACACAAGGTGTTTTGTGTAGTGTGCCACTAATAATTTGTAAATAGAGTAGATGGATAGACTCCTTATGCCAAAATATTCATTCAAAAACCGTATGAATGGATTGAATTGGAAAATTTTAGAGGAAAGAGGAATTTTATAGAATATAATGGTAGAAAACTAGTAAGCCTTAGATTGTAATAATTAGGCATCAAAGTAAGCTCCTTCACATTTCTTTGCTTAAGAGATCATGGGTTCAATCTATGGTGGCCACCTACCTAGGAATTAATATCTTAGTCTTATTTTCTCGATCAAATGGACAACATAAACTTTCCTGCCGTGTTAACTATTAGGCAAGCCAATAATGAATAGCTTCACCCATGTACATAGTGTACTAAGGTGAATGTACGTTTGAAAAAACGATCAAGTTTCATCTTAAACAAAGAGAAT
Organism: Cucumis cinereus; assembly: GCA_037974625.1. Taxonomy (NCBI): domain Eukaryota; kingdom Viridiplantae; phylum Streptophyta; class Magnoliopsida; order Cucurbitales; family Cucurbitaceae; genus Cucumis; species Cucumis cinereus. Next base: position 3,322,562 of record JBBPDJ010000003.1, read on the forward strand.
TAGCATAATTTCCAAACGGTGATGGGCAAAAAAAGAAACATGACAATTTACTTCTAGCTATAATGGGATCCATCAAGTTGCAGTTTCCCTCCGTAGTTAGACTATGCAACAAGATAAATTTCGAACATTACCTGCTTTGATAGAGATAAGGTAGTGTAGCCAAGTTTTTGATACTCAACCTTGAACTGGAATACTCCATATACATCTGGAACTTTGAAGGCTGTGTGATAAAGACCCTACACGAGAAAGTAGCTATAAATATTTGGGTCCAATCAAATCCATAGGTAAAATAAAAAAATAAAAAAAAAAACAATTGTAGAAAACAGATTCATACCTTGTTGTCGGTCGACAAAGTTTTTAAAACATAGGGGCTCATCATGTAAAACTGCACCTGAACATCATCAGTTACATATGGCTCCCATGTCTTACCAGACCACTCGTAAATCTCAACTGAATATTCCTTTAAACAAAATCTACAGGTCAGAAGAACTCAAATATATCCATCTCATTAATTATATTTAGCCTTTCTGAAAATAAAATTACCAATTCATCATTAATCCTGTAGATTGCCGGTTCATCAGTTTCCCCAACCTTGTGGTGCCTAACATTCACAGCCTACAATGCAGCAGTTAGAATTAGCATCTACATTCCAATTCTGAACTGAATTCATAGAGTAGAAAGTGCCAAAAAGTTAAATTGTAGTTGCATGTTAGGCAACTGAAGAAATGCCTCACCTTAAGATGACCTCTCTCGTGGAAAACCCATTTGCTTAGTTCAACTGAAAACTGCTCGTTGCCTGACTTATCAAATCTGTATTACAACATGATCTATTCAACAAGTATCTTCAACAGTTCATAAGCATGGAAAATACTAACAATTGCTAAGTGATCTGGGTTTCTTGGAATAAATGATTTTCTGTTGCAAATAAATGTGTGTGTGTGTTAACTGATCTAATGCGCGTCAATACTGAAGCAATATTCTTCTCCAACGATTTCAATCCAGGATGTTGAGGACCAAACCAACAATTCATTAATAATTATTCCAGCTTCATAATTGTTTTCCACCATTCATTAGATAATATTATACATATATATAATGGTTGAACTAAAAAATATTTATCAGGGATTATCAATTCAAGTTCAATTTACAAACCAAAGTAAGCAACCATCATTTCACACTAAGATGTCACAATGATTATCAACATCAACCATGTCTTATCAGAAGAATCACAGTAACTATGATATGTTTTTATCAACAAATACAATCTAGTTCAGCCATTTTGACTTACTTGGTTGGACTCCCAGCCTTCTGCACCCCAGATTTGAAGAATCTACAAACAAGAGAGAGAAATATAGTATCACGAGATCCTGAGATGCCAGAAGAAGAAAATAAATCAAGCTTGTTTCTGGTAAATAAGTTTTCAGTGTTCCCTACCGATTGCTAAACAAACTCAATGATCCAGAGATCAAAATCCGGGCACTGTTTCTTGCCTGCAACATAAAAGGAACTGTCAATAATAATAATAATAATAATAATAAGATACCTGTAAGGCCAGCATTAGCATGAGTTTTAATCAACAAGAAAATATGTACTAAAAAATTACAACTAGAAAGTATCAAAGAAGTCAAAAGCTGCTCCCCCTCAAATGGATAAAAAGGAGAGGCCTTAAAGAAGTAATACCAAGTCTCAAAGTCAAAAGGTCCTTTGAAACAAGATACAAGCTAAGTCAACCAATCATACACGATAAAGTTTCCACATTGTATCTATTCGATACTTAACCGTTTTGTTTATCAAACTCCATGCTCCAGTAACATAGAAACAAACCATTAACAGAAATCCAAAGAAAGGAAAGCAGAAACTTAATAGAAAATAGACCTGTATGACTGAAACCAGAGAGATAGCAGATCCAGTTAGTTGCGGAGGACTTGATAGCTTGGATTTTGGGTTGGCAGAATAAGCTGCGGGAGATGCTGATAGAGCTTTTAGCACCTATAGAATAAAAGAAGAGAGTTTAATAAATATAACTGATGATGTCAATCCAGAGTTATGTAGTAACTTCCTGAAGCATTAATTAGAACCACATTCTACGAAGAAGTTGTAAAGTAAACACTATCCAAGTATCTTACCAAGCTATTGGCAGGATTTAAAGTATGGCCAATCCCCTGGAAAAGTACAGGAGCCTGTGTGGAACATTCATTAAAATAGTAATTAGAAATAAGAATTATTACAACAATGAAAACTACAATACAAAATAGAGTTAGTACAATGGAAGAATACAAAACCTAAAGTAAGAAAACAAAAATGAATTCAAGATCTCTAATCTTCGCACATGATCATTTTTCAAAAATATATATATATTACTTGCCTCAATTTTCTGGCTTCCCAAAATTACATCAGACTTGATCAAATCGTCACTAGCAATCAATGTGTGGTCACCCTCAGTCTCTGATACTGCATAGCTGGTGTGGTCAATGACTACAGAAGCTGGATCCTTTGGCATAATATTTCTCATATAAGTATAAGTAGTACAGAAAAGCAGCAGATTGTTGTCAAAACTAATACACAATACATTTGCTCATGGAAACTGTAGAGAAAATAATAATCAAAAAGAAAAATCTAGTAGAATCTTTTTACAGTATACAGAAGAAATATCATACTCGTGGGGGTTGACAATTATGCTACAGATGAAAAGGTAACATGTCGTAGATATCCACCTACCTCATCAAAATCAACACCACATTCAGTGGCAATTTCTCGGATCAACTCAGATGCATTAGAATCAGCAGCAAGAATCAAATCATGGCCCGAATCGACAAAATCCAGTATAGCAGCAGAATCAACGGATCCCCCAAAGCCTACAAAACCCAATAAATGAAAACGTAAACAATCACCAATGCCACTACAATCCATTACGACTAATTAGTCCAACCTCAAAACATAAGAACAAAAAATTCATAAAATTCCAAATAATTGAAACCCCATTTGACCCAATGTCTCCAATTTCCAAATGGAGAACAAAAAAAAAGCACAATAATTCAAAAACGAAACCAACAGAGGACGAAATGAACAAGAACTTACGTTCAATTGTTGGGGCAAACAAGATCAATGCATCGTAGAAATAGCGTCCATATCTCTGCAAGGCAATCTTGGGGTCATCGGCGAGCTTGAAATCGAGGTCGAAACCTCGAGACTGGAGGGACTTGAAGAACAAAGAATGGGAAGATTTGATGGCAAAGTCATCGAGTAAGACGAGGACTTTGCGATCTGTTGGATTCTCGGGGGAGAAGGCATAGCTGAGAAATGGAAGAAGTGCGATTAGCGCAAAGAGGAGAATGGATTTCGACATGGCGTTAGGGTTTTAGGAAGTGGCAGAGTCCAAGAGAGAGATCTCAAGCGATCTCTTTTCCAGTCGTTGTGTGAAGAGAAGTAGAGTCCTTCGGAAGAAGGATGTATTTGAAGTTTGGTCCCAATCGAAAGTTTAATCACAAAAATACCCCAATAGTTGAAGAATTTTCCAAATCACCCCTGTACTTTTAGAAATCCAAAATGAATCACATCCCCTCTAGTTTTCGATGTAACCATTAATATTTTGTTTCAAAAATACCCTTCAACTATCTATAATCGTTTCAAAATACATGAATTGTTAGTATGGACAAAAAAGGTTAATACTCAGTCTCATAAATGTTTTAAAGAAAACCAATTTGAAGTTTTTTTTATTTAGAAAAAAGTATTCTAAATGGGACAAAACTGTTGATGGAAAAGTACGGAAAAAGTGAAAAATACAATCTAACGAAGATGTATATATAGACTAATTTGTGATCGTTTGATTACCCATGTCTCTTCATCAAGTTGATTAATATTTGAAATGGCGGATGCATTCATGAAAGAATGCAAGCACATGAAATTGAAATGGTACATCTCAAAATGAAGAATCACACGTTATTTATTTTGTAAATTGTAATCCGGCAATTTTAGATAAAAGAAAAAGGAAAATGTTTGGTATTTTCCCAATGAAAAACCTGCAACAGAATAAGCGGTAAAACTTTGAACTTCCCCCGCATGAACATCAATCAAGTCTATTTGGTTAATCAGTAAATTTGATGCCTTGAACTGTCAACCATTCTTGAGTAAACTAAGTCAATTTTGTTCCAATTTGATTTATCTATCAAAATATATGTCAATCGTCCAATTTAAAAAAAAAAACTAATTTCAATAGTGATAGAAAAACAACAAAACTTAATTAAGAAAAATATATTGAGTGAAGATAAATCGAGGTTAAAATATAAATCATGAAATCTAGGGATAAAATTAAAACAATAACCTAGATCTCAACAGTAAAATTGTAACAATTTGAAATTGAAACTCAACTCAAAACTCAGCCACTAAACGTGCAACATGTTGAAATCTAGAAATCAAATAGAAACTAAACCAAAAACGGAAAGTTCGGAAGATATTTTTGTTTAATTTTTTATGTTTCGTAGACATATATAATTGTGAATTAGATTCAAATCTAAGTCTCTTTCAATTAGTTACACATTTGACTCAAAGTTGTCAAGCATTAAAGTTCCCACAAAGATGGGGTGGAAGGAACTATAAGTAGCTTTCTCTTTCCATCCCAACCCTAGTGCACTTTCAAACCTCAATTTCACCCTATTTTTTGGATTTTTAGGTAATGTTGGAATGGAGAAAACAAAAGAGAAAAAGGAAGAAAAATTAGGGTTCTTTGGTCCAATCCTTCAAAGAGTTATCATTGAGAGGAAAAAGGGAAAGGATGGGTCAATGAGAGGGATAGAGGAGAGAGAAGAAGTTGTTGTCACAATCAATCTTAGTAGAAATGAAATAGTGATTCTAAAATTGAAAGGAAACAAAAAAAGGTTGGAACCAATTTTCTTTGGATATTGGTTAAGTACTCACAAATTATATAGTATATCTATCTATAATCATATCCCAACGATTTAGTTCACAAAGATTTTTTGGTCTTAGTATATATAGATGTTAGTTGAGCTAAGTTATTGTTCGTCACATTTAAAAACTCATTTTTACTGTAATAGAAAAATTGGAAGAAAAAAAATCAAAATCTAAAATTCAGTGATTCAAACAAAATCCATAGCCATAAAGAAAGAGATTCCTTTTAACTCATCATTATTAAAGAAAAGAGAGAATGGGGAAGCTGAAAATGACAGCAAGCGTACTAGCAAGGGACCAAGCTTGGAGACTAAAAAGAAAATCAAAGCTTGACGAAAATGGGAATTCGAGTCTTCAAATCTTCTAGTTAAAATCTTCCCTTAAACTATGCGATTCAAGCTGTCCACGAGCTTAGCTTCATCGAATTCAACAAAACCAACTACAGGGTTTTACTCCTACTTCCACTTCCTCTCTTTGACTGTTAGCTCCTTCAAAATTTTTCTTCTCAAATCCTCTCTAATTTCCCCTTTTCTTTAATACCCACTTTGGAAAAGGACAGTGGTTTCTGTTCCCCTTCTTCATTTCTGCATTTTCAGTCACCCACACGCTCCACCCCCCACCCCCCTTTTGGAGCTCTGAAAATGGCTGCTACTGTCTTCTTTCTTTCTGTCTCCTCTATTTTGCTTCTCTGATGGCTGTTTTACCCTTTACAAAAAGGTTTGTTGCAGTTTCCCACGAATGGGTTTCGATTGTTTCTTTCTTTTATCAAAATGGTTCTCTTCTGTTCTCTTCTCTTCTCTTCTCTTAACTTTTCTGCATTTTCTGGGTTTCTTTTGCCATTTTGCTTTCTGAGTTTTGTTATGAATCTGATCTGGCTTCCTATGTGGAGTTTTTTGTGTTAATTGGCTTGTTTTTTTTTTTCACTTGGGTTTCTGGATTTTGTGCTTCTTTGTTTTTGGTTTTTGTGGAAATGTGTGAAGCTAAATCTAGTACACCCACTCACCACTTGTTTTCTTCTTGTATGGTTGTCAATTTCTTTGCTATTGCTCCCTGTACTTTCTAAAGATGTTAAGATGTTTTTTGGTGTTGGGAGTTTGACTTCTTGGATCTTGACATAATCTAGTTGGATTTGGGATCATTATGACTAAGCTATGATTAATTTCATCACGAATTGTTCTTTTTTTGAACTTACATTCAGCATTCCTTTAGCAGTGAGGCTAAAATCCATCCCCAGATTCAAAGTTGAGTTTAGAAATGTATTTTGTTTTACACTTTTCAGGCTTTGCTTGTGGAACTACACAAGGAATCTTATAGGAGGAATGCGTTGAAGTAGATCTACTTTTACTGGATTTCCTCCAGTTTTCTTGGATCTACAGAGACCTAAGCACATCCTAGATAGAACGTCTACCTGCTACTGAAGTTCGAATAACCCGATTGACGGGATGGAGGAATATAAGTGACACTGATAGGTTCATGGAATTGGCAAAAGATCATAGAGAGCCAGAGACTTGATTAGATCCCAAGAAATGTGAATGCTGTAGCCTTGTAAAAGAAGAGGAAGAAAGAGAAGTACAATTCTACTTTGTGATACTTGCTTGCTCCTTAAGGCAAATACTCGTTTCAGCTTGATAGTTTCTTAGAGCCCCTTCATTTATCAAGTCCTTAGGGGATGGCCAAGAGTCACTGAACACAAATTACTTCACATCGGGCAGCTCACGAGTTGGGATGAATTAGATCATATTATGTAGCTACACAGTTTTCATTTGTCTTGTAACATCACTGATAGTCTAATACTATGTAGCTGTCTGTGGTGACGAATCTTATTCTTGTTTAAATATTTGGTCATATTCGTGTGGTTGAAATTTGACAAACTTGTGTATGTTATCATGATTTCGTATTTTGATTAGAAACAAACTTGATATAAACATCATGAAACAGAGTACTTCAGTGTGAATTTTCGGCCTTTTCATTCTAGCTTAATGAAGATAATGTATACTTTTGTTTCCAAAATTTACAGGCTGAGCCTAACTGCCAATTGATTCTTGGTTTCACCCTCAACCATGAAAGCTAGATCAGAGAATGGTTGGCATTGCATCAAGTCTCTTTACTTTAGAGGTAAACCGACCAAGGATTTGTGCCTGTTGCAGAAGGTGAAGGCCTCCGCCAGTACGCCGGGCGAAGCTCCAGTCTATCTCAACGTGTATGACTTAACCCCTGCAAATGGCTACGTCTACTGGGCTGGCCTTGGTATCTTTCACTCTGGTATAGAAGGTCAGTTTGTTTCTCATCTTGTGTACGTGCATACGTCTGGATAGTGAACAACAATTTTTTCAATTTTCTGGACTAAGGATCTTTGGATCTTCAATCAGATAGTAATTGTACTTGCGAGCCATTCAGTGCAATTATGTTGATCTTGTCTATGTTCTTAAGATTCTATTATAATCACAAACTGACTTCTCCGTCTGTTGCCAAACCCTTTTTTAATAATTACCTGATCAGATATAAGTTATTGTCAGCTATGGACTATGCTACTAATGATATTAAGAAGGCTATTGCTAAAGTCAACGCAAGAGTTTTTTCAAACTATTCCCTTTGGATTGTTCCTGTTATATATGGAACTTATCTTGGTTCTGTACTAAATGTGTGATTATTCAAGGATGTTATTATCTATGTTTACAGTTTACGGCATTGAATATGCCTTTGGAGCCCACGACTACCCGACGAGTGGTATCTTTGAGGTCGAACCCCGAACATGCCCTGGCTTCAAGTTTAGGAAGTCGATCTATATTGGCACAACTTGCTTGGACCCAATCCAAGTGAGAGACTTCATGGAGCGTCAAGCTGCAAACTATCATGGCGATTCATATCACTTGATCGTGAAGAATTGCAACCACTTCTGTGAGGATGTATGTAGAAAGCTAACCGGGAAATGCATACCAAAATGGATTAATCGGCTTGCAAGAATAGGTACGTGCATCGTCAATTCCCTAGCCTCAAATGCCTGTCCCTCTTTGATTTTGACAAAGCAAAATCACTCACAATCTTCAAGCGACTTGCAGGTTCAAAATGCAACTGCATACTCCCCAAGGCACTTAAGGCCACGACCGTGCAACATGACCCAAGATTTGAGGGACAGGACAGCGAAAAGAAAAGGCTAAGAAGCGGCTTCAGTTGCTTATCCTCAATCTCCATGAATCAGAAGGAAGTTTCAATATCTTCACTGTTTCTACACTCCCACTATAAAGGCTGCCTACCTCCATGGGAACTAAAAAGATCGAAAAGTTGGTCGTTCAAGTAAGGAGAAGACAACCTACCTACCCGGATTTGAGATACCTAACAAGTTTTCCTTCTTCCAGTTCTTGGGATAATAGCCATGGGAGCTGATTGGTTTGAGCTTTGAGGATTGATCACAGAGGCTCTAATCTCTCTACTTTTTCTCTTTTTTCACTTGTGTTTTTTAGTCTCTGAGAGGCTTTGTTCTGATCATTGACTTGGGGGATAATTCATTCATGATGTGGAGTTGTATCTTTTGGTAGAGCTTAGGAATCCAAGTAGCTGGTTGGTTTGCCAATGCCAATGTATATTAGCTGTTCATCATCTTCTTCTTTGCTAATCATTGTTTTGGCATAAGCTCAGAAGTCTCCATAGCTCTCTTCTCTCTCTCTTTTTATCATTATCATCCTAATTATCCTTTTAAAAAGGAATATTACACAACAAACGTGGGAGAGATTATCAAATGACTCGTAGAGGCTTGAGGCATTGAGTCGAGTTCTCAACTCTGTACTTGATATGTTGGAGTTAGTAGGGTTAAGATGGTTTAGTCTAGAGTGAAGAAACATTAGAGAGAGAGAAAGAAAGATTGTGTTGATCGATAAATATGAAAACTTCAATATAATGTTGAATTTCTCGAAGTTAAGTTTTTCTAACGCTGTTAAGTTGGACTTCATAAGTCGGTGGACCAAAAACTGAGTTAGATTGGTTCTAGTTCTTAATCCACTCTAATATAGTGTGGTTTTTTCTTTTTCTTTTCTTTTCTTGTTTCTTTTTGGCTGAACTGGAAAGTAAATAATTATATCTGTCTTCAAACTCTTTTTGGCAAAATTATTTGAATCCCCAAACTCCTGAATCAGATTGAATCTTCCAAATCCAAACTCATAATTTATTAGTCATTACAACTTTATGCAGCACATGATTTCATTCCCACTAATATTTTATGCTATGTTTTTTGCTTTTCCATAGTGCTCTTATAAACAAATTGAAATAACTAATTCATATAATTTTGTTATTTAAACAAAAAGTGACAACAATATCAACAGGTGTATACAACTGTACATTCCAATTAAAGGTATTAATTATTCCATCTGTTCCTATTTTATACCCAAATTTGTTGCATCAATTTCTTTCTTTACTCTCGATGAGATTCCTAAGAATTTTTTTATCGATGGTATATGTCTTAATCATTTGAGCTAGATTCAAATTGACGTGGGTCAAAATAACTTTACATATATGATTACTAGTTGAGCGCTTCAAACTTTCAAGTTTGTGTCAAATGAATCCACCGAATTTTAAATAGTATCAAATAGGTCATTGCTATACAACGTTTCAAAAAATTTACCAACTCATTTGACACAAAATTGAAAGCACGTTATTAAATCAGATATACAAAAAAATTTATGCCCAATAAGTTAGATAAAGTGCAAGTGTTCAAATAAACAAATTTTATAAAATTTATTGACTCTAGAACAATTGCTTGTGATTTAATATAACTTGTAACATACAAACAATATGTAAATTTTAGGGAATATATCCAGTTGTACTTGATAATATATATCAATTTACACCGGATACTAATTTTAATTATGAACATTCGTAAATATACCAATTTTGACCTTCCTTAAGACTTTGAGACATACAAACTTATATTGCTACAACAAAAAAGAAGAAAATAAGTTAGTTTTCACGTCGCATTAGTCAAGCCAAAATGAGGAAGAGAAAAAGAATTATCATAAATCCCAGAAACTAGAAAAGTATAGATTTTTTTTTTAACTTTTATGAAATTTATGACCTATTTTAAATTTCGTAGATTTATAATAAAGTTTAACTTTATTAAATAATAAAACAGAAATT
>JBBPDJ010000003.1:3336970-3349265 GCA_037974625.1 Cucumis cinereus
TCAAATTAATAAAACGAATAATTAAAAATGACATATAGAGAAATTTCAAAAGAAAATTAATATGGATTGATTCACTTATAAAAGTATGAAAGCTTATTGATGAAATTGACAAAATAGTTCTAAAGAGCCACTATATCCATAGTTGACCAAACGAAAAATTAAATTTAAAAAAAAAAAAAAAAAAATCTCCAACTCAACCAAACGGACAATCATCAAACGTCTGGGAATCATTTAAAACCATTTCTCAAACTTAAGGGATTAAAATGTCACTTTTGAAAACTCGAAAGTCAAAGACAAACCTTGCAAGAACAAAGTTTGTTTTGCTTCTCAGGTGAGTGAAAGAAACCCTTTTAGAATAACTTTTCAGACCTCCTAGTCTAAAAGGATTCTCTTTTAAAACTTCATAAACCAAATAGAAACCTACCGTAAACCTCGAGGTCCAGAATGTACCCTTAAATCCAACATCATTTAGTTAGACATAGCCTTATGGAGCTAATTGAAGTATTTCTATGTTCTCACTACATTTGGTTGAGGGAAGTTATTATATTTATTCATTCTAACATATAAAAGAAATAAAGTAATAATAACAATTAAGGCCAATTAACTCTAGCTGCATAAAAGGACAGTGTCATCTGCCTCTCACATTAACACATTCTACCAACTAACTATAATGCAACCTTCATTATCTGCCCCCACACCCAACCAGAGATTTAATGGAATGGTTTCACGTCTCATCACACACTATAATAACCATTTGCCTATTATCCAATAGAAAAGGTAAAAATGAAAAATAATGAAAAAGATCACGAGTCTCCTTCCCTTTTTTTCCCATGAGATCAATAGAAGAAAACAAGTTGTAATTTGGAAAGCCTTCACTTCACCGCATGCTCGAGTCAAAAACTGCATAAAAAATGAAGGAGCTAACAGTTAGCGATTTCTGCAAATGTAAATAGAAATACATGTGGTCGTGCAGCACAAACGAGGTCGTCAATAACCAGACATCCTGGAAGCAGTGAGCTACATAAACACCATGCAAATTAACAAAACTACCACGTTTCATAGTCAGCAAATAGTGAGATACATACCAGCAATACAAATAAACAAAACTAACCTCAAAAATAGTTTGGCAAACTAGTTGCTAATTATGAAGAAAAGCAGTTAAAGTTGGCCAAAACAAAGAATGGAATGGAGAGAACAGGAGGGGGTGTTCAAGCAAATTGCTACAAGCTTAGGCTTGGCTTCGAGATTAAAATTTACCAGGGTAATGTTCCATTTCATGACCAAAACCACCAATGATGCTTTCTTATGGGAATAACAGGCGCAGAAATCCTACGGATTGAGCAATAATGAAATCTTATGAGATATTAACTTTACCAGGGAAAAGGAACCACTGAAACTAGTTAATTTACAAACTTGGTCCCTATAGTTCAAAGAAAGTCAGAATTTAGTCCCTGTGGTTTAAAACTTACAATTCATCTCTTATATTTTATCAAACCATAAGGATTATGTATAAGGTTTCATCAAACCATAAGGAAGAAATGAGATTCTAACTTTCAAAACCATAGGGACTAAATTGAACTTTCTCCTAATCATAGAGACCAAATTTGTAACTTAACCATGTTAAATCATTGGAAGGATATAAATAGATGGTTATATTTCCTAATAATCAGAAGATGACATCAATTCTGTATAATTTCATTTCATTTTCAAGCAGCAAACCTACCAGCTAAGAAGATATTAAATTCCCCAGCCCTCACCTCATCGCAGTCAGTAGACCCTCATAAGTCCTAAGAACGTTTTGCACTGCAATATCAGATTCCCTTGCATACCCGTATAAAATTTGACACGTTTATGATATAATCGTTTTATCAGACAACTTCTAATGCACCGAACAATAATTAAGCATGGAATCTTCATCAGTCTCTAATTTCCTCAGAATACCTAGAAAATTGTATGCTGATATAGGGTAATAGTGTATCGACTAATGGCTTAGGGTTACAGGACCTGACCCTTTGGAAAACATTTCGGAAGAGTGTAAGTGCATGTTTGGGAGTTATTTTGAAATCATTAAAACTACTTTCGTCCTACTCAAAACACTCCAAAACACATCTTTAATCCCTCAGATTTAATTTAGTATTTAGTTTTCCACTTTTAAATGTATTTGTTAATCAAAATTGGTTTTGAATCATTAAAAGCATGATTCACAATGATCTTGAAAAGATGACAAAAAGTGATCATTGTAAAATCACTCCCAAACATGCCCCCAGGCAAGAGAAAAATCCGGTTTGTTGTCATATTCCAACCAATATGGCAATTAGCATAACCAACTACCAAGCATGACGAATGCTTGGAAGTTGACATATCACTTATTGAGGTCTCTCTCAAGTCCTCCATATAAAAGCCTACCCCCATCGTCGATATACATTGCCAAGGGCCGAATAAAACACTGCAGTTAACTAAGAACAAATGAATTCCTTCCTAACAGAAGCTGCCAAGCAGGCTATTTTAACAAAATCAACCGAATCTCGCCAGTATAAACAACTCAAAATTCAAGATAGAAGCAGAGAGTTAATCTAACCCTAAATTTCAAGTAATAATAAAAACAAATTTCCAAGGGATGAGATCATATAATTTCTGAAAAAACGAAACATGAATCGAAAAAACACTAAAGTTTCAAAACCCCAGAAGAAAAACGAGAGAATGGAATTGAAATACCTTAGGGAATGACCTAAAAATCGAGCTTGAGTTCTTCTTTCTCGTCGGAGAGGTAGTGAAGAACATAGGGAGTAACTCGAATTACAGCAACCCAAACGCCGAACATAGCGACGTGAGATCGGAGCTGCTTGAGAGCAGCAGCCTTATCAGGCTTACGCATAAACATTCCTGGAAACATTTTTCGTTTGTTGTAAGACAAACCAAGGATCGTAATGACCGAAAGTCGATGATAAAACCCTAGACTCGGATTTGGGACTTTTCGATTTCTTATGGCGTGGGTTTAAGCCTTTAAAGCCCAACCCTACAATTTTATATTTTCTAGTTGCGACGATGAAATCCTACACTCCCATTTTCCAAAATTTTTTACCTTTAAATAATATTTTTGATCCTTAAACTTTATATTTTAGGTCGTTAAAATTCTGTTAACTTTTAACAGATGAATATTTTCTATATTTGAATGATCAAGAATGCTAAATAAAATAATTACACTTTAAAATCTATGGTTTTAATTTTTAATTAACGACTAGATTGCAATTGATGTTTTATCGAATAACTAAAAAGTCACTTGGTCTTCATTATTAGTATTCTACTTCACTTTATCAACTCATATGCTAGATGTAATTTTACTCACATGTAATTTTTTTAGTGCCTAGGTTTGGATATTTTGTGATTTATTGAGTTTTTTTTATCTTACTCTCAATTCTTTATTTTTCTTTTTTTTTTTTGTTTTAGGGTTTTGTGATTCGCTGTGAAAATATTTATCTGCAATTTTGTATAGTTTATTTTATACTTTTTTTGTACTTATTTTATTATTTTAGTTTATTTTACATTGTCGTGAATATTAACAACAATATGTCAATCCTATTTTCTTTTTTTATTTTACTCAGTGTTCTTCTGGTTTTCTTCAAGATTCCAATTTGAGAAAAAATAAATAAATGAATAAAGGGTGTGTAAGCCAAGAGATTTGAGTTTTGAAGAGAAAAAAACAAAATTAGTTTTTAGGTTTATTTAATTGTTGATTATATTTTTGTGTTGGCATAAAAGATCTATATAATAAATTAACAAGATTTCTTGGTTATTTATCAATTTAATTAATATGATGAATATAGAAGCTACATCATCATTTCGTTAAAAAGTTAATGAAATTTTAACGGCTGAGACCAAAATAAAATTTTCTTTAGTTTGGAGATTAAATCATGCCTTTTTTAAAAGTTTATGAACCAAGAGAAAACAAGATACAAAGTTTAGATAACAAAATAAGATTTAAATCTTATTTTTATCTATGGTAAAATTAAATTGTATGTATAACCTTTTTAACTAACCTCACGTATGCATTCGTTTTGACGGAGATATCAATGTCTATGTACGTAATAAACTAGTCACATCTTTCTTTATCGATCCAGTTGATGGTCTTACAAAGAATAATAGAAATATCGATGCTAGATATTAGGAAACGAACATGGATTCTAGTGATGATAAGTTCAAAATTCATCACTCGTTGTTGCGACGAGTGGACGATAAATTGAACATTAGGTCTGATGATAAATTAAAAAAAAACAACGTGAAACAAAATAGCAAAGCAATTGTAGTAACTAATGCAAAAATGAGAACACGCTTCATTAAGAAAAATGTAATGTAACTAAGTTTTGTTTCTAGTTTATAGATCGAGTAGAATCTGACCTTAAAATAGAAAAACTATCCATGAATGAAATGGGAAAAGAAAAAATAGCATTCTTAGCTATTTATTAATATTCTATTTAATTTATATTCTATTTAATTATTTTTAGTAAATGAATTGTGTTTAATTTAACAATATCCATTTATTTTATTTGAAGGGGCTACATAATATAGTATAGCAATATATTAAATAAAGCTAATTTTTTAAGACTACATTAAATGTCCTCCCACATGGAATTAATTGTTTATTTTTTACTTTAATATATATAAAATTGGTAAACCAAATTAATATATTCAATCTTTCAAAAATTAATTATGATACATATCTAAACACATGCATCGATTATGTTGCATACCTAAAAGACAAATATTAACTATCTTATAAATTTAAATTTCAAATATTTAATATTTATATCTATAAAACAATATTAATAATTGAAACAAGCTCTTAAATAATTTTAAATATCAAACTCATTTACATACCGTTTAATTTTAACATTAATTATTTATAATTATTATAAATATTTTTAAATGAAAAAATTATTGTAAATGATAAAATTGGTGAAAATATTTACAAAATATAGCAAAATTTAGATTCTATCAAACTGATAACAATTGATAAACTTCTATCGGTGTCTATCAATGCAATGTAAAAGGAAAAAATTAAGTATTTAGTAAAAATTCAAGGTTAAAAGTACATTTTTCTCGTAAAATTTAGGTTTAGTTTCCGCTTAGTTCTTATATTTCAAAATGTTACACATTTAATCCTTACGTTTTAAATTTAGTAAATTGATTTAAAAATGTTAAAATTTTATACTTAAAATTTGAGTTTTGTTTTCATACATTTAACCCTCAAAATTTTATGCATTAATTAATTCACATTAATTAATTTAAATTAATTACGCAGCGAAGCTTTAAATCTATATCTTCTTCCCTATCCTCTACCAACTATTATTCAATCATATGGAGTGATAGGGAATTGTATTGGGTCCAACATAATTTTAGTGCTCCATTATATCAAAAAAAAAAAAAGGTAGGCTTCACATCAAAATCAGCTTTTTTAAAAAGAAAAAATAAAAAAAATCATCCATTTTTTTTGACTTTGTAGGTACATATGTTCCACAACTCTAATTCAACATGGCCCTTTCAATATAGTCTCCATTATCAATGGTTCCTATAAATCCATTTTATTATCTTCTTTTAATTTTTTAATTCACCAATTCAATTAATTATATTTTTTTTATATAGTTTTGGATCCCATGGTATTTTGTTTTACGTATGAATGGGTTTTGCTTTTTGGCATCAAATTTCATGGAAGATCTCTGCTCCCCCTCTTCTGTGGGCCACCACTTTTTTACTTTCTTCTCTTACATCCTCCTCTCCCAATCATCTTCTGCCACGTCCTTTACCACATTTTAATCTTATTTAATACAATCATATCATAAATTAAGAAAATTTAAAACACTGGGATGATGACGTGGCAATAGACTTTATAGAAAATATTTGGAATCTCCTAGTCCGCACCGCATAAGATGATTACTCAAGTAGAGGCTTTAAATTGTTGAATAGTGACGTGTCATTCATCCGATGTCCTCGTCGACAAATCGCATGGAGGACCTAACTATGAGTCAAACCTCTCTTCTCTTCTCTTCTCTTCTCTTCTTCCATTAAACCCTTCTTCTCTCTTCAACTAACCTCTCTCTCTCTCTCTCTCTCTCCGCCATTGCACCACCTCCATGCCGACCTCTCCTTCTCCTTCTCCCTCTCCTTCCACCTCCTCCTCCGCCGCCGCCGCTGCCAATTTTCCTCCTCCTTCATCCTTACAGCCGGCGAAGCTCCCCGTCGACTTCAGTCCACCTCTAATCGCCATGGTTGTCGTCATCGCTACTGCCTTTCTCATCGTTACTTACTCTCGCCTAATCTCTCGCCATCTCATCCCTCCCATTCTCCACCTCCTCCGTCTCCACCGCCGTCGCTGGCGCCGGTGGCGTCGTCGTCGTCGACGTGCTGCCCGTTCTTACCTCCCGTCTTCCTCTGGCGGCGACTTGGATTCACTCCCTTACGATTCGCCTTTCTTCGAACCTACTACAGATGCCTTTCATGTATTCTCTCCGTACGGTCTCGACGAATCTGTAATCAAAACTATTCCGCTTTCCGTCTACACTGCTAAAAGCCGTGACCGTGAGTGCGCCGTTTGTCTTCTAGAATTTGAAGACGATGATTACGTTAGAACGCTACCGATTTGTTCTCACGCCTTTCATGTTGATTGTATTGATGTATGGCTTAGATCACACGCGAACTGTCCTCTCTGTCGCGCGGTGGTTTTTAGGCCGGAATCTCCATTCACGCCGGTTATGGCGGCTAGAATCCGGCCAAGCTTAGACGATACGATCTTACGAAGCATCGTATTGGAACCGTTGGCGGAAGGTCCTCCTATACCTAATCGAGATTCTTATCACGCAGCGGAATCAGAGATCACGCCTTGTATTGATGAGCCACGGAATAGCAATTCCGTGGAGGATCAAATGAACGGAAGAGATTTCTTGTTGAAACGATCGTATTCATTCGGATTCGAACGGAGCTTAGCGTCGGAGAGAATGATTCTAGAACCAGCAACGACGTCACCATGGAGGTACCGTCGTGGAAGCTTCTGGAGCAAACGGCCGTCACCATTCGGATCTGTACCGAAAGCGAGAGTATTCTCATTCCGATACTACAGAGGAATGAAGTCCCCGTTCTTCAGACGAAGAGGAGGATTCTTTCCGTTATCGGAATCAAGCTGGAGATTCTCCAACGGCGTAGGTGGAGGTTCATCAAGACGGAGTAAGTCAATGACGAGTCCAATGTTTCTCCGATCGTCAGTAACGGGCGGAGGAGCAGCAGCGTTTTCGTCGAGCCGGTTGAGATGCGGAGATCCCGAGGCGTTATTATCACCGGAGAGATTCAATAGAAGATAATGAGGAGAAAGGGGGGAAAAGGAATGAAAAAACGAGGACACGTGTGCGAGTATGATGAGAGAGGGAAATGGAGGGTGGGAGATAGGGCGGAGGGAAGGAGAGAGAAACGGTGGCAGTAGCGGTGGAGAGAGAGAAAATGGTGGTGGGGGGTTTTAATGAGAGATGTCTGGCAAATTTTGTAGAGATCATTAATGGGAGGTGGGGAGAAGCATTTAATGAAAAATTGACGAGAGAGAATACTCTCACTCGCTCTCTCTCTCTCTCTCTCCTAAACTTTAATCGATGAACCACTGCTCATATGAGGTTAAATCCCTACTCTAACAAATTTAATGCAACATTTTTTTCCACTTCTTCACTCTTTTTTTTTTTTTTTTCTCTTTTTGCTAATTGGTCCCTTTTTACTCTTGCATTTACTTTTTGGTCCTTCAATTTGAAATTAATCAGTAGTTGTCCAACCCAAATTCTTTTTTAAATAACTTATTTTCAAAATTAAATTCCCTTAACTCAAACACATCATAAATAAAAATAAATAAAATAGGATGGTAAAAAATAGGCATGTTCTTAATGTTATTAGTGGTTTTGACTCAATTTATTATATATTTTTTTGATTTTTCATGTAGGGACTAAGTAGGAATATTGTTCTTATATCTTTAATTTTGAGGGAAAATTATATTTTTGGTATTTTAATTTTAGTTTAGTTTCTATTTACATGTTTAGTTTTTTAATTTTTAATTTAGTTTTAATTTAATTGTTAGGTTTCAAAATCTTACCATCTTAAATTTGAGTTTTATTTTAATTTGATTTCTAAGTTTCAAAATTCTATCGATAATCTCAATCTTTCATTAATTACTCATTCGTTTGTTTTTAGTGTTAATATTTATGAATTAACTTAAGAGGGAGCTAAAAAAAATATAGCCATTACTATTGATAAAAAAAAAAAATTTACTCCGTATTATTTAAAATAACAGAATCCTGGAAATATTTTCTATTGTAAAATGACAAAATTCTGGAAATATTTTCTATTGCAAAATAACAAAATGACAAAATATTTTTTTGTCATTTTGCTATATTTGTAAATACAAACCTAAACATCAATTGACTAAAAGTGAGTATATATGAAAAATCTAAATTAAAATGTAAATCTTGAAACATAAAATGAAACAATACGTAATCTCATCAAATTGTAACATTTGAAAACTTAAAAAATTTGTTCACGGTTGTCTCGAGCAAGGTCCAAAGCCTACTATAAGTCTAAGTTCAAGGAAAATCATAAGGCGATACAAGGGAATCTCCATTCCAAAATACAAAAGTAGTAACCAAGTTCAAATCAACAGAACCGATAAATATATACCAATCCAAAATTATTTTTTAAAATAAGAAACACAATAACCTTCTAATTAAAAAAGCTAGTAAATGTAAAACAATAATATATATATATATATATTTATATATATATATATATATATATATATATTTTAAAAGTAAAAATAACAATTAAGTAAAAATAAATAATTGTGGTGGGGCCCTTTGGCTCAAGCAACAAGATCCAGCATTAAATTTGTTACTAAATATAAAATTATAAGGTGAAACTAATTAATGATTCCTCATTTATTATATATCAATATTTGGTAGATGCATTATTGTTACCAATTTATTGTTGTTTTGGCCTCCCCCTCATTTTATTTATTTATTTATTTTAAGTTTTATTTTGATTTTCTCTCCATTTTTCCAAACTTTTATTTTCAAATAATTAAATTTTGTGTTAAGTTTCAACTAATTAATTAGTATAACAATTATGATGTAGATATAGATTTTTCGTTATTTTTAAATATGATCGAGAATTAATGAAAATTAATTTTATTTTAATTATTCTAAATTAATTTAAAAAAATTAACACAAATAACTCGAAGTGGGTATTTATACAAATTTAAGGATGAAATTGTAAAATTTAAAAGTCTAGACGTCGATTGGAAATAAAATTCAAAACTAAAGAAATAAAAAAGCAGTCATGTTCACTCGATGTTGATTATTGTTTTCAGCACAATGAGTAATTGGTATGAGGATTTTTCATTTACACATCAATTATTAGTGATGTATGGTCATCGTCGTCGAATTATTCACTTTAATGTTTACTATGTTTAAATTTTAATCTAGCTAGTTTATGAATCTACCACCTTATATATATATATACATGAAACACACAGAATACAACTCTCTTTTCATCAAATCCATCGTTTTCAACTTATCAGCTTCTAAATTATCTACCAAACATGCTCTTACATACTATATAATTTTTCTAAATATCTTTGTTAATACGCTATTCACATTTCTAATAACCATTTTGTTTAAGATCATAATGTAATATTTTTAGAATATGGTCTCAAAATAATCATAGAAGAATGTGTCAAATAAGAGTTTGGTTGTGACCAATATTTGTTTTACCCTATAGTTATTTACAATCACATTGTTTATAGATTTGTATTTTAGTAGTTTTTTTTTATTATTATTATTATTTTCCATCTCTTTTGTTGAGAAAGACAAACTTTGGCCAAAATCACTGTTTCTTTGGATAAAACACCTAACTTCTACTAAAATGATTGTCCAACCATATAAAGTCCCTTCCCTTTCAAAGTACTATTATAATTACAACAAAACTATACATACATACATAGATATATATATATATATGTGTGTATGTATGTATATGTATGTATGTATGTATGTAATAAGAGCAAAATTTGCGAAAAAAATTTATGATGATAATTGATATTGATGTGGAGTCCATTAAGACAAATCTATAGTGTGAACAAATAGAGTATTGTAATATTAAAAATTTCCCTCAAAACTTGAGTTCTTGTTGGACTACAACTAATTTTATCGTTAGGTATCGATTTATACTCATAAATTTTGGGAGCTGTATCAATTTAAACCCTAAACTAATAATAGTGATTTAAATCGTGAATTTTCATTGATGTATTAATGTATACCCTCAGTTATGTTTTATTGGAATAAACATCGCATGGACTTGTAATTTTATTAATTAAACCTCTAAACTTACGCAAGCTAATTTAATTAGACTCTCAATTAAGATTATGCATCGCTCCATTAAGTTTAATGTTCAACTTACTAAAATTGGTCAATTAGGCAAAATGACACCATGTTGAATTGAAATTAAACGAACAGTGAATTTGTTAAATTGAACTATTAAACTTATATATCACTAAACCAGCAATATATTTTGAAAACATTTTAGATATTTTTTAACAAATATTTTTATTATCGAATGTAATTAAATATAAAGTATTGAGATTTGAATTACATTAAATAAACAAATTTTAGTTAAAGTAATGAGGAATGTGATGGGCGAGAAAGCTTAGGAATATAATTAATTAACTTATTTGATCTTGATATATATATATATATATATAAAATTAAGATTTGTATATTTGTTTGGCATCCGTCATTAAAAGGGTGGACTTAATTAATATATGCACAGATATATTGGTTGGTATTGGTTTTGGGGATTCCCATTTTTCAACCCTTTACCATCATATCTACCCATATTTAATGTCACACTTACCCTATTTACTCACTCCACCTCTTTTTCTTTTTCTTTTTTTCATTTTTTAAATTTAATTTTCAACAAATTTAAAAACCTAAATAGAGTTGCAAGTTCACTCTTAAAGTTTCATAATAAAATTTGGGTCCTTCAGCTTTTAAAAGTGTTGAAATTAGACCCTCAAACTTACAATAATTGTAAAGATTAAATCCTCGAGTGTTAAAATTTGAATATTTTAAACTTATATAATCAGTACAAATGTATACAATGAATGTAAGTTTGAGGTTCATTTTAAAATTTGGATAAGTTTGAGGGATTAAATTTTAATTTTGAAAGTTTAAGAGTATAATTGCAACTGCTACCATACTTTAGGGGTGGATTTTTTTGCACTTAATTTGTTTTATAATACGAAAAAGAGATCTAACATTTGGCATTGAGATTTCGGATGAATTTTATTTATTAGTTACGACAAAAGGATAGAAACAAAAGAATAATTTAAAATTTGAAGATGAGTTCAATTCCTATTTTAATGTAATTTTTGTTTTTAGAAAATGATTTAATTTTGTAGAATTTAGTCGTAAATCATATATTTAACCTCGTCATACTCAAAATTTAAATTAATAATTAATAATTACAGGTTTATATTAGTAACTCATTCAACATCGACAAAACTACAAACGAATAACCAACCATCAATCTCCCACAAGGACGAAGGATAGTACGATAAAAGAAAATAACTCTGTCTAAAAAGAATCAAGACAACTTCCAGTTGAGTGACAGATTCAAAAACTCAATGACTTCAATTGAATTTGATTCTACCTCCAATTTATTTTGTCCATTCTTAAACACAAGAAAGAGTAATTAAAATGATTTATGGAAATTCAAATACGGTGATTTGAAGTTTGTTAAATCAAATAGATATGATAGGGAATTAAGAAACATATGAAATTAATAAGATTATAGAAGATAATGTGAAAGGTATGACAAAGGGGTGTAGCTTTGCTGAGAATTTAATGCATTTAGCTCAACTCAACCAACCTCCCAACACACCCATCTCTTGTGTTTTAAAGATCAAATGTATTAAAGTCACTGCTACCACTTCAAAACCATTTCATCCATTTGCATCCCACAACCATTTTTCATGACAATGTCGACGACTTACACGGTGGTCGTGGAAGCGGAGACGCCTCAGAGCGGTGGAAGGCCATCGGCAGGGCCAGTCTATCGGAGCATCTACGCTAAAGATGGGCTTCTGCAATTGCCTGATGAACTTGAATCTCCATGGCAATTCTTCAGGTTCGTCCTTTTTTTTTGGACATTTTCATTTGAAAAAGGAACTCCAATTGAGTGCACCTCTCCAACTACATCCATTTTTATTTTTATTTTT
>JBBPDJ010000003.1:3349365-3369350 GCA_037974625.1 Cucumis cinereus
TTTGGACATTTTCATTTGAAAAAGGAACTCCAATTGAGTGCACCTCTCCAACTACATCCATTTTTATTTTTATTTTTTTTTTGAATTTTTATATTGTGGTTTTTTCTCTCTTAGATTTATAAGTATTATAGTTTGTTTTATATATATATATAAAATTAGATTTGAGTTTTATTTTAATTTGTCCTCTGACCTTTAAAATTTTCTTTCTTTCGACTTGTTTTTCACTGAAATTCTACTTTCAGTGGTATGTTTAATAATTAATTAACAAAATTAAAAGAATTATAATTAATTAAATTTTAAGATAATTATTTTAAATGATAAAATTATTAAAACTATTTATAAATATAGCTAAATTTTGTTGTCATAGATAGTAGTAGACGTTGATAAATTTATTAGTGTCTATCCATATTTACTAACAACCATAGATGACAGTAATTTATCAAATAGTTTGATATTTAAATATTTTATTTTTTATTTTGTTATATTTAAAAAATTAGAGAAAGAAAAATATCAGCGAAATGGAAAAAAAACCGCGAAAATTGAAAGAAAAAAAATGAACCAAAATTTGGGTGGTGTGAGTTGATCAAAATCAAACGCACCATTTGAAGAAGTGATCGCATTTCCTAACCATGATATGAATTTTTGATCGGTGGAACTTCGGCGAACAATATGATTTGGTGTCTTGCAGCGATTCCGTCAAGAGGAATCCCGGCAACCGAATGCTCGGTCATCGGCAAACCAACGGCGACTCTAAGGTAACAATTTTCAGCGAACTTTGAGCTTGAGGAAAACCAAAAATCAACTCTGAAAGCCGAAATTTAGTTATTGGAACTGTTCTTGTTGAACTTTGCAGGCAGGTTCCTATGTATGGCTCACATATCAAGAAGCATATGATGCTGCAATCAGAATGGGATCTGCAATTAGAAAGCGTGGGGTTAACTCTGTAAGTTTAAGTGATGTTTCAGTGAAGTGGATGTGTTTCGAAGCTCTTACTTTTTTTAATTTTGCTCTAAATTTTTACTATGCTTACTGGAATTATGTTTTCCTCTATTGTTACTGGTTCCTTTTTTGGGTTTTACAGGGCGATCGCTGTGGTATATATGGTTCCAATTGCCCTGAATGGATAATTTCGATGGAGGTATGCAATTTTGTGTTTTTAAGGATGTATATGAGGTCGAATTTAGGGGGAAAATAACCAATGCGTGGACTGAATCCGCCAATTCTGTTGGACTGTTGGCTCGTTTCCCCTCCTTTCATGTTATTTCTTCTCAATTTATCCCTCATGAAGTAAAAACCATCGTTTGATTCAAAAGTTGAGCTTCTAAATTATTTTAGTAATTTTTCAATATTTTTGTTGGGCCTTAGCTAAAATATCAGGACAGCATTAGACTATGAATTTGATATCATGCTGAAAGTTTAAGTTTATAGGGTAGAGCTCTCATTTCATCTGTTCTTAACACTGATGTTTGGGAATTTAATGCACCCTTTGTACCTACAGGCCTGTAATAGCCAAGCTATCACTTATGTACCGCTGTATGACACACTTGGTAATGGTTCCATATTCTTTCTGGCACATTTTTAACTTTAAGAATAGAAGAATACTAGCTTGAGCTCCTGTATTGACAATCAAACTGTTACAGGTGCTAATGCTGTCGAGTTCATCATTAATCATGCTGAAGTTTCAATTGCTTTTGTTCAGGAAAACAAACTCGCTTCTGTACGTCTCCATGCTCCTAACCTTATCATTCTTACTCCTTGTATATAGAATTGCTAATTATTTAAGTTGTTCCATGAACTTTATGTTTGGTATTAGTGTCTTTTAAACTGGCAAATGGAGGCACAATAGTGCCCTGGGATTTGAGTGCTAAGTGCCAAAATATGTACAGTTTGTTTTTTGTGTCTGTTTTTGTGTTTTTTGCCTGGTGTGGCAAATGATACAAAAACAAAAAAGTTTATTTATAAAATGTATGTTGTTTCCGAGCATGAGATATGGAAATTTTTTGAAGACATTGGGGCTTTATTTAAGATATTGTTAAAGAGTATCTGCATGCAACCAATTTGCTTCGTACCTTTGTTTTGTATTTTTTCCCCCAAAAAATGAATAATTTAAAAGAACATAAAAACCACATACCTAACTGTGCTTTTAAAAATATAATTGGCTTTTGCACAAAACTCCATTTTGTTCAGTGTGAAAGTATAAATGTACAGCTGCCAATTCTAAATGTCTCCTCCATTTTGTTCATTGTGCAGATCTTTTCATGCCTTTCCAGGTGTTCAAATCAATTAAAAAGTATGTTGTATTAATTTAGGACTTGAACTGCAGTTTCTTTTTAGAGTTTTGTAACTCTAACCATTGTGTATCATTTTGGTTCACAGCTATTGTCAGTTTTACCAATATTTCAAGCGTACATAAGAAGGAAGCTGAAGAACTGGGAGTATCTTGCTTTTCTTGGGAGGAGTTCTATCAGTTGGTACAATACGTTTTTCTCTCAACCATTTATTGTCTTATCATTAGACATAGCAGCTTATCTAATTTTTGTTCACTGTGCTCCAGGGAAACTTGGACTGTGAACTCCCTTCAATACAGAAGACCAATATCTGCACGATAATGTACACAAGTGGTACCACAGGGGAACCAAAAGGTGTTATCCTCAATAATGCAGCTATAATGGCCGAAGTCTTGTCTGTGGACCACCTACTTTTATTGACGGATAAAGTGGTAAGCAACCAAATATAAATTTTGACCTGACGAAGGAATTGTCTGAGTTCTTTAATGACTATGTGCCGATGTAGTTTGATTAATGTTCTAGCACATTTTCTCATCTTTTGCATGATAACTGTAGTAATTACACGGTGGTAACATTACAGGCGACAGAAGAAGATTCATATTTCTCATTTCTTCCTCTAGCTCATGTGTATGATCAGATAATGGAGACCTATTGCATCTACAAGGGTTCATCTATTGGGTTTTGGCGTGGGGTAATTTTGATCAGTTGAAGTTCTTGTTTTTCCACCTCATGCCCTTATTTTTGAACTTATGTAGTTTTTGTCTAAATTTGCAGGACATCAGGTTTTTGCTAGATGATATTCAGGAACTGAAGCCAACAATATTTTCTGGAGTTCCTAGGGTCTATGATCGTATTTATTCTGGTATAATACATGTTCTTGTTTTGTCTACATCATTTGATTTCTATTTAATGTTTTGAAATTACGTGGTTTAAGTAATTTCCATAACCTCTATCGTTATAGGTATCCTGAACAAAGTTTCTTCTGGAGGTAGTTTGCGGAAGATGTTATTTGATTATGCATACAATTAGTACGTTTGAATTCTGTACTTAATATATTGGTTTAAGTTACCTGTATTGTCACCTATTGTGTAACTTACAAACAGAGTGCTAACAGCAAGCTAGGATATCTGAAGAAGGGTCTGCTCCAGGAAAAAGCAGCACCTCTCTTGGACAAGCTTGTATTTGACAAGGTTTTTCATTTATTCTGTGTATGTATGTTCACTTAAATGTAAGGCTTCTTTTATATAATAAAGTGCTGTTATATTTTGAAAGATAAAAGAAGCATTTGGTGGGAGAGTTCGCCTTTTCTTATCTGGTGCTGCACCTTTGCCTAGGCATGTGGAAGAGTTCTTGAGGGTTACGAGTTGTGCAACTTTAAGCCAAGGATATGGTATGCAAGATGCTACTTATTTTGTTTTTACCTAATCAAGCTA
This sequence comes from Cucumis cinereus, assembly GCA_037974625.1. Lineage (NCBI taxonomy): Eukaryota > Viridiplantae > Streptophyta > Magnoliopsida > Cucurbitales > Cucurbitaceae > Cucumis > Cucumis cinereus. The sequence goes on from JBBPDJ010000003.1 coordinate 3,353,087, forward strand.
GATTCACCTGAATATAACTTAAGTCTTCTGTAAAAAGCCAGTGCCAGTTATCATTGAGCAATATCATTCTTGGGAGGCTGCATTTTTTTCTTAACAAGTTGCGACTGTTTTCATTAAGTGAAAGAAAAAGGAGAAACCGCCTCTTTTTTTTGGCAGAAATTGAAGCAAAAAATTCAAACTTTGAAAAGAACACACTGCATTAATAATTCTTTTTATGAGCTTGTATCGTATTGCAATTTTAGGACTTACAGAAAGTTGTGGTGGATGTTTTACATCCATAGCCAATGTTTTCACCATGATGGGAACGGTTGGAGTTCCGGTTACTACAATTGAAGCAAGGCTCGAGTCAGTTCCTGATATGGGGTATGATGCACTGGCCAGCACACCCCGTGGTGAGATTTGCTTAAGGGGAAATACCTTGTTCTCTGGATACCATAAACGGCAAGATCTAACTGAAGATGTTCTTATTGACGGATGGTTTCATACAGGTAAAGCTATATGCTAGAATCTATATTATAATTAGATGGGATTGGAAGGGAGAAAGTTTTTCTACATAATTTGTCCTTTTTCTCCATTCACTCATTTTCATTATACGTTTCCATATCCATTTTGTTCATGCAATCATCTTTGAAAATTGTATCCTTAAAGTAGTTAATTTCTTCTAATTTTCTGTACCATCAAATCTAACAAATTAGCATAACTGGGTTGATTGGATGAAGGTGTCAAATAAGTTTCAAATGTAGCAGTAAGTTCAGTTCAAACACATTTGTTTTAGAGAAGTGTTTCATACTGATTATGTCATTTCAATGCAAGTATCTTGCATCTGTTTAAGAGAGGGTTTCAATAAAATTTTTTCAAGCTTGGTATTTGTTTTGAAAGTATTGTGGAAGTGCCAACCTGATTATAGTTCTTCATGCTTGTTCAAACTTTTTTTTTTTAAAACTCTTTTCGAAAAGAGAAGATAATAAAAAAAATGATAAAATATAGAATTTATGGATACGTGAAACACTAAGTTTTGGTTGGCGAACACAAAAAGATAACTTTCTTTGCTTAACTCCTTTAAGCTCTCTTTCATTTTTTTTTTATTTTTTATTATTATTATTATTTTTTTTAAAAAAAAAACTCCTTTAAGCTCTCTCTATCCACTAGCAACAAGCTTGCCAGAACAGAACAGCTCCTTTGGGTTAATTCCATCTGTTCCCGAATAGCATCTTTCAAAAGAGCTTCTGCTTAATTCAAAACGTTCCTTTTGCACCCAAACCTTTGAAGGTTTGTTTACTTTTTATATGTGCCTAGTGGCCACTATGCAAATCCAGGTCATTCACATTTAATCATGTTGCAATGCTAGAAATTCATATGTTAAAAAGTTAAAACTGATTTTCTTTAGGTGTGCAACTTGTTATCTATTTCAAGGTCAACATTTTCAGCATTATAAAATACATTTCAATGGTTTACTCTTGTCATTCTAACATTTGTTTTATAAATGCCATGCCATTAGCTATTTACTAGAAAATGACATGTATACATATTACAGGGGACATTGGTGAATGGCAGCCTGATGGATCGATGAAAATAATTGATCGGAAAAAGAATATATTTAAGCTGTCCCAGGGGGAGTATGTTGCAGTGGAGAACATTGAAAACATATTCTTGCAATGCCCTCTGATTACCTCGGTAGGAGAAATTGATTCTTGCATAACTGAGATTACATTAGATGACAGTTTTGTTTATTTGGATACTTTCTCTAATGCTCACATTTCTTTTGCTCATATTGGAATTATGCACTTTTAAAATTTTAATTGTTATCTTCCTTTACTCATGGCAAAAAGAAATAATTCCTGTGGTGTATAGATTTGGGTCTATGGAAACAGTTTTGAGTCATTTCTAGTGGGTGTGGTGGTTCCCGATCAAAAGGCCTTGGAGGACTGGGCACAAAACCATAATGTGACTGGTGACTTTAAATCTTTATGTAAGAACCTCAAAGCAAGGAAGTATATTTTGGATGAGCTCAATATCAATGGTCAGAAGCACCATGTAAGTATCTTTTAGATGTTCAACTTTGGTTGGGATATTATTGTTTGCAGATACTTCTTTATCTAATCTGGTAAAATATGTGGCAGCTTCGAGGATTTGAGCTATTAAAAGCAATTCATTTGGAACCATATCCCTTTGACATGGAGAGGGATTTGATAACTCCAACATTTAAGTTGAAGAGACCACAACTGCTTAAATACTACAAGGTACGACTTTTCCCACTTTCAAATTCATTCCTTCAGCATTTCTGCTGTTCTCTTTTATTCCGAGCTTCTTTGTGTATTGAGTGTTAAACTCTGGCCGCTGCTTGATTTAGTCTACTTCCTGTTAATGTTTATTTTTGGCCATTAGGGCTGTGTTTCAAAAAGGTACCCATGCCATTAAAGACATTTCTTTGCATTCCATTCGGTTTCCCTTCTCTTTCTCTACGCGCCCAAGGTAGCAAAAGGATGTGCATGTAACTTCCCAATTGGCTGTGATTTGATAGGAATAAATTATTGAAAAAAAGAATTCAGCCAATGCACTCCATGACAATTTGTTAGGTACTTAAGCACCTTGGAGAACCACACCCCAAAAGCCAGCTATTGGGGTGAGCGAGCCAAGCAACTCAAGTACCACATGGTCATCCCGTTTTAATCAATATGGAACAAAAGCATCTCATACGACCTTGATTTTATTGAAACAGAAACCTTCCCCGTAAGTAAATTCTCTTTTTTCCTGCAAGGATCCTTCTATCATTTATCAATATAACTCTCCAAACAATACCTGGTTTCCTTTCTGTATAGGTGGACATCAATATAACTCTCCAAACAATAGCCTATAAGCTATAACATTCCTAGTGACATGAAACACCACAAAATCCTTTGAAAAACATTTTTTTTATAACGAAAATGCTTCCGAAAAAGTGTTTCCACACAACAGTTAACCTCACCTTGAACTACAATCCAAAGTGTATATACAACTTCTGATATCTAATTGTTTGATGACAATTTATGTATTGACGAGCAATGTGAAGTTATTGTGTTTCATTTTATTTAGTTACTCTCTTTTAATATCATCCACAGGAGCAAATTGATGAACTATATGAAGAGGCAAAGAAGTCAAAGAAATGAAAACTTCAATAGATGATATTATATATTAAAATAGTTGTACAAAATATTATAACAAGTCTTCCTTTAATTTATTATAGCATCTTTTGAAATTCTAATAAGAGGAGAATATTATGACGCAAATAGTGAGTGAGTGGTGGTGGTTTTCTCTATAACGGTCTACCATTAGAAAGTTCTGATATTGGGTATGTTTATAAATATTTTAGTCTATTTTGCTATATTTAAAAACCAACCCTTGTAATAATTGTTATCAATCTCTATCAATGTTGACCTATATCAATTTCTATTAATGATAAACACTGATAAATAACGCTATCAATGACAGACTTTATTAGAAGATTAGTTAAAGAGCAATTAATCTGTTAGTTTGTTATGAATTAGTTATTGGTGTAAGTTTTATTTCTTTTCTCACACATGTATAAACACCCTGGACTACTCTTCAATAAAGTTAGAAAGTCATTTTTATAATTTGGTCTTTTCCTAATAGACTTTTATCAGCATGATGACTTTTATCAACTTTTATTTATCAACATCTATCTTAGTCGAACATCTATCTTAGTCGTAAAAAATGTAGAAAATTTTGCTATAACTTCAAAGAAAATAGTTTAACCCATTTATTTTATATTTTAAACACCGACTTTTTATATATTCTATAACCTATCAGTTGTCCAATTAAAAATCATGTAGCAAAACTTTTTTTCCTGAAAAATTAAATCATTTTTTTTTTTACAATATGATGAATTGAGACACACTCTCTCTCTATACATGTATGTAAATAAATAAATAAATAAATAGATGCAGCCAAAAGTGCACTTTAATCCTTCCCTTTTCTTAACCTTTTAATAAGACCCTTAAAGTGAATATGTTCATCAAAAGACCGAAAGGTTGTAACCTAACAGCTAGGAATTGATTAATTTAGAGTGTTTATCTTTTACAATATATTATTATTGTTATTATTATTTTGCAATAAACTCTGTTTCTAGCACATTGACCCTTTAATCTTCACATTCAATAACCATATGTTATTTCACATTTCGTCCCACAAAAGAAATGATACACAAATCTTTTGTGAGAGAAACTCCTCATCTAACTTTACACTGATACAACCCTACATTCATACAATCAAACACCCAATTTGAAAAGTAAACACAAATCTCACAGCCCACAGTCCCAAACAATACAAAGATCAATCATGCATAATTGCATTTTGAAAAGAAAAAAAAAAAAACCAATCAAAGAACACGGAGTACCAGTGCCCAGACAGGGAAAACGAAGAGAAGGATGATGCCGATGGTGTTTGAGATGCCATTCGCTTTCGTGAAGGAGTTTCTGAATCCACCAGAGGCTCTGATATGTTCTTGCAGTAAATAGCATGATATGATCAGACAGATTGCTTCTCCAATGGCGTCCCCTCTTATCGTATGCGCAAATAAACTCGGAGCCACCACAATGAGAAGTATCAAAGCTCCCGGCAATTCCAGCCAATCTGTATTTCCAGACAATTAGAGCATGCAATGCAATAATAATACTTTCACATGATAATAGATAATAACTTATGTGATGTGAAAATTACTTTTAACTCGAACCTTCTAAGTAAAAGAAAATACTTTTTTCGTCCCTAGATTTCATAATATTATCTAATATTTAGTTACATTTTGAATTTGGTTTCTATCCGATCCCTAACATTTACACTTTTAAATTAATTAATGATGATTAACATTCAAGATGTAAAATTAAAAATTTAGGTTACTAACTGTAAATCTTGAAATCTAAAGATAAAATTGTAACATTCGAAGACTTAAAAGACCAAACGTGTAACATTTTAAAAACCAGAGACCAAATAATATAAACTAACCCTAAAATCTTCGGGCCAAAAAGGTATTATCCCTTTTACTCATAAGATTGGAGTATATATAATTATGAATGAGATTTGGCATGTAATTTGTTCCTTTAACTTTGGTGAATCAAATTATCTTGGGGCTGAGAATACAAATGTGAAAGAAAGTTTTGAAGATATATTAAACACCTAAAGGTACGATATTTGAACTAAAGTTTTGAATCTTTTGATTGCTTAAAAGTTCTAACTTCATGACCTCAAAGATGTCAAAAAGGTTTGGACTGGGAATAGAACATAGTTGTCAGCTAGCACAATCTGTACTTACTATGAACCAAAAAGGAATTCAATAAATGTGTAAACATTAATCAAGTCGAGGGTAAACTACCTGGAAATCGTCTGGGGAAGAAGAGACGGAGCACAACAGCAATGACGGCAACCCATTTTCCGAACTCCCCCCTGCAAAGAGAAAGCAATTTAGCCTAAAAAACAACAAAAACGCAATTCCAGAAGCTCCGTTTGAAGCCAATTGCACGGAGTGGAGATGATCACCTGAGAAAACCGAAAATCACACCAGGAAGACTGAAGAAAATGTACGGAATCAATAATGAAGTAAGGATATTCGTCTTCCAGTTCGTCCGATCCAAAATCAACAAGTAACTGCAGTTACAAAGAATCGAAGTGAAATCAAAACGATCTATGAAAACCAGAAGTAGATTAATCGATAAGGAACACGAAAAAGAACACTCAGAAGCACATTTCTTAATGTAACACTAATAATTTCCCTAACAAAATCATACTCATACTCCTAAATCACTTCAGCACATAAATCAACAAACAAATAACTTCAGTCAAGTAGAAATCAATCGCAAAACACAAACAATTCCTCGAATTAGCTTTCTCACAACAAAAAATTCCACTAAAAAAACCGATCGACGGCGACGAACCACAAACAACACCACCACAATAACTCAGCAATCAAACAAACAGGAAAGAGAGAGAGAGAGAGAGAGAGAGGTAAAAACATACATAGCAGCAAAGGAAGCAATCCATTGGAGAAAAGAAGCAGTAAAACCCGAAGCACCGAGCTTAACAGTGTGTGTAGCAAGCTTTCTAGCAGCGTTACCGAGTTCCCGGAGATCAGAGGAAATCAGATCGGCAGCGTCAGAATCCGTCATCATTTTCAAGTGGTTGGATTTCACCATCTTCGATCTTGAAGAGGACGAGCGAAAGTTTCGAAGCAGAGTACTGAAAGACAGATAGGATGATTTTCTCTTTTTTATTTTGATTGTTAAATTAAAAAAAAAAAAAGGATTGGATCAACTTAACGATACCACGTGGACCTTATAATTGAAGACCCCACATTATTTTATTACCTTTTCGTCAGCCACGTGGCATTCTCGACTTTTCTTCTATTTGTTTATTTATTTATTTTTAAATTGAAAGTTGTCGTTATTTATTACTATTATATTTTTTAATTTCTATTTAATAAGAACTAAAAAGATGAGTTGTAAAAATGAAATTGCTTTCTGATGACTTCTAATCAAATATATATATATATTTATATATATTATATAATAGAAAATACGTGTTAAATTAGAATGGATGACGTGTATTATCGATTTAGAGTTATTTTATTTTTATTTACAAAGCTTATTATAAATTATTAAATACATTACAGCTATCTCACCAAATTTTATTGACAAAATCATCTTACAACTAACAACTTAAGGAATATTTGAAATTATTTTTTAGAGATTAGAGCGATAATATTTTATTTTTAATGAATAGTCACTTATAATATATAAAATTACCAAAATAACCTCGTGATATCTCCACCTCACTTTTACTATGATGTCGTGGTGACCAACTTCGGCCATCATCTCTGATGGCCAACAACGGCTATCTTTGGCGATCAACTCTAACAATTAATGCCTATAATTTTGACGGCCACGTTCGAATCAATTATGTGTCCCCATCTTCGTAGGCTAGCTTTGATCATATGGGTGCACTCAATGCAACTAGTGGGAAGGCTGTGTAGTTCATAGAGGTTCGTGTGATTGCATATAGATGTCAAAGTGCTGTTACAACTGTGCAATTGTCTTTTACGGTGGAGTTGGACAACTTGATGTTGATTGATATGGAAGAGATATTGTTAAACTCTGTGTGAGTAACAAAAGGTATTTTGGTCATGGTACATGGTTGGAGATTCATTTTTATTACATATGGCGATCTCAAAACATGGTTGTAGATGACTTAGTTGTTTGGGCGTAGCGTGTGGTTCTCAATCTCATTGCTGGTGCTGGACTGCGAAACAAATTTTTACATTGGCTAGGTACAGGGAGGATTTGTGTTGTATGAGTGAGGACAACTATCTTCAATGGTACGATGCCTTTTGAGTGAAACCAAAACCAAAGTTATGCTGATTTATGCCAAAAGCGAACAATATCATACAATTGTGAAAATATGTTGGAGGGTTCGTTCTTCTTGAAAATTGGTATCAGTGCCATGCCCACACTTAAACAATTTTCCAAACTCAAAATTGTTTCTTGTTCGTATATCAACGTTACGGTTGAATAGTAAAAAATATGGCTAAGTATTTTGTTTTAAAGCATAAATATGAACATGATTTAACTTTCATGTATGATCATGATTTAACTCATAAATATGAAACATCCGTGGAGATATGATTGAAGAAACAATTCATATCTTTTACCGTTTAAAAGATTTTTAAATTTTTTTATCTTTTGTCTCTCTTCATATAATTACAACTACTTCGGTCGAGCAATGCAAAAGCCTATTTGATAGTTACAATCTTTCAAAACCTTTTTTTCTTCATATAATAAAATAAAAGTACTTTTACGTGCACCACATGTCCTACGTACTAATCAATAACAAATTCTCTTAAGTTAGAGCATAATTTAGATCTCGTTTGATTTTTGGTTTTTTCTAATACTTTTTTTCATTTCTAAATTTTTTGCTTCATTATATACATTTTATCAATATTTTCAATAACCAATCTAAAATTTGAAAAATAAAAAAAGAAAAAGAAAAAGAAAATTGCTTTTAGAATTTGACTAAGAATCAAACTCTTTTACTTAAGAAAGATAAACTATTATAACGAGACCTAACTCAATAAAAACAAAACGCACTTTTTTTTTTCAAATCATTTCAAAAGTACTTGAATTTTTACCATTTTTAGAAACCCTAATCCCACAATGTAGAATGGAATTTCAAAGCACGAAGATAGTAGAAAAGATGGTTGAATTAAAAACCATCGAAACGATATGAGTTTAATATTATAAATCGAGCTCAGAACACTCAATCCAAACATTAATTTTGGATTACGTTACATTATTAACCCGTTGCATTAAGATTTACCAAGCAACCCCTAAATGTAAAAAAAAAAAAGAAGAGTTTTAGTCCGATTTTCATATTTCAAATAATAATTTTTTTTAAAGACAATACCAAATAATTTAAATTGTTGTAGAAAAATTATGATCCTTCTAAGCAAGTTAAAGAAGCTAGTAACAAATAACTAACTCAACAATAAATTTCATGGTAAGTCCACCCCTCTCTGATACAAACATAGAAAACGAAGAAAAAACAGAGACAACATTTGGATTTTTTGCAAAACAACAACTTGATACGTGATAAAACGATTAAGCCGATTTGCATAAAGATAGAGACAATTGATAATGCACTATCTATCTATCTATCTATCTATCTATCTATCTATTTATCTATCTATATATCTATATCTATATCTATATATATATATATATATATATATATATAGTTTAAAAAGCTAATTTTAAAAGAGTAATACTTCGGTGTACTCTCGTGATTGTACTATTCTCCATGTATCACATTCATCATAAAGAAAAAAAAATGTAAAACAAGATTTTTTTAAAAAGAGAAGTTTGAATCGTGACAATTTGTGATTGAACATTTAAGTGGACTGCACAAAAAAGATAAGTACAACTTGAAATACAGTCAAATACGATTGATCGAGAAAATTTCTCCGTAGAAACCTCACTCCATTCTAATGAACACTTTTTTCTTTGTGAGTAGATTTTGGGAGAAAGATTATAAAGTTTCTATCATACCTCACCTAGTTGAAGTTGACATGGTCTTAGATTGGTTTTAATTTTATAACAAAATTTAAAAACTACTAGTGGTATGTGACGATTTCATTATCAACATAATAAATTTCCGAGAAAGACTAAGTATAATATGCAAATATAGAAAACCAAATTTATTAAGATAGCGTTCTTGACTGAGAGTTAAAATACACTTTAAGTCTTTAACCTTTGTCTATCTGATTTCTAAACGTTTAATTTTGTATCTAACCAAAAATTTAACAAAATTTGTTGTCTAATAAGTTTTTGATAAATCATAGAATTCTAACGTCAATTCATCTGTTACATATGAATTTTAATTTGATATCGAATAAAATCTTAAACTTTCAATTTTGTCCACGTTACAAAATTGAAAAACTTAAAAATTAAAATTGTTATTTTTATTAATTTCTATCGATGTCCCCCATAGTCCCCCATAGTCCGTCATAAAAAGTTATTATCTCACGTAGTGAAGAATTATATCGAAGTAGAACACTACAGCGGATTTCTAGTAATGGAGAATTCGGTACAATTTCTCCCACAGTCGGCTCTCGTGTTAGGCACGACAAAGAGTAATATTTCGTTCTCTCTGTAGCAGAATGTTCAATCGGAAGGAAAAACGTGGAATGAAGGAAGGAAGGAAGAAGGAACTGGTAATTTCTCTGCTTTTCCTATTTGACGTATTGTAGTGGAATTGATTATAATAATGAACAACACCTACCTTCTTTTCCACTTTCTCTCTTAAATTTCCTCTTTTATGTCCCTTTCTTGTCAGTTTTCTTCTTACTTGAACGCGTTCATCTCCACCATTGAGCCCTTTTTCTACTAATCCAAAGTCTTCTCTCTAGTCTTTGTGTTGACTGAGTATAGCATTTGCATTCCCACCATTTTTTTTATTATTATTTTTAACAGGACTCTCGTTTTCCTTGAACCCCACTGTCAAAAAGTCTTCTGATTCGACTTTCTTCAACATGGGTTCCCTCTAATTCACAATTGCAACTTCTTCTTTTGAAATTTTCCTCCACTGGGAGCTTTTTTTCTTCTTCGATCATTTGGATTTGATGATTCATTGATCGTTTGTTTTTTCTGTTTTGGGGGCTTGTTTGATTGGTTATGCTTGATGGGGTTGGGTTGTAATTGTTTAAGTCGTTAGATTTGTTGTGTTTGAATTTGTGTTGTTGAATTGTTGAGTTATGGCTGGGATTCTGAAAAAGTTTTTTCATGAGAAGCCTTCTTCTCCTGTTAATCCTGAGGATTTTACTGGTGAATATTCTTTTGCCATTGAGTATAAAGGTCCTGGAATCAATTACGAGATTCCTCGTGCAGTTCCTATAAATGTTGATTATATTCCAACTGCTTCTGTAGTTCTTTCATCATCTCAATTCAGTGATGATGTATCATCTCTGCCTGTGATACAACCCATTGTCAAGAAACTAAAGAGGGGTTCAAGTTCCAGCCCTAATTCTGTAATTTATTCAACTTCAGAAATCCAGGAAGATGGGGCTGTTTGCCTCCATGCCAATAAGGAAGATGAATGTAATATCGATTCGTGTGATGGAGTTGAAAGTTCTGGTGAACTTGAGAATTTCAATGAGCTGAAAGGAAGATTAGGAGGGTTAGAATCATTGGAAATTAAGAATGAAGAGGATTTTCAAGGCTATACGAATTCCAGCGACTCGGAATCTATAGAATCAGGTTTGAGTTCGTCTTCTGGCATTTTCGCTGTAAGAGAGGAAGAGGAAGTTGACAATGAAACTCAGCCTAGGCATGGCAGAAGGCCATCGGCTGTTACCTTTCTTGATCCCCATACGAGCAACACGATTTCTGAAGAGGCTGAATCAAGTGAATTTGAGGGTGAAAGCATTCAAGAGATGCCTAGAGCTGAAAGGAAGGGAAAAAAAGGATCGTGCTACTTCTGCCTTAAAGGAAACCGTTTCACTGAAAAGGAAGTATGTATAGTTTGTGGAGCCAAATATTGTTTTGACTGTATAATCAGAGCAATGGGATCAATGCCAGAAGGAAGAAAGTGTATCTCTTGCATTGGGTTTAGGATTGATGAATCAAGAAGAGAGAACTTGGGTAAAAGCTCTAAAGTGCTCAAGAGGTTGCTTACTGACTCTGAAATTAAGAGCGCAATGTTGCACGAGAAAGAGTGTGAAATAAACCAACTACCAGCAAGACTTATCTATGTCAATGGCGATCCTTTAAGTCGACAGGAATTGCTTATGTTGCGAAGTTGCCGAAAGCCACCAAAGAATCTAAAACCAGGACAATATTGGTATGACAAAGAATCAGGCTTCTGGGGAAAGGTCCTCTCTCTTTGATTGATTGATTTTATTTTATCTTTTAAGCATGTAGAAGAAGCGATTTGCACCATGAGAAACTTTTTAATCTGTTTTTAACTGAACAGGAAGGACATGGACCGAGTCAGATAGTTAGCTCCCACCTAGAAGTTGGAGGTCGGATCAAGAGAAATGCTAGCAATGGCAATACGAACGTGTGCATCAATAATCGAGAGATCACTAAAAAAGAGCTCCGGATACTGAAGGTTTTCTTTTACCCAGTGTTCATATTTAGTTTAGCTTTATTGTAATATAAAAGTATGTGCAAAAAACACACATGAGATCATGTTGCTTGCAGATGGCTGGAGTACCTTGTGAAGGAAGACCTTCTTTTTGGGTTAGTGCAGATGGATCATATCAGGAAGAAGGAATGAACAATGGGGGAAAAATATGGGACAAGGTAAACTTTATGCGATAATGTTTGGTTTGGTTTGGTTTTTCCTGTTCTATCTTATATATATCAAACTTGCAAGAACAATAATTCACTTATCTCTGCAGACTAGAACGAAGCTTGCATGTGCCCTTTTTTCTTTGCCTATTCCTTCTAATTCTGTTCGTACTGGAGAGGAAATAGAGGACGGAGCTAAATCTGTTTCTTCCGAGCAGAAAATACTTCATAAACTTCTACTTGTTGGCTACAAAAAATCTGGCACGAGTACCATATTCAAGCAGGTAATTTCAGTCATAGTACTACATTTTATGCTTCTTAAAAGTTCTACCTGTGATCGTGTTGACATTCTTACTATTTATGATGTTAATCTTAATTTTAGGACTTGTGCAATCATTGTTTTGATAAATATTTTCAATTCAAAGTTCATTGATTTGCCTGAAAGTCTTGTGTCAAGAAAGCAGATGGCTTGCACAAAAGGTTTTTAATTCATAATAAACTTCATATATGTCACCAGTATATGATTTCTTTCGCTGTCCTCTTCACACATTCACACTGTTGTTGTCAACCTAATAAAATATTGAAACTAAAAGTTTTTTATTTCAAGCCTCAAACGCACATTGCAGTGGGGCCTGCCTCATGAAAGACAAGGCCTTAACCATTATTGTGCTAAGAGTGTTAGGTCCCTTCTTGGTTGTACTTGGGATCCATTACATACCACTTCTTTACCTCTCTCATGTTTATTTGAACTTATTTTTACCCAATTTCTTCACCTCCCCATCCTTAGTGTACAACGAATTTATGTTGGTATAGAAATGCTTATCCTATATACTTCCTGACCAGTAGTGATTTCTTTATTTTAGGCCAAACAAATTTATAAAGTTCCTTTCTCTGATGAAGAGCGTCAAACCATTAAGTTCCTGATTCAAAGGAACTTGTATTGGTATCTTAGTATACTACTCGAAGGACGGGAACGATTCGAAGAAGAGATTTTGATGGATGAGAAAAATAAACAACCAGTCAATGATCCGTCCACCTCATCGGCATCAGGTCTGTTGTAGGTCCATTTTCAGATGGTTTTCCCTAATAGTCGATCATCTGGATTATATACTTCTACATTGATGATTTCAGTCAATAAATTACGATATCGACCTGACTATGTTAGTCCGATGATCAATGAGCAAAGCAATTGTTCAGTGGTTACAGGGAATGAAAATCAGTTGGAGCGTAAGGACATCTATTCCCTTGGTCCTAAACTGAAAAGATTTGCAGATTTGCTTCTTCAAGTTGTGGTGTCGGGGAACTTTGAAACCGTATTCCCGGCTGCTACTCGTGTGTATGCTCAATTAGTGGAAGAGTTGTTAAAGGATGAAGCCTTCAAAGCCACATACAGTAGAAGGAACGAACTAGAAATGCTCCCACGAGTTGCTACCTATTTCCTTGATCGGGTGAGTTTACGTTCTTGGGTCATTACTGTTGAATTCCAACTTAGAAATAATCTCTTGCAATTTTTCTTATACCTTTCTTTTTTAAAGTTAAGATGTTTAGTCATTAAGCTTAGTTGTTCCTGTGATGTGTCCATTAGACTTTTTTACTCTAAAAAGTTTCTAATAAGTTCGTAAACTTTCAAACCATTATAAACCAGTATAATTCGTATAGTTTTGAAAAGATTTCACTGAGTGTATAGACTTTTGATTTTGTATCTAATTGGTCTCTATCATGGTGATTTCAGTTGAAGATTTATGTGGCATGTTGATTGAATTCTCTAAACCAAAAAAAAAAAAAAAAAAAAAAAAAAAACAAAAAAGAAGAAGAAAAAACCGTGCTCATTGAGTCTCTATAGTTCCAACTATTTCTGACAAGCCCTTAAACTTTCAGTTTTTTTATAAATACTTACCTTTTGGTTCTTGGTGTTAATGTTTGGTAATTAATTTTCACTAAGTTTTCACAGTATTAAAATTAATTAAAAAAATTTACATCATAATTGTTTTAAATTAATTAAGCGAATGTTAACAACATTAAAGACTAAAGACCAAAATTGAGCATTAATGAAAATTGGAGGGTAAAAGTATGAAATATTGACCCGAGACCGAATGAAACTAAATTTAAAACTCAAGGGTAGAAGTGCAACATTTTGAAATTTAGGGACAAATAGAAATTAAATTAAAAACTCATAAGCAAAGGTGTAACATGTTGAAGCATAGAGACCATATGAAAACTAGGATTGATGTAGGGACACATAGAAATTGAATTCTGAACTCATAGGTGAAGATGTAACATTTTGAAATTGAGGAACCATAGTTGACTCAAAATTTGGTGAGAAAATGAGCATTTTCCCAGATCGTACGGAAAGTTTTAGGGCTTATAAAAATCGTTTGAACTATAGACTCAATTGGAACGTTTTTTGTTAACCATAAAATCTGTAAACCCTTTTGGTCATTTGTTTACCGACATAAAAACGCTGACGCCTCTATCCTTTTGCTATACGGATGCTTGTAGACATGGAGGTTTATTCCTAGTTATTGAAGAATGTTGAACTGACATGCTCGACTTTTAGCTTAGAATTCAAAACCATTATGCAGTCACATTAAAAGGTGACATATTTTTCCAATGCTTAAGTTTTCTTTTTCCTGTATGGGTTCACCTTGTCGTAATTCAAGTTGTGAGTGTTAAATTTTCCCTGATTGATGTCTTGCTTCTGAATACTGGACTATTGATCATGATTCAGGATCATCATCTTTACCAAAGTAAATTTCTTTATCAACGCAGGCGAATGACATTTCAAGCATAGAGTATGACCCTTCTGACAATGATATCTTGTACGCCGAGGGAATCTCCTTGTGTAACAGCCTCAGTAGCATGGAGTTCACGTTCCCTGAGTCACGACAAGACTCCATTCTCGACCCTCCTTATCAACACGATCTGTCAATAAGGTTGCTTTTTTGCATAGATTTTTGCACACAGTCGCATAAAGTTATCATCAGCTAAAAAATCCAGATTCCTTCCTCTTTTAGGTACCAGCTGATTCGAGTCCATTCCAGTACCCTAGGAGAAAACTGCAAATGGTTGGAGATGTTTGAAGACATGAGCATAATCTTATTCTGCGTCGATTTAACCGTCTACGATGAATTTGAGGAGGATGATAACGGAGTTGTAACGAACCGAATGATTGCAAGCAAGCAACTGTTCGAAAGCATTGTGACACATCAAGCCTCAAGAGGAAAGAACTTCCTTCTCATACTCAACAAGTTTGATCTGTTTGAAGAAAAGATCATCCAAGTTCCTCTTGCTCAATGTGAGTGGTTCGTCGACTTCAATCCAATGATCACTGGAAGAAGTAGCAGCAGCACGAACCCGACATTGGCACAACGAGCGTTTCAGTACATAGCAGTGAAATTCAAGAGATTGTTTTGTTCTTTGACAGACAAAAAGTTGTTTGTTTCACAAACTACAGGGATGGAGGCTGAGAATGTGAATGCAGCTTTGAGATATGCAAGGGAGATAATCAAATGGCAACTTGACAAACCTAACATCAGCATTACTGAAATCTCATGTACAAGTGTTGATGCAAGCAGCTTCACATAGCTAATCAAATCAAATAATTTTAAAATGCATTGTAAATTATTTCATTGGTTATTTCCTGTAGAATAAATTAGTGTAGCACAAATTCAAGTGCTTTGTAAATTCTTTATATTTTTATGGTCTAAAGCTAAAGAATTAACTTATATTCATTTTAGTAATGTTCTCGAATTTTCAATTTTGGGTAATAATGTTTTGTTGGATAACTATTCTATTTTTAGAAATTGAAATTGATTAAATAATTAAAATAATTTTCCTGCAAAGATATACCGTATGTGAATATATTTTTAAAGTTTATAGTAAAAATGTTAATAAAAAATAAAAAATAAAAAGTAATGATAAAATCTACAGTATGGACTCAAATTCTTATCAATTTGGTTTTCAGTTTTTTTTTTGTAAAATGTTTTCTCATTTTTTCCCTCTTATAGATTTATTTTTATTATTTTTTTTTGTTTTTAATTGGTCATTTTTTCTATTTTTAAATAAAAATTGGGACTATTTATTTTATTTTTATAGATGGAAGTTTGCACCATAATAATTAGTTTTTTTTTTTTAACTTGTAAACTATAAGTATACATGTACAATAATAATTAAAATGCTAAAAGGAACCTACTCGGAGGGAAAAATATCTTTTTAGTCTTTAGATTTTGGATGTAGTTTCTATTTAGTCTAAAAGTTTTAAAATGTTACACATGTAGTCCATAAATTTTGATTTTGGTTTCAATTTAATTCTCTAAGTATCAAAATCTTACAATTTCACCCTCAAGATTTGTGTTTTGCTTCAATTTGGTCATTTGAATTCAATATTTTGCATTTTCAACCTAAATCAAAATCTCTAACATTAGAAATTAGACTCA
>JBBPDJ010000003.1:3369450-3381158 GCA_037974625.1 Cucumis cinereus
ATACGCTGTCATGGTGTTGAGATTACTCCACCATGGCAAAGACGTTGCAAGTGTTGGCTCCACTGCAACGTAGATTCACTGCCTTAGTGTTGGGTTCGCCCCACTTTGGCAAAGGCGTTATAGTTGCTAGCCCCACTATAACGTAAGATACCGTCGTTGTGTTGAGCTGGCTCCACCTCGATGAAGACGTCGTTGGTCCTGATCGAACCACGACATAGATATAGCTATCATTAGTGTGAGATTACTCC
Source organism: Cucumis cinereus (assembly GCA_037974625.1). Lineage (NCBI taxonomy): Eukaryota > Viridiplantae > Streptophyta > Magnoliopsida > Cucurbitales > Cucurbitaceae > Cucumis > Cucumis cinereus. Next base: position 3,369,699 of record JBBPDJ010000003.1, read on the forward strand.
ACTGCCGCAAAGACGTAGCTAGTGCTGGGTTTTCCCACTACTACGTAGTTCAGTTTGATACACATCGCTTATAGAATTTCTGATATTCATGTTTTTGCATGATTTCAGTTATGCATAGTTTTACCATGATTAACAGATAACTATCGTGCAAGCACCTTTCAAGTTTTTCAGTTTAAATTATGATTTATGGTTTCGGTTTGATTTGATTTGTGAAAAGTTTCTAAGTCAACGATTTCTAGTTATGATATATATGTATGTTTAAGTATTTTCTATTAAAGCATCACTCACTGGGCGTTTTAGCTCATTCTTTCAAATTGTTTTCCCAATTTTCAAGTAGATATCGTGCTCCCGGAGCCTGACCAACCACAGCTTGTCTGCTACGCGAGAAGTTTTAGTACTATTGTACATTAGTAGTAAATCATGCATGTTACTGTTATAATAAGTTTGATACAGTGAGTGGGGTTGTATAAAACAGCATGGGTTGCACTGTGTAGAAGATATTTGTTTAGTTTCCACTCTTTTGTGTTAAGTTTGAGTTTGTTTTTCTGCACTTTTTAAGTTATTGGTTTTGTTTAAGTCAGAGTTAAGTTAAGATTGTCAGTGAGGATTGTTAAGGTAACGACGAGATTCACTGGCTTCACGCCGTCCCTTAGGCTAGGAGTAGAGATTCTGGGAGAGGGTGTGACAGCTTGAGCCCTCTGGTTGAAAAATCTCAGCAACCACCACGCAAGAAAAAAAGGATCATAAGGAAGCCTCTATGCGAGGTGGTTAAGAAATAGTGTTTGAGACAACTGGTTTCAAAATGCAAACAAGAAAAAGAAAAGAAGAAGAAAGTTGAATCCTCGCGTGCCATAGATGCAACGAAATTATAAAGAAAACAGTCCCTAAGAATGAGGGCCAAAACATAAAGAAGACCGAGAAGTGCCCCTAAAAAAGGAAGGAATAGGAGGAGCCAAGGCCACAATAACTAATACTAACAATGAATTACAGATCAAGAAGGGTCTCTTCCATTCAATGGACTTTTCTCGACTTTATTCACGCACCCATATAAGCTCTGAGTTGGCACAAGTTTTTTGAAGGACATACTATTCTTTTCCTAGACGTAGTTCGGATGTTTTGAAAAGGTTTCATCGATAAGACAGAGAACTAGGTGATAGTGAAGGGAAAATGCGTATACTTTGACGCTGCGACTATTAATGAGTTATATGACTTGTCCCGGGTCTTGAAGCCCTGGGCAGACATTAATTGAGGCCACTTTGAAGCTACATGCCAAGGTGGCATTGGCCAAGATCGCCTGGCCTGAAGTAGAATAGAAGATTACTTAAACTGGAAAGTATCACTTCTACCCACACAACCTAATGATTGAAGCAAGTGTGTGGCTATTTTTCATTAAAAAAAAAGTTGATGCCAAGGCACCATGATAGCACCATCCCGCTATACAAAGCGATGCTAATCTACTGCACCATAGAGCGCATCCCAGTAAACATTGGGACCATAATATGCGACCATAACTAAACCAACCATAATATGTGACACATCACAGTGAACGTGGGATTTGGATTTTTCGTCAACAATCGAGAAGCTATGAATCAACCCCATCCCTTAATTGGCGAAATACCTCCAGACTCCATTTTGAGGAAATTGTGCGCACTAACGGTTCTTAATCGCACAATCACCCTTCACCACAAGGAGACCATGGAAAAGGTTGAGGCGGTGAATGACGAAGAAGATGGAGAATGTACTCCATTTTTTCCTCATTTAAAGCGGAGAAATGTTGAAGGTGGTGCATCTAGCTCAATGTTTAAAGAAAAGAAACCCAAAAAAGATGCAACCAATCTCATGCCCTTGGCCATCCTTCCCCCGATTGCCCAAAAATCCAATTCACCTAGCTCTTCACCCGATAAATCCAAATCCCAAACGCCATTTCCTTCCACAAAAATCAAAACTCCAACTCCACTTGTACCAAGAGGAGATGATCCTCCCTTGTCGCCTTCTATAAAGCAAACCTGTTCAGGATTCTATTCCTCCAAAATCTCTTGGTCGCATTACATCATCTGACCTCAAGCATTTCCTACCTGACCAAACGGATAAATAAAATGAGTTTTTTTAGACGCTAAATGACCTGCCATCCAATCCTACATCCCCACCTCTAATCATTGATAAATATGAAGGGGAGAAAGACAAGAAAATTTGTACCAAGAGTTTTGAAAGGTCATATCCAAAGATACTCACAAGGAGCTTGTTAATGACCCACGAATCAAAGGCCAAGTTGTGCTTATTGACGAAGATGGTGAGACAAGTTTCTGTCTACCTCATGGTGAGACGATTCCCCATGAAAAAACAGCAAATGAGACTGAAGTGGACATCTTCGAGTTCATTGGCGATGCATTCTGCAAGCCAATGAATGACGCATTTGACCATATCACCCACACGTAAAAGAAACTTTAGCTGCAAGTCAATGAATCATTTCTTAAGCTCAAGGTTGTTCACAAAAAACTGACTAATTTGTGTCATTCTTTCTAGAGCTATGAAAATAACTCGTCTTTTTTACGAAGCAAACATGAGTTTTGGAAAGTAAGTTGGACGCCATGACTAAAACACAGAAGGCACTCTCTTCTGAAGTTGTGCAAAAAAATACCATGATTTGGCGAGTCTCGGTGTGACAAGATAGATAGTTCAACGCTTCAATGTACTACATTCACACAATATTTTGTAGAACACGTATCTGCCCTAATCATTTCGCCTGATTTAGAAGAACCTCTTTAGAATGCACCAGATCTTCCTCCTGCTACTTTCAAAGCTCCAGACTCGACGAATGAGTAAACTTGGGGGTGATCTTATAGTTTTTTTCAATTTAAGTTCATCTCTTGTAGTTTCTAATCATGATTCTATATTTTAAATAAAAGAGACATTACAAATTTCTCCCAATATTTTATCGCATATTTATTTTCTCTTGTCGCTTGTTTAGCTTTTAAGCATGATAGTAGTATTTCATTCTTTTGATGTCTTGCAAGGATAACTTCAATGATATTAACTATGCTAAACTGATTATAACTCACTAGTTTAGGAGTTCAAACTTTAGTCAAGGAACATGCCTTACGAAACATTTATGGAATTCTAACAGGCGAGCAAGCTTTACCTCAAACCTTTTTTGTAAATTTTTCTAAGTTCCTCTTAAATTTGGGGGTCTACGAGGTTCGAGCTAAAGCGTTTAAAAAAGAAAAAAACCTTGTACAATATATATATAAAGTAACTATTCTTTGAACGCAATTCTTTACAAATAAAACTCCAATATTGTAGCATCCCAACAAAAAATAAGGAGCATAGCTTCAAACTTGGGAATAAAGGTAAATAAGTGATACTAAGAGTTATAGCTTTGAAGTGGAACGAATTTAGAGAATACCAATGATTTCCCAATCAACACCTTGTAAATAATCTAATAAAGAGACTTTTTTGTAGCAACAAATATTTTTTAAACAAAAGCGCATTTCTAAAAATGAAAATAAGTTCTTTTGAAAATGAATAAGAGTATTTTGAGACTTAAGCTTGTTGTGTTTAGAAACCAGAAAGATTTCCATAGGTAGATAGCGCGACCAAAGAATGAATAAGCCTAAATGCTTGTTAGAATTAGGAAGCATGATGAGAAGTTTAGTGAACATCAAAGGATTTGAAATTCTTACTTTATCCTTTGTGTTATGCGTGAGGACAAGCATTGTTCGAAATTTTAGGGTGTGATAACTTGTGGAAATAAAAGTTATTGTAGCCTTTTATGTGGAATAATGAAGTAATATTGTGATAAAAATGAGATAACACGTAGTAAATCTTGTGAAAATAAGAACGATGCGATTTTTCAACTACAAAAGACAAAACACCTGTTTATTACATTTTTCCTTGTCTTAACGCACGATTTTGATGAAAGAGGATAAGCAAAATGAAGAAATTGTTATAGGCAATTCAAGATGTTTGCGTAATCCAACCAGCTCATGAACAAAAAGATACAAGGAGATACAAATCGCTAGATGACAAACAAGTTGGTGAGAATGTTAGCAAAAGTATCACGCGACATTCAGAATTATGCAAATCGGAAGCAGAGGAAGTGATCAATGTTTCAGAGTCAGAGGAATTTATAGAAAATTTAGAGTCATGCGGAAATGTGCCAAGAAACGTCAATATATACTCGGTCAAGCTTCATTTATGGGGGTGTGAGATACCATGAAGTGGAGTGTGAAAGATTCTCCATTGTTATCCCGAACCTTTATTCTTTGTATATTTGTGTGAGAACTTAGATTGCGAGACTTGAAAGAGAAATATCATACCCCATTCCCATAACTTTGTATAACAGACATCAATGGAATCAAAGAATGCAAGAGATTGCATTCTGCGGGTCGACTCAGTTCTCATTTTTATCATTTGTAATTTCTACTTTAGTTGCATTTTTATTAGGAACTTCATGTCTGAGAGGCCTAAAGCTTTTACCATTCTGCCACATCATTACTCATCGCCTATAATAATTTTCTATGCTATGAATGAAATAAATAGTTAGATTAGTTCTTTGAAAACTATAGAAGTTTTCAATGTTTTTTTGTTTAATCATAGCTATATTCAATGCCTAATTATGTTCGAGAGAATGAATTAATTATTGGGAGTTAAGTAGTCGAGAGAGCAAGTGACTAAGACCTCATTAAACGGCCATAAAAGGGATTTTAGAAATAAAATAAACTTTATGGATTTATCTTTATCATACATACACCACTAAAGAAAAGGGTTTACTTGACAGTTTTTCACTGTTAAGTAAAGGACTACGTGATGGCTTTAAATCCGTCAAGTAATCTAGTGTCAAGAATAAGTATTTTTTTTCTTGACAGTGCAAAACTGCCAAGCATAAGAGTTTACATAAAAGTTATCGATTGTCAAGCCTAAATCTTTAATTGATAGATTTTCGGTGTCAAGTCATCCGGTTTACTTGACAGTTCATCAGATTTTCTTTACCTTTATAATGTATCTTATTAGGATAAATTCTAAGTTTGTTTCTTTTATGGTCATGGGAAATGAGCTTAAATTCTAGTCAATGGATTGGAACATTGATTGATGTGAGATTTGTGAATATTTATTATTATTTCTCTTACGGGTTTTATCTCTTTACTCAATGAATATGAACTTTCATTCGTTCAGTTATCTGACGAACCATCTGATTGATGAAATTGATAGCTTAGGATTTATTGTTAAAATGTGACATGGAATTGGCAATCATTCCTCAGAGAGTAATGGGTAAGTTAGGCTTGCCCATTATATTGTAGTCGATGACAATGGGTATTGTTTCTATCAACTTAGGGAGAAACCATATTGCATGTTTAATTAGATGGTTGAAATTGAACATTCATCTTAGCGTATTCCCTTAATATTAATGCGGTTAGAGAAACATGTTAAGTACGAGTTTGAAAAAGTATATTTAGCTATTTAGGCCATTAGGACCATTGATTAGGGTTTCGATCAGTTGGGCTTGGCATAAGAGCCATAATAAATTTAAATTTTTCTATGAGCATCTTAAGATGAATTCCTCCAATCCATTACACTAGAAAATTTCAAATTAGATGTATTTCTTGTTTATATTCTTGCATTTTGTTTGCTTGTACCCATCTATCTTTCCTTCCATTCCAAACCCCCATTGATCACTTTAACCAAATTCAATCTTAATTAAACTTACTTTTTGTGCCTCCTTTTTGATCTATCACTGACTTGTCACTATTGATAGGTTTAGTAGTGGTAGTTGTATGTTTAGGTGAATTATTTGACTTGAAGGTTCTTTTGGGTCCAACACCAAGAAGAAAAACCTCATGCCAAGTTGACGTCGCTGTCGGGGATGCCAATTTGTTCAACTTTGCGAGTTTTTAGTTCCACAATTCTAAAGGCTATGTAGAAGTATTGAATGTGCTGAAAATTTGACTTGGCATGCGAAGGAACGAATTGAAGATCGTAAGTTACGTCATCGAGCATACTCTCCAGCTTGGAAGTTAGTAGATGCCAAATGGCCAGACTTTGGTTCTGAATCCAAGAATCTTCGTTTAGCATTGTCTGTCGATGGAGTAAATCCACATGATTACATGAGTTCAAAAAAAACTTGTTGGCCTGTAGTGATAGTTATTTATAATCTTCCACCATGGTTATGTATGAAAAGGAAGTACATGATGCTATCTATGATGATTTCAGGTCCAAAAACAACAAGGAGATGATATACGAACATACTTAGCACCACCAACCGAAGATTTAAAACTTATATGGAAAAGTGGTGTTGAATGTTATGATGCTTATTGAGATGAACTTTTCAACTTGAGGCCAGCTTTGTTTTGGACAATCAACGATGTTCCTGCATATGGTAACCTTTGTGGATATTCTACCAAAGGGTATAAGGCATTGCCTATTTGTGGATATCATACAACTTCTATAAGTTTAAAATATGGAAAGAAAATGCCATACCTAGGACATCGACGATTTCTCGCACCCAATCATTCGTATCGAAGACAAAAGAAGTCATTTAATGGTACAAAAGAACTTGGTACAATTCTGAAACCACTGTCGGGAAAGGATGCGTAATTGGAATTGAAAGATCTTGAATTTCCTAGACGGAAGAACCATAAGAAACGCATGAGTAAAGAAAATGCAAGAATTTGTTGGAACATACTATCTTCCTGTTTTTAGCTGTCGTATTGGAAAGATCTTCATGTTAGACATTGTTTTGATGAGAGACACATTGAATAAAGTGTTTGCATGAATATCTTAGGAACGCTACTTGATATTCCAAGAAAAAGTAATGATGGATTAAATGCTTGACGTGATTTAGTTCATCTAAAAATTCGACTAGAGCTTTGCCCTATCTGTGGGAAAAATAAAATACTTATTCCTCATGCGTGTTATACACTTACTTGTCCAATATCAGAAACCTTATGTCGATGATAGATTTGAAATTCAATAGTCTGAAATCCCATGATTGTCATGTGCTCATTCAACAGTTGTTTTCTATCGCAATAAGATCAATGCTTCCAAAATATGTCTTGTATGTCATAACTAGATTGTGCATATTTTCCAATTATGTATGCAACAAGGTACTAGATGCACAACAATAAACAAGTTGGAGGAAGATATTGTGATAACACTCTGTTTATTTGAAAAGCATTTTCCTCTTCATTCTTCACAATCATGATGCATCTCACAGTACACATAGTTAGGGAAGTCAAACTTTGTGGGCTTGTATATCTTCAATGGAGGTACCCCTTTGAACGATTCATGAAGGTCATTATAAACTATGTGAGAAATAGATATGGTCCAGAAGGTTGTATTGCTGAAGGTTATGTAATAGAAGAAGCTGTTGATTTTTGTTTTAATCTATTTTCTATAGTGGATTCTAGTTAAGGTGGTCGAAGATTTGAAAAAGGATTCAGAATCTTGATTTGACAACAACGGCTCCGGCATTTTCCTGTTTTCTTTGTGACCTAAAAGCATCATCCATATCATCCTTGCTTATTGTACAGCCTTATTAAAGTGAAAGTTGTCCCCACAGATCCTTTCAGCATCCTTTGTCCTCACTCACATGCGTCCGAAGAAAATTTCCAGGAGGTCATCCAACATATAATTGTTCCAAGCTAAGCACAATTAACTTTGGAGTTTATATGATTGAGCTACCGAAAAGAATAGTGCACGTTGTTGGTATAGGTAGTAACTTAAAATTCTTTTAAACCTTTCTTAACCTTATTTTCATGTTCTCAGGATCCCTCTCATTCAAATGTGATATAGGTTCATTGATGTCCACTCCTAAACTTAGGGCGTTACATGTTCACTAGCATTTTCTTGGTTCATTCCGAAACCAGATCTTATTGGGAGAGGTTTCGCTTAGATACAATTTGTAACGCTCTAGGCTTAGGGTTCAGACTAGGATACAAAATCTATATTTGCCGACTAACGGCCCTAACATTTTTCTATGTCCCTATGACCTGACAGCATCATCCATGTCATCCTTGCGTATGTTCAAGACTTATTAAAGTAAAAGTTGTCACCACAAACCAACATAGGCCTTTCAGCATGCTTTGTCCTGACTCACATGCATTTTAAGAAAACTCTCAGGAGATGACCGAACATAGAGTTGTTCAAAGCTAGGCACACTTAACTTTGGATTTTCTATGATTGAGCCACCTAAAAGAAAGTTGCACTTTGTTTGTATAGGTAGTAACTTCAAATTCTTTTAAGCCTTTCATAACCATACTTTCATGTCATCAGAATCCCTCTCATTCAGATGTGATATCGGTTCGTTCATGTCTCCGTTCTAAACTTGAGGTGCTACATATCCACCAGCTTTCACTTGGTTCATCCCCGAACCGAATCTTACTATAGAGGTTCTACTTTGATACTATCTGTAACGTCCCAGGCCCAGGATTCAGACAAGGATTCAGAATCTGAATTTGGCAACTAACGGCTTCGACATTCTACCACGTCTCCAGCGACCTGACATCATCATCCATGTCATCATTGCTTATGTTAAAGACTTATTAAAGTGAAAGTTGTCGCTACAAACCAAACACAGGTTCTTTCACCATGGTTTGACCTTACTCACATGCATCCTAGAAAAATTTCTACGAGGTCACTTAACATAGAATTGTTCCAAGCTAAGCACACTTAACTTTGAAGTTCCTATGATTAAGCCACCAAAAATAAAGGTCCACCTTGTTGGTATAGGAAGTAACTTCAAATTCCTTTAAGGCTTTGTTAAACTTACTTAATGTCCTCAGGATCCATTTCATTCAGATATGATATCGATTCATTCATCTTCCCCTCCTAAACTCGGGGTGTTATACCTTTACTCCTAACATTTCAATGCCTTACAAGGGTTTCCCCTAAGCATTGAACAACATAAACTAATATTGGTCGTCAATCAATAAAAAATAAAAAAGTTTCTTGCTCTTAAGCCCTAGAAATTCTTACCTTAAAACATCTCATAAACAAAAAGGATGAGGTGAACTTCCATTCTTTGATCCCAACCCAACACTACTATGAAAACAAACTCTCTTGATGTTTGCAATTTTACATACTTGACGTTTTTAATAAAAAACAAATATCAGGTACTTTGTAACTTTTAAGAAAACATATCAAGAATTTTTTAAAAATCAAGGAGGTGGTGCGACATTTTAGAAATTTTTTACACAGTACATTATTTAAACGTCAAGCGAAATCTATATTCTCTTGTTGTTTTTTAAATGTCAACGTTAGGAAAATCTAAAGTGATTTTTAATATAAAAATTTTAGGTGTTCAAAATAAGGGTTTGGTGTATGCAATTTGGTAACAAACTACATGTCACACACTCTCTACCCTGCTCTCACGATTTCTTTATATATGAAAAAGTGCTACCGAACTTGTTAACCTCACAGCTCGTCTGTCGTCCCCACCTCTATCCCCTCATTTGCTAAACTTATGTTGCTGTGTCCATCGTCTGTTTAACCATTACTTCTTCATTTGCAGTCCCCATGAGTCAGCTTGTTCGTCGAGCTCATATTGCCTCGTCCCCTATCCCCACGATTTGTTCGCTCGTTTGTCGTCTTGGAACTAAACCAGGTCAGTATTGTAGGCTTAAGTTTGAACATTGATGAATACAATAAAGTTTTTTCCTCGTTGCACTGAAATGTATTTGCATCGATTTATTGGAATGGGTTGGTCTTAATTTGTGTAATTACTTCTCTAAAGTTAGTTGTATAATGGGAACATGCTTGAATTTTGTTTATCTCGTTGCTTCTTCTAATCAAATGAAAATTCTATTTTTGCATTGATTTAGTGGAATCGTTTGATTGTGTACATGCTTCAAATTATATATTTGCATTTATTTAGTGGAATAGTTTGAATTTTGTGTAGAACCCCATTGATAGTTTGATGAATAAGGAGGTCAGTGTTTGCTACATATTTCTAGTTAACTCATTGAAGAAATCACTATACATTAATTGGTTGATTAATTAAAAGGAAACATTGTTAAACGAAACAGAAGAGAAAAGGGACCTAAGTTGGATCAAATGGAAGCCTAGTACAAACAAGATCATCAATTGAGTAATTGCTTGGTTAAACCATGAAATGTGAACATAATTATATATACATGATATATATTGAGTTTGATATTAAATTGTGTGTGTTGGAGGAGGGGGAGATATTACAATCAGTGTGTTACAATTTTGTATTGGCTAGACAATTTCTTTTCTCTAAAAATGCAAGATAATGAGACCATCTTAAAGTATAATGTTCGGGTGTTAGATATTGCCAATGAGTCACGTGCTCTTGGTGAAAAACTGTTCGAAGAAAAGTTAGTAAGGAACATTTTACGATCATTGCGAAGATATTTTTATATCAAAGTCACTGCAATTGAAGAGGCAAATGATATTTTTACCATGAAGTTGGATGAGCTTTACAGTTTGCTACGTACTTATGAATTAGCTCTTGGTGGTCATGATGATAAATAAGGTAAAGGGCTAGCACTTCAAACTGTGTCAAATGAAGAACCTGTAACCAATAGAGACAGAGTATCAGAAGAGAACCTAGCGGAGTCTATAACTCTTTTGACTAAATTTTTTCACAATTCACCAAGAGGTTTAATAGGCGTTTAGGAAGTCAAGGAAAAAGTCAGAACAACGTGAGCTGGCCTAGATACATGAACTCGTAAATTAAGAAGAAAGAAATCAAAGGATGAGGTAATAACCAGTCACAGGAAAACGATCGTAATTTTTGTTGTAGAGAATGTGAAGGTTTCGGGCATTACCAAGCTGCGTGTCATACTTACCTCAGTAGACAAAAAAATATTTTTACTATAACTCTTTTTTATGATTCTATCTCAGAGTGATAGCGAAGACGAGATTCGAGCTTTGCTTAATTGTGAATTCTCTAATTATTCTAGTGATAGTAGTGAATGTGAGCGAGAGAATAAAGAATTGATCACAGAAGGTATGACAATTGTTGAGCAATATACAAAACTAAGAAATAACGAGGAGGATATGATTGTACAAGAATACTAGAAGGACATAATTCAGAGTTTAACTGATTGAAATCATCGGCTGTTGACAATTATATCTGAATTAAAAATTGAGCTAAGGGAAACTCGCTACGAGCTGGATAATAAATCTAAGTTTGTATGAATGTTAAACTCAAGAACTGATTATTTAAACAAGATTTTGAGTTCTGGACGATCTCCAATCAACAAAAGAGGATTAGACTTCAATTAGGATTGTGAAAAGGCACCAAATAACTTTGTCACAGGTCGGTCTGGGAGTTCTTTTAACCAACGAGTGACTTTTGTATCTCGAGAAACAAAAGTCAAATGAAAATGGATATGTCATTATTGTGGGAAACCTAGACATGTTCGTTGTCACACCCTCTCCCAGACTCTCTACTCCTAGCCTAGGGGACGGTGTGAAGCCAGTGAATCTCGTCCTTACCTT
>JBBPDJ010000003.1:3381258-3450807 GCA_037974625.1 Cucumis cinereus
ACTAAGTTTTATTTTTGGCGCCAAACTAGTCTCCCAACGGTTTCTATTATTTGTTGTCGTCCTCCACCCACCTAAATTAATTATTATGGAATGAGAAGTATGGGATCGGGTCTCTGGCAAGGTCTTTGGCAGTGGAGAAGGAGCCATGGGTCGCAGTAATTGGTCCTTGGAGGTGTACTAAGGTGGAGCTCGAAACGTCCGAAAAATGGCATATGCTAAAGCCTACAAAAAATGACCTAATTTTGGCTCATACAAAAAGTCTTGAAAATTCATGTCCAACTACTAAGTGGCCTAATTATGAGGAACCTTGAAGAATTTTCCTAAAAAAGTTGAACGAATAGGCCCTGGACTCAGTTTTTATTTTTGGTGTTAAACTAGTCTCCCAACGGTTTCTATTATTTGTTGTTGTCCTCCACCCCCCTAGATCAATGAGTATGGACTGATAAGTGTGGGATCGGGTCTCTAGAAATTTCTATTGCAGTAGAGAATGAGTCATGGGTTGCAGTTGGTGCTCCTTGGAGGTGTACTCAAGTCACGCCCAAAACGTCCGAAAAATGGCCTATGTTATAGCCTACGAAAAATGACTCAATTTTATCCCATATAAAAGAGTCTTGAAAATTCACGTCTAACTAGTAACTGGCCTTATTTGGAGGAACCTTGAAGAGTTTTTCCAAAAAAGTCGAAAAAAGAGGCCCATACTCATTTTTTATTTTTGGCGCCAAACTAGTCTTCTACCGATTTCTATTATTTGTTTCTGTCCTGCACCCGCCTAGATCAATGATTATCGGCTAATAAGTGTGGGATCGGGTCTCATCCAAGGTCTGTGGCAGTGGAAAATGAGCCATGGGTCGCAGTTGATGCTCCTTAAAGGTGTACTAAGGTGACGCCCAAAACGTCCGAAAAATGGCCTATGCTTAGGCTACGAAAAATGAATTAATTTTGGCCCATATAAAAAAGTCTTAAAAATTCACGTCTAACTAGTAAGTGGCCTAATTTGGAGGAACCTTGAATATTTTTCCCAAAAAATCGAAAAAATAGGCATCAGATTATATTTTTATTTTTTGGCGCAAAACTAGTCTCCCAACTGTTTCTATTATTTGTTTTCGTCCTACGCCGACCTAGATCAAGGATTATGGGCTGATAAATATGTAGGGGTGAAGTATTTAGTATAAAAGACTGCTCAATAATAATTTTAATAACGATGCTCGACATTCTAATTATAGTATCGTTACACGACCATTACGTATTATTTATTAAACAAATGCATAATATTAATAAAAAAAATTATTGCAGGAAATAATTAATGTTTTTAAAAGGATAAAAGAGTAAGAAAGATGATTAAATAAACACAAATATATAATAAAGACAAATATATATTAATATAAATTTGTTTAACAGTTCAAATTAAGGTTATACAGGATTATTGAGATACTGTTTTGTTTTTCACGATTAAATGTAACAACAACAATCTTTTTCGTTCGAAGAACCTTCTAATTTGGGATAGCAAAATCCACTGTTTGTTTGAGACAATCGTTATTACATGAATCATTATCATCTGGGTTTGAACAGGACCCTATACAATTCATGAACATATCTCCTTTTGTTGCCACATGTGATAAAACATCAACGTTGTTGATAAATATTTTACCCAAAACAACATAACATTATGAGATTAGAAGGGTTATGAGATAAGACCATACTTGATGAAACAAAACATGCTAATATCATCATGACAACAATGGAGGTCGTAAAAAGTTTTTGATTTTCCATGTGTTAGAGCTTACTAGTTTTGCTTCTAAGAAATTATCAACTGAGAAGGGTGAGTCTGGGAAAGTTCGAGGAAAACTTATTTATAGCGTCTTTGCAACAATAACTAAAAAACGACTTGGTGTTAAAAATGCTATTAAAACCCCATAATTATTTTGTTAATTAGTTATCGAAAACTAAAATCTCTAGAGCACAAATTTTTAAAAAAAATTAAAAAAAAATATTGGTAATTTATGCTATCTTTGGAAATTGTTGAAATGATTAAAAATGAATTTAAATTATGAGAAAGAAAATTAAATAAATAAAAGAAAAATCAAACCAAACCAAAGGTCACTACCAAACCATCAAACTAAACTACGGATGTCATTAATATCTCCCCAAATTACAATCAGAAATCTAAACGATTTGTTTTATTTAGACTTGTTTGATAATCCATTTATTTTTCGTTTTTTGTTTTTTAAAATTCATTTTTAAAAAACAAATATGTTTGGTAACCGATTCACTTATATATATTTTGTTTATATGTATTTTATTTTTTAAAAACATAAAACAAAGTTATTTACTAAAATAATTTTTTTATTTGTTTTTAATAAGCACAAATTTAAAATACAGAATTTAGAATACAAAAACAAAAAATTGAAATGATTATCAAACTAAATCTTAATTTTTACCTCATATTTAATAACCGAATCAGTAATCTGTTAGCTCAATTAACTCAAATAAATCTAAAAAGCTTTTAGAATTTTTAGTCAATTCTTTATGTCAATCAATTGACACTTGTATATATATAAGGACAAGAGATCCCAGGTTCAAATTTCTTGCTCAAACCTACCAAATAAACATCTAGTTGAAGGATCTTCAAGATCCAAAAATGAATTTTAGATTTCTTTTTATTATTTACATTCAAATCATACCCATTGTAACTATAAAAATGGACTTTGCCACAATTTAAATATTAAATTTAATAATTTAAATTATAGTAAATTTTATTATATTATTACTCCACCTAATTTAAATAAAAAAACAAAAATAGAAACTAAACAACAAAAAAGAAGAACAAAATCTCATTAATTTGAAAATTTGATTAAAGAAATATATACACATAATTATTCAGCTTTGGGCTTTTAAAGGCCTAATTGAAAAGCAGAAAGCCATAAAGTTTCCAAACCGACCACCACCACCGCCGCCGCCGCCGCCCACCGTACTCCTCTCTCCTCTCTGGCGACGGCGGTGAGAAAATACATATTATTAATTGACTTCCTACACCCTAAGATATATTCAACGTAGAATTACAAAGGAAAATAGAGGAAGAGGAATTGTTGAAACAGAGCATCACAAGCAGCACCGGCCGGCAGCCGCACACGGTGGCGGTGGACAAAACCAGATTACTAAAACCTTTACACTAAGATTAGATATATATATTCATCATAAACAGAGCATAATCACAAAGGAGCAAAGCGATCTATGAGCAAACAAATGGTGGATTCAGAGAGGACGGAGGTTTCTGTGTCGTCGGAATCGGCCATGTGGGTTTTGGCCGGTTGTTTGAAGTGATCTGTTTGGAGTTGCTTGGATTTGGGCATCAATGGCTTCTTGTTGTTGTTTTGAGCTTCAACTCTGTCTCTCCATTTTCCCAGCTCGTTCATCCATGACTCTACCATTGCCGACATTTTTACTTCTGTTTTTTTCTTTTTGAAAAGATGGAATTTAGAGAAAGGCTGTGGAGAGGATTTATATAGGGAAGGTGGATGGAATTTGAGGTGACGTGGCACATGGAATTTGGAATACGAATATTCTACACAATGGAATTAGATTTTTTTTTTTTTTTTTTGGTTTTTAATTTTTTTTTAAAATAAAAAAAATTATAAGTATTTATAGAAAAGAAAATCCAAATAATAAACAACAATTTGATCATTAACTTTTGGTAATGTATTTATACTTTTAAATTTAAAAATATTATTATGATTTAATGAAATTTTTATCATTAATTAATTGATTGAGAATCAAATTTATATATATATATATATATATATATATAAAGTGTATAAAGATAAAATCCTTGCGTAATAAAATTATACTAATTTTGAATGAAAATTATCATAAAAGAGACTAAAATTTTAAACATTTATGTGTGTATATGGGTTAATATGGCACATCACCAAATTTTACAAATAGATTTGGTTCTTTTATAAGATTTAATTGGAAATATCTCCACCCAAACTCATATAAACATATATATATACACATACATATATGGTCAACAACCCAAAACACAAGACTAGAAAATATACTTCTTGACATAATAGTATCAGTGAATCTAAATTTGAATTCACGTTAAATCTTTAATAATTTTTAAACGATGGTAGCATAAAGTTTAAAAAAGTGTTCAACTTCAAGAGTTAGAAAGTCTTGAAAAGCACTCGGGTCGGAGATGTGTGATGGGAAAGGGAGTTGCGTGTGGGGGGCATCATTTTGACATTATTGTTTGGAAATTTGAAGAAAAGATAGAGAAGATGATAAGGGTGGTGATGTGGTTGCGTGGTGGGATCCTCATCACATTCAACTTTTAAATCAAATAGTTTCAATTATGAGATGCAAATTAATAATTGAGGAATTTTTCATTTTTTTTTCTATTTAATAGAAAAAAAATTTCTTTTGATTTGATATTGATTTAGGGTTTGGACTTTTTTGCTTGATATTAATTATATTTATATTCTCTCAAAAGAAAATGAAAAAAGGGTTAGAGCTCTTTTGGAATTTGAGTTTTAAATATCTTCTAAATTTGGAAGTTTTTGATGATTTTAGATATTATATTTGTAAAGATCTAAATATATAATTTTGCTTTTGAAAATTAATTAGAATTTATAAAGGGAAATATTAATTTATATTTTAGGTATATCGATTTAAATTCTAAATAATTAATTGTATAAACTTAAATCTTGAACATTGGTGAATGTATCAACTTATACTTTTCAGTTAAGTTTCGTGTAAAACTTATAATTATATAAGTTAAATTATTCAACTTTTGTAAATGAATCAATTTAGATTTTAAGACAAAATTACCATTGAAACTTGTCTATGGATTTACTTTGATAGTCCATTTTGTTAAATTCACTTTTGAAGAAGGCTAGACACATTTTGAAATCTCCCTATAAGCTTTCTTGCCTCCAAGTGTTATACTCGACGACTATGGCTCGATAATATGATAGCCGGAGTTCTTTGTCATTACTGATATTCCAATAAGAACTTCTGATAATTCAAAGATGATTTTTAAAACAGCTGCAAGGAAAGGTCTTAAGTTGAAGAGCTTGTGAAAATTTAGGAGTTTAATTCATTCTAATTATATGGTTTACACATTATTGATCGAAAGAAACCTAAAAAGATGATATACTTACAAAACTTTTATAGTTTAAGTTGATGCATTGATAAATTTAGGGTTTTAATCAATACAACGTCTAGAAAAAAATCATTATATATATATATATGTATATACATATACATACATATAAAAAATCATTATATATATATATATATATATATATATAAGTTGAAAAAGGACACATAAGAAAGGCATTATTATATAAAGTATTGGCCGACCGAAGACCTTATAGTTATCAAACAAATTAACCTTCAAAAATGGCCAACTCCTCCACTTTCCCTCTCTCACTACCATTGTCTCCATCTTAAGTATATTGCACCACTTGAGGTTGTATAACAATGGATATGTAGCAAAATTTTGACTTATGTGATTATTTTTCTTGTCATTTTGATAGGACTTTGGGGAAAAAAACGATTTTATTTAGGTGGCATTGAGTTGATGTCAAGGCAATTAGGTGTCAAATTCGAATTTTGAATATTGAGTCTAAGGTGTTATAGGTGGTATCAAAGTGAAACTTCTTCCGGTAAATATGGTTCAAGAACGAACCAAGAGAAAGTTGGATGAAACAATTTTAAGACGTTTCACGACTTTGCTCGAAGTGTAAACAGATCTGATAATGTCATGACGTCCCTAGGATAAAACAGCCAAAACTTCGATCGGAGCTACACCTGAACCGATCGGAATACCAACACTCGTGAATGATTTTTGCTCGAAAAACAAAGAACAAAGAGGGAGAAGATTGAGAGAATTCGTGATAAATGTATTTTCTGATAAGTTTTCTGATGTTTTTAAATGAGAAATGGGAAGCTCTTTATATAGAGATTGAGTTCAACGGTCATGAGTTTATTATGTAATACCTCAATAATTAGTACTTGACCTCAACATTCAATTAAGTAACGCATCGATGGTCCTTTCAATGTGTAACTTCCCAACGGTCATTAGCATATCTCAACGCCACACTTAAGTAACGCATCAATGGTCCTACCGCAACGTCTCACTTAAGTGACAACACATCAACCAACATCTGATTAGAGCTCAACGTTCTCGGTAATCAAAATAAAACCGATTTGTTTAAAACTGTTTTAGAAATTTTTTATCACAAAGTTAATTTTAAGGAAAACAAAATTTAAAATAAAAGTTAAGTAATGAATGATGAGATAGGTTAACATATTTGTGATATATAAGTGATATTAATGGAACATGATCAATTTTATGATTGGAGTATAATAAGATAAATAAAATATGTCTATAAAATATTTTGAGGATCATTTCAATCTCACCCTTACACTTTTTCAAAGTAAAAGGAGTTTCTTTTTTTGGTAGATAGAAACCAAAGAACACAATAATGGATAGAAACACAAAACAAAAACAAAGGAAAAGTCAAGCCTTATCCAATTTACTTATAAAACTTTATGATGGAGGACAAATCATACATAGACAACCAAACCTCTTATCTATCTCTACGATGATATATATATGATATCGTTCATGTTCAGACAAATTTTTTCGTGATTTTACTTTTGGAACCATTCAAAAGTTTTCATACCAATAAAGATATATATACTTATATTCACACCTTATATACTCTACCATAATCATTTTCTTCCCTAACTAATGTGGTATTGACCCATAAAGAATTAAAATATTGATGCTGATATTATCAATATCAAGATTTCAATGTTTTGGGTATATCAATGGATTTTATAAGTCATGAAATTTATAAAATTTATTTAGATTAATAATTAAGTTATTTTTACTTAGTTATGAATATTGTTATTAGTATTTTTTATTCATATTAGACTAAATAGATGACATTCTTTATGTTTTACTAGCATTATTTATAGAAGATATTGAAGATATCCGTGAATATATTTGGTTTAAGAAACATTGAAAATCACAACAAAAAATCACAATTTAAAAAATCAAATGGGTTACTATTAAAAACTTTTATTGAAAATCACGACAAAAAATCACAAATTTAAAAAATCAAATGGGTTACTATTAAAAACTCTTATTCAAATAGTTATTCTTGAAATTCCAAGTAAGGTTGGAAGTTTAATCCTCCATTGTAAACCAAAATGAACATAGTTCAACTGATATATAATACTTGTAGTATCAACTTGAAGTCAAAAGTTTGATTCTCACCTTTTAATCCATTTGAAAAGAAGAAGGCAAATTTATGGACATTGAAAAAGGAAAGTTTTATTGAAAGTGAAGAATATGTACAATGAGATGTTTTGAATCTCTATGGACTCATATATTCAACCAACATAGAAACAGAAGCTTCAGAACACATCTTCCCATTCATACCGAGTCGCCTGAATCGGTCCCAAACCCGAATTAACTCAGTGAAGTTCCATCTTCCTTCTTCAGCCACATCAGCTCGGACCGGGCTGTCAACGGTGGGAGCGGCAGGGGAGGAGCCACCCTTGTGGCGAAGTTTAGCCTGCTCGGAAGTCCATAGGTCTACGAGCCCCGACATGGCAACGAGTAATAGAATTTAGAGTAAGAAGAAAAGGAAAATATCTTTGCAATGATGGAAAACAGATGAACATGAGATCTTAATTATAAAGAGTGAGCTTCAAAAAACTGGATTTATGTCTGTGTGCTTAACAAACTGTTGATTTGTTTGGTTTTGAGTTTTGAGTTTTATTTAATTGTTTGTTTTTAAATTTTTAATTCTATTCTATGGGAAAAGGGAGATTCTTCATTTCCCACAGGAAGAGTCTAAACCACTTGCTTGTGGATTACTTCACTTCGAAACTATTATTGTTGTGAGAATTGTGACGTGGATGTTGCAATTTAGACCTATTTTTTATGTTGTGCACCTCGAGTATTTTTTATTATTTAACCAAACTAATCAAGAATTTGCCTACAATAGTATCACATAACATCCAACATAAGTATCTTGGCGAGGGATGAAAGTTGACGCACAATTTGAACCAAAAACTAACTGATAAACTTTCACTAACACCATACACCAGACACGAAGTCAAACTGATGTTTTAAGTAACATATATAACAGAACACGAATCGAACCGAACAAAACAAAGAGTCACAAACTATCGTGACATTTACACAACAGGGACCAGTCTACATTTACATTCCAATTTTCACAGTGATGGATAAAGTATATAACCTATTTGAATGGCTAAATAATCATTTTCCTACATGATACAATAATTCATTACATTATTCAATTTCTCATCTGCGGAAGAATATCCACGCCGTAAATAGCTCGTTACCAAAAACCCAGAACTCCTCAGCATCAGCATTGCAATATTCCCAAGCAACGTCTCAGATGCCAAATGGAGTAAAGCTTGGTTTCATTATAACTTCAAAGCCCTGGATGTCGTATTACCTGCTCTCGACCTTGCGTGGGGCAGCATATTGGAACGTGAAGAATGTGAACGCTCTTCGGACACTTCGTCAATAGTTCACGTGCACAGCTCAAAGATGGAAATGCCAAGATGGACCTTGAACAGCTTTTCGAGCAGTCGCGGTCAGTTTCTTCCGCACTGTGACTGAAGAATCCATATGATGAAATGAATCCAGCTGTAGGGCGAACACCGACGCAGCAACCGAGAGGTCCACATGGTGGTAATTTTAAACATGCCCCAGCATGTCCCTCCAAGTTCTGGATTAATGAATCTTGTGCCAGTAATCTCGAGAACATCTCTTAACCATCCATCAGTACAGGTATCCAAGATTCCTTCGGTCTTCAAATTTCAAATCCATGGAGTCCAACCTTCATACATGTTGCACAGGTTGTCTACACTCGTTGCTTGCTTAAGTAGATAATCCACTTGCTCAGTAATGCTAAGTTTTCT
The DNA here is from genome assembly GCA_037974625.1 of Cucumis cinereus. Classification (NCBI taxonomy): domain Eukaryota; kingdom Viridiplantae; phylum Streptophyta; class Magnoliopsida; order Cucurbitales; family Cucurbitaceae; genus Cucumis; species Cucumis cinereus. Next base: position 3,390,235 of record JBBPDJ010000003.1, read on the forward strand.
GTTAGTTAAAAAGATAGTTAGAAATCCAGCATTGAGATTTTCAACAGCTCCAAGTTAAGAGGAGGTACCTGTTATCGACATTGTCTCTTCCATTGAGTTTCATCTCTACACGCCGTAAAACAGACATTGCATATGCATTTCTACCTGAGAAGACCATAACACAAGACTTCAACTTTTGGAATGAAATATGCAATGCCACATCAAATGGGGACAGATTCGGTTTTCCCTCCGAATGCAAAGCTCATATGCAAGAAAATTGTGCTGACTTTCCAATAATCAAAAGCAAATTTTAATGAATCCGAAAGTAAAGCAAGGAACTGAGGCTAATTTATATGCAATAAAGAACGCTAGTTATGAATGATTTAATATGCAATAGAAGCACACTACCAGCCTTACAATATAAACAAAACATAATATTTTTAGTGGATTTAGTTTTTCCTCAGGCCCCAATTATTAATACTTATGCTGGGAGGGGTAGAAGTGGTAATTCACCCCGTAGTAGCTAGCGTTGTTGACTGCCTATATTTGCGTTAGTCATTGTATTTTGGGTTATGTTATCTTTTGTATTAGATGGTGATACAGCAAGGAGATATCCACCCTCTCGAACTGGTATGAACTTTGAATTTTGGGATCGTGATAATATATTGCTACTCTTGTGGAGATTCCTTACATTTGTATTCTTTGTGATAGTTTTCCTTTCTAATATAGCTAATTCCCCTATCCAAATGTATATGATTTAAAATAATAAAAACATTAAGAACATCGATCAATAAATAAAACATGACATCATAAATATCGTTTAACGCGGCAGTGGAAACTCAAATTTGGGACTTAAAAGGATATTAGATCTGTCTGAATGAAGGTACATTACTTACCCCTGCTTGCACGGCTCCAAGCAGCCTTCTGAGCTGGGGGAGCCTCTTGATTTTCATCTTCTAATCTCTTATCTGATGAGGTTACACCACTTTCCTCCCCCAGCCTTTCAACAGTCTCATTCAACGGATGTGACGCAATAGCAGGAACTTCAATAGATTCATCAGGTGGGGTTGCAACAATTTTAATTCCTCCATTCAACTCATTGGTTGATAACTTTCTAAAACAGGTTTCGCTAGCATCTGTGGATTTTGTTTCAGACTCCTCCAAACGTAACATTTTTCCAACGTCAGTTTGAGACAACGAGGTAATTTTTGGAATAACTCTAGCTTCTATGTCACAAGACCCGTTATAATGTTGGCCCATATCCTCAGTTAGGTCGTTGGAGCTATCTGGAAAGCTGCCAGTGGTGAAGTCAGACTCAGAGCTGCTGCTGCAGAAGCTATCAGGTGGAGATAACCATTCTTTATCTTGCAAAGAAAGTCTGGTAATATCCGGGATATCTCTGCTACTCCCGCTATCAGACAAGGAGAGGCTTTCTCTCTCCTTTTCGAAGTCAACTGCATCTACTTCACTATTGAACGGAGACTTAGTTATGTGAATTCCCTCTGACTTAATTTCCTGGCTTTCTCCTAGTCCTTCAAGAGCCTGAAAAAATAGATTTCACATTTGGTGGAAATTCAGTAACGTCAGAAGTATTGTAAGATAATTCATGAAATCAACAAGCTGAACTATAGACTCCATTCATACTTTATGAAGATTTCCTGCATGGAGACTTGCGGTTCGTGCAAGCTTGGTAAACATGGAATACAGACCCTTCACAGACAATGTAAGAGAAGGAACCAAAGGCTTGAACATCTGACAGGCCTCCCTAATTTTCAAACAATAGGACTGATATATAGCTTGTCCATGTATAGGTGATATTTCCATCTTGATTTCTCTTTCCCTTGCCATAGCATCAATCATGGCAGCAACATCCTTGGATAACATTGCCTCAAGGGGAAGGAGGACTGAATTTGCCTGCTTAAGAAGTGAACAATAAGCAAACAAATAGGTGGCACTGGCATGGGAAATACCTTTACCAGTATCAAAGCATATGGGGAATGCTATCAGCTGACTACATTTGGAAGCAGAGTACTCTAGCATGCTCTGCATTATGATTGTCTAAATTAAATAGACTGGGATTTAGTGACGTAAATGAGAGATCAAAATACCTTTGCAATGTCTTCAATAAGTTGACGGTGAATTACAGCAGCCTCCTTTCCCAAATTATGAACATCATGCAGATCTTCGGTTATTGCTAGTACCTACAGGAAAAGTAGAAATATTAGCTGCATTGGAACACAAAAAGCAGTTTGTCATATACTTGATCAAAAGAGATCAAACAATCTTAACTGCAAACAAATCAAAAACCATATAAACAGGTATTTGAAGGAAAAGATGCCAATGAGAGGAACTCTAAAAATCGTCTATAAAGCATATAGAGCATCTTTAACGATTTTCTTTTGTTTCCCATATTGACCATACTTTTTTTTTAGTTTAACAACATCTTGGTTGGGTGATTCAAACGTTGACCTCTTAAATAGAAGGTATATGCTTAAACCAATTGAGTTATGTTCAGATTGGTCTCATGTTAATCATGGTTATCATCTTCCATACAAGATTACTGAAATTTAAGCCTACAAAAAAAATGATGCATTTTGCATAGAATAATATCTCGATTTAATTTTAGATGAATTGACTGCAATCAGAGATATGATACTGAGCTATGTTCAGGTTGGCCCCATATTAACCATACTTATCATCTCTGTAAAAGAGATTAGTGAAATTGAAGCCTGCAGGTGCCTTTTAGGACTTGCTGATTTCCTTTTGATGGAACATACTGACAACAAATCCAGAAATATTGCTGGTGACACAATCACATCAAATCAAATCCAGAGCTTCATAAATATATTGAGTTACCTCTTCAAGCATGGAACCACACTCAGAGGTCAAAGCAGTGTGGTTTCTTGAGACACTACCAAATGCTGAGAGTGCAACACTTGATTCATATGCGCAATCTCTCATACTGAGAAGAGTGCTTTGTAAATCACCTACAAAGACAGCCAATATGTTCGTGCAATGAGCAAAAGGTATTGAAAATAATGTATACAAGGATAATCTTAGGGAATAAACCATAAAGATAAAAACTTGTGCATGTCAAATGTCAAATGAGGAAAATGTGGTAATGCTTGTGTATATATCAATATACTTGCTCAGCTTAAATAACAGAAAGATGCATGACCTGAAGCGGACTTCATTTTAAGATTGGCAATGCGAAGATTATTGGTTGCAGCATATAATTCGTTTGAGGCAGCCTCCATGCTTCTTTCTGCAAGCTTCCATTCTTGTTCAGTACCTGGGACAAGACGCAAAGAATAAGGAATCCTCAATTAACCTGAAAGATGTAGATTTCCTTATTGTAGCCAAGTACCATCTTTAAAGAAACAAATTCTACCCCCAGAAGAAATGCAGCATTAAATCTAAAAATAGAACTTTGGGGGACAATTTTAGAAATAAAAATATATCTTTCATCTAGGGACTAAACTTTCACTTTGTAACCATCTAAAGCTTCATAATGAACCACATATATCTTCTGAACCTCTATATTTTAACGATAATCATTATACTATTCTGGATTTCAGGAAATTTTAAAATATCTAAACAATTTTTCTCTAGAACCAAAAGGGGTTAAATAGTGCAATGAGACAACATCAACATAAAAGAGAAAAGCTTGCTCACGAGCGAAGGAATGATAAGAAACATCCAGTCTTGTTATTGCGTTCAAGTAAGCTTGCTGCCATGCCCTGCTATCGCTATCTGTACTAAAAGCATGATCTCCTGGAAATTGAAGCATGCCATCTCTTGATGCTTCAAATTCCAATATAGACATGCAAATCTTAATAATATCCGATACCTTTTCTCTAGTTTCCCATAACAACTGCCTCCGCCTCAAGATATGGTCATGGAATTGAGGAGGAATCCCTGAAGCTTTAGAAGTATTTATCACCGGACCAGTATTCGGGCCACCACAAGCCCACCCCATTGCTCTCTCCAGCTGTGCTTCAGCTGTAAGAGAGCCTCGCTCACAAGCTTCTAGGCCTTCAATTGACTTAGCTATCCTTGAAGTAGCCGATCGCAAACTTCCCAGCAATTCAGATCGGCTAAGGTCTAGAATAATAGGGTATAACCTATCCTCAACAGGGAGAAATTTTTGCAACGTGGCCCTATTAAATTGTGATGGAGTCAAGCTATTGTCATGTAACCACTCCATTTGAATAATTTCCAGACTAGTCTTCTTAAGAGTTTCTTTGAGCTCATTCACCAGTCTTCTCATAAGTGAAGCTGTAGACCTTGCTGCTCTGGCAGTTTCATGCACATTACAATGTTCCTGAAGCATGTATCGGATCCTCTCAATAAATTCCAAATCTTTAATTTGTTCATCATGGTGTTCATGGACATTGTCTTTTCTTGCCTCCAGTGGTTTTAAATGTTCCCTTTCTTTATCCAGCCAAGCCAACAATGCAGGAACACCCCGTTCTTTAAGGTACCTAAAAATATATTCTTGAAGCTGAAGCTCAAGTTTTTTCTTCGTAACATTAAAGAGCTGATCAAATCCGAAATTCTGATCCACGGCTGAAGCAATTTCATGTATGCACGAATCAAGGAAAGAATCCACAACACAAATTTTCCAAATAAAGAAAGAATGACTGCTCAATTGTCCACCAAACCTCCAAATATATTCAGATATTGGGTACCCAGAACTCACCACATCTGACAAAGTAGGAATCCCATTTGAGATAGATGAAAATGAAATTCCAGAGGAAGACCAGATTTCATCAATAGATTCGAGTTCAGAGAATGGTTTAACTAATTTGGCCAATAAGGTGTTGCCTTTCGTAAAAGTCTCCTCCACTGCAGCACTGATAAGAGATTGAAATTGGCATTCCGATGAAGCCAATGCATGTACTAAATTAGCCTCCCTCTTTGCAAGAGACGAGCTACGTACATCTCTCTGGTTCCATGTTTGATGGAGTTGATGCAGTTCTGCCCTGCAAGCTTCCTCCTCTGAAGCAAGCTCCTCGGCCTCTTCCCAAGAGAGATGATCCCTGCCCTTTACAGCAGCTTCCTCAAGGGCCAACTGCTGCTCTGTAATGAGGCCAACATTGATAAAATAATTTTTTTCCAATTCAATTAACGAAGCCTTCTCTAATTGAACCTCCAGAAACTGTTCTAGTGCTGTATCAACTGGACCGCGAATTTGTGAGACCAGCCCAAATGCATCCATAACTTCTGAATTCACCGAAATAGCAGATCTAATTATATCAGGTAGAACAGCCTCAGTCATTTTCCCTATCAGGTCTTTGAAAGAAGAGAACATGACGGCAAAAGTGGAAGTCCAATTTCTATGAGAATGATTCCTATGCCAATTTTTATATTTGTTATCAACGCTCTGCACCTTAACATCAATCAAATCCAGTAATTCAGTATGAAACTCTGACAAAAGCACACATTTCTCCACTTGCTCTTCTAGATTGGAGAAAACATCATTAAAATCATGAGATGAAGTTTTATTCACTAGTCTCCCATCATTCGTATCATAAAAAATGTCCAGTATTTTTCCTCTTGCCTCGCAATATAGAATATCCAGAGCAACATTAATACTAGATAGTACCTTTTCCTTTTTCTCCGTTACTGCCACAAGCTCCAGTTGCATGTTGATGTCCTTTTTCCCATCATGTGTAATTCGTCCCATCTGGAGAGATGGAATAGCTTCTCTCTTTACAAGGCCAGCAGACGTCATATATTTAGTAAAAGTTGATAGAAGCCGATCCTTAGCTTTCAATTCAGTTTCCGTACCAATAGAGGTCAAGAGCTCAGTACACTCTTCTTCAATTTTTGCAATTTCCTTTGCGTACTTCTCCACTTGAACACACATATTGTCATGGCTGACTTGCACAGAACCATTATTATTATCATTTACTTTCATCATAAGTTCAGTAGCCTGTCTCCTAGCAAGTGAAATAATATCAGAGGAGAGGGCATTCTTAGATAATTGTAAAGCCTGAGCCCAGCCATGAACTACACTAGTTGTTACATAGTTTAGAGGAAGAAATCTCTGCAAAGAAACAGAATAAACTTGAATTGTAGCTATAGCAGAAGAAAGTCCATCGCTTAGTGCAGCTATAAGCTGAGAAATCTCCCTATCTATATCATGGCATTGCACTTGCGTAGGCTCAGGAACAACTGTCACCGGAACTCCAGCCACCGTAACGGCAGATATAAGTGACAAAGCTTCTCCAACTGCTCTCAGATTCAAACACATGTCTACTTCTGGAATCAAATTGCTCCTTAAATTATCAAGGATTCTCCCATGTTGCTCAATCCAGGTTGATGCATCTTGAGCTTTCTCAGAAACAATAGCCTTACCTTGAGCAAGCTCTCGAGCCTGCATTTCAAATAGTGTACGAATTTTCTCTGCATTAGATGTTGCATCAGCAACAACTGACTTGGCTGATGTTTCATGTAAAACTATGTTTGATCTTTCTTGTTCAGCTTGATAAAAGAGCGTAGAGGCAAGCTCATAGTGATTTAGGACATTTGCAAACCCCTGGAATAGATTATTTGGTTGAGAGAAATTCATGGAAGCAACAAGTGAAGATGGTGGAAGCTCAGGAAATTACAAACAAGATACAAGTGTCAAGCAGTACAGTACCTCAAGAGAAGACTCAGCAGCAGGTAGGGCAGCCAATAAAAGATCATGATGCTCCTGGAAAATGTTAAGACTTATAATGAGTTTGCACACGCAAAATCTATTAAACATAAACTCAAAACATTTTAATTCTTTTAAAATTTAGAGAGTTATAACGGAACCTAGGTTAGTATTGGATTCCACAATTCAATAACTCATTATTTTGGGTTAAAAAAAAAACAGTCCATCTATTATACAGTAATGAGTCCAAGTTTTATGTTTTGTGATCACTGGGATCTGAGTGAGTAGAGCATTTACCAACATGGAATGAAAATTTTTTGGACAATTAGAAATGAATTTGAAAAATTAAGAACATTCAAGGGGTGATTGAGATAATTCCATCTTTTAAGTGAGGAAATAGGTGTTGTACATATATAATAGCACACATCAAATAATTTAATTGACTTGAAGCATGTCAAAATCTCATAGACATGGCTTACAAATAAATATTATTAGTTCTTAAGGAAGTTAGTGGTCCTGAATCCCTCCCAGCTTGCCCTCACATTCTCTCTCTCTTTTTCCCCCCATACAAGTACCTCTCTCCCTGTTAACTTAATACAAACAGCAATAACAAACTACTGCTTCCAAGGACCCTTTTATCTTCGGTATCACCTACATGATTTCCATTCAAACAAGCCTACATTATCACCCAATCAAATGATTGGCTCAACAGCATCTGGCTGATTGGTCATCTTCTTTGCACACCTTTTCTAGGTGAACTTGATTGGTAGTTTATAAGCATAAATGAACTAGAGATACTAGCAGAAAAGACAAAATAATTAAAGAGAGGAAAATAGAAATAAAACAATTATCATCCAGTGGAAATTACTAGAACCTGCAAGGGAACACGAATTTCCTGCACACGAGATGCAAATAAACTCAGGCTAACAGCCAGCTCCATGCCTCTTCTTTCTTCACCACCTATAGTGGCATCATCATGGAAATCACCACGGGTCCATTCCACAAGAGGATCCCACACAAAAACTTCTAGAAGCATTAGGAGTATATCTTTGTTCTTTCTCAGAACTTCTAGCACAGCCTCACAGTTTGCTCTGAAGGTCCCTTCTATTCCTGTCAGTCCTAAAGCTGCTTCCATAGTTTGGGTGAGACGAAAGGGAACAATCTCTGGAACTTTCAGTTTCTGGCCTTTATCAAAACAAACATTATAGTCAATATGTACAACATCTCCAGTAGAGAAATCCATAAGAATATTATCCAGATGCCTATCGCCTAAGCCCAAGATGTGTCCAACCATACTCATTGCTGCAACACTTCCAGCATACCTGAGTAGAGAACAAAATTTATGTCTTGCAAGACTAGCAAACTGAATATAGATTATTCCAAACAAAAAGAAACGAAAGAAAGGGAAAACTGTCAGAGAATGGCTCAACATCAATTTAGTTTTATCACGAAAAAGTTAGCTGGCAGCCAATTATGAACTGAACTTAACCAATTCCAATTTTAAATTTACAAGTTCTGAATGTTATTTTCAGATTTTTCTAGCCACTATCAGCTCTCATTCATCCAAAACATATTTCACCATCTACCTTTATCATGAATAAGATCTTCTCTCTTCTTCAAACCTTGCAACTATTTTCTGTGTTTACTCTCAATCTCATGTTCTTTTTTTTCCCTGAGGAAATATAGCTAATACCTTGTACTTATTTCTGCAACAAATACTATTTTTACAGGTTTTCATTCAAAAAATTGTTTTTAAAATACCTACCAAACAAGAAAACACTAATGGTATTGATTATACATAAACTTTTAACGTTTTCTGTTACTAAACCTGATTTTCAAACATGCCAGTAAATTTTATTTCTTTGTAAAGAAATCCTAATTGAAACTTTACTTTCTAGAAAGTTAAGCAAATACAAGTACAAAGAAGAAAGAAGAAAGAAGAATATATATTTTATAATACAACTTGCAAGGCAAACAATCTTTCTTTAATAAAAATCATGCTGAAAACAGTAGTATATAGGAAAGTAGTTCAAAAAAGAAGTATTATAGAAAAATAGAAAATTATAATTCGAGGAGAAAAAATAGAAAAACAAGGAGAAGAAAGAAGCAAGAAAAAAAAAAAAGACAATCATACCTTTGATAACCTAAAATTTTCTGTATATGACAAAAAATACATACCATTGTAGATAGGAAAATGGTTCAAAAAAGAAGTATATAGAAAAATGGACAAGGGCCCTTTGAAAAAATATAAAAGAACAAAGAAAAGAAGAAAGAAGAAAAGGGTAAAGGACAATTATACCTTTAATAACCTAAAAATTTCTATATGCAAGCATAAGCAAAACAACTTTTTGCCAATTAGCACTTTGTTCGTATGTGACAGAAAGAAAGTCTAGCATGTTACTACACAAACCAAAATAATTATACCTTTTTAATTTCAAACTGAAAGCTTTGAATCCTTCACTAGCACACCAGAGTTCTTGATAAAGAAGTTGTCTGGGAACCTCCTTCATAAGATCCAAAAGAACTTTACGTTTAACTTCATGGGGCCAATCTCTACGTGAAATCACTCTCCTTATGCCTTTCTCTTTGAGTGCCGGAATGATTTTACCATAAAACATATCACTCGGACGTGGAAGCTGAGGAGGAACAGAACTTTTCAAATTGCTAGCACCAACTGCTGAGAGTTGTGCCACCTGGACCCGGTGTTGCCATGACTTGAATACAGTATATACACTCATCACATTGTTCACCCATTGGATGAAACCAGCTCTACCACTAATTGGAGTTACAGAATAATAGCGAATGGAGAGAGATTGACCATAAGTTGAATGAGATGAATACAGGAAACTATTGATAGCTTGCAGCATTTGCATGATTCTAGCATCAAGACGCAGATCCTCTCTACCCTTTAAGAGATATGTGTAGGTTTCACCATCAGAACCCAGTATTACAAGCTTTTTAGGTTTTGTCTTTGTGGACAAGATAGTAACTTGCTCTGAGAAAGAACCAATTGTAACAGTTCCTGAAAGATTAGAGCCAATGCTTCTATCAGCTTCTGAATAGATAACATGCTTCTCAAAACCAGGCATTGGTACGTCAGATGATGATAACAAAGTTAACTTGGGTGCAACTTCTTTTAAAGAAATTGATGACTTTCTCTGATAAGATGCCAAAGATGCTGCAATATCATCAAATGGCCGCCATACATCAACAAGTGCAGCAGCAGAGGCTGGAGGATTCTTGAAGGTAAAAATAGCTGATTTCAGCTGTTCTTTATACTCTTCATGGAACCAGGTTTCATGGGGTGTTTCAGGTTTTCGAGATGTTGAAGCCAAGCGACGCTCCAAAGCCACCACAATGGGGGCCATCATGGCTGAGTACTTGGCAGCATTTATCTTGTCTTTCTCACTCTGGCTGAGGGTGACATTTGCAGCAATTCGAGCAGCTTCTTCCTTGAGTACATTTATGCGTCTCATGACATCTGCAAAATATAAACAGACTTCTCAATGTTTTACTTTGTATAAGGAAAAACAAATCAACAAAATTCTCAATAATTTACAAATTGGCATTTTTTATAATTCAAGGCGCAGATGTCCAACATATAGTGTTCAAGTAACATGAACTCTTCCAAGTCCACCTTTAGGAGCCTTGCTTGCAAGCCCAATAGCATAAACTCTGCTCTGATTAGGCTTACATGGAAACATGACAGCCATAAGAAAATTAAAGTTTTCCTTTGGTCTTCAGCTATGCAAATTTGAACAATGATGATAGACTCCAAAGGAAGTTTAGAAGGTGGTGTTTGACCCTTCGGGGTGCAGAATGCTTTTAAAAGAATCAGACGACCTTGGCCACCTCTTTTTGCGTTGTTTTTGCTAATCAAGATTGGAACCCTGCCGGAAAGCTGGGTTTACAGTTTTGTCTCCATAAAAACATTGATGATTGGATGTTGGAAGGCCTTGCTGCTTGGAATCTGAAGAAAAAGGCCAAAGTGGTGGGTAGTTTCACCTTTAGAACGTTTTGTGGCTTATTTGGAAGGAAAGAAACTATAATCTAGAACCTTCGAAGATAAGTCTTCTACACCTTTTAGCTTCTTAAATTTTTGTGATAGCACACAAAATATGGCCTCTTGGTGAATATCTTTACACAATAATCTCTTATGCAATTACAGCCTTTTGATGATATTAGTGATTGGAAGACCCTCCTTGTATAGCTCTCTTTGGGCTTTGGGGGTTGTCTCAACCTTACCTAGACTGTTGGACTTTTCTGAATATCTTTGTTGTTTCTTATCAAAAAAAAAAAAAAAAAGTTCAAGTAAAGTCTAATTTACAAATTGGTATTGTTCTTGACCATTACAACATGCCAAGGTGAAGTGCTAGTCACAATATGGCGCAGCAACTACTTGGCGCAGGAAATTCAGTAATAACAGAAACTTAAGCAAATCATAGAGCAGGTATGATATCCCTGAGTCTTGGCACCTACAGGTCAAATTTGGCACCTAAATTTTACGTGAAAGGTCAATTATAGTCAAACTTGAAGTTATATTTATTATGGTGAGTTGGCAACCAAAAACAAATTTCTGCATTATAGAATAATTTATGTCAGGTAAAAGTGCCATTATGTACATTTAAAACCATGTCTCTCACCTGTCTGAAGATCTTGAAGTGTGCTGAGCCATAGCTCTTCCCAAAGTACAGTTACATTTTCCAGCTCTTTTATCATCAACTGAACATCTTCGATCAATCTTGGATAATGCTCTTTCTGCAGGTATCATAAGCATGTTTCAACAATCTTGCTTTTCAACTGTAACCATGAATTTATTGATTCAAACTGAAAACATTTCCAACAAACATACACCATGCCATTGGAAAGTTTCTCAATTTAAAATGGAGCAGGCACTCGAATTTAAATTTTGCTAGGCAGTATCACCAGCAAAATATTAAAAGGAGATATTTTTCTACATTATTCATAAAGCAGTCAATGATTTTTTTTTTTTTTTTAATATAAGGAGCCAACGATCATTCAAAAGTATATTCAGAGTAGAAATATTATAAGAAATCCTACCTTAAATAGAAAAATTAACAGAAAACACAACTAGCTTTCCTTTTAAAGGAAACAAAACTTTTCATTGATAAATGAAAAGAAGCAAACAATCAAAGTACAATTTAAACAAAAGAAAGAAAAAAAACAGCCAAAACAATAGACAATAAAAACGATACTTACGAATCCATAATTCCACGTTTGAATGTAGATTATATATCAAACTTTTTTTCTTTTTTCTTTTTTTTTTTTTTTTTGGATAAGAGACATATGTATATATAAAGAACCCAAAAGGGTAACAGAAAACAACCTACGGGGATGGGCAAGGTGGCCCTCCCCAAGATTCAAGCTCAGAAAGAAGACTCTTTTCTTACCTTTTCCTATTTTCTTCCCAACCAGCAGTCCAATATTTAAGATATTAAAATTGGATTTGTAAGAAAACCAGCCCATCATCATATATTCTTGCACTGAGTCATGAACTTGGCAGATTAAGAATAACTGCCTTTGAGAGACTCTAACACTGATAACTGCCTTATTCCACATAAACAGAAGACTTACCCACTTTTCCAAAGGATTCCACCACAACTAGCATCCAATTCTTACCCAAAAAACACTAGAAGTATCATTTAAAAGCCAAGTCAATAAAACTCAAAGGAGCCAAAATGACACTCAAGACCATGATCAATAACATCAACTTATCTTTGAAAATCCTTATGATTCTCCTTCTTTCCAAATAAGTACCACAATAACTCCCTTATTCCTCCTTAAGCATGAAAACTCCTCTACAAACAATCAATTCACATCCTGTACAAAAAATCAATTTGTCACTTCTTAGAGATGGTCCCTCTTTTTCAAGCTATAATAGACAATTTCATTTTCAAGAGGAGACCATACAATGGTACATTGAGCAAGGTTAATAAGAAAGACCAAACCGATGAAGGTAATGCAAGCCAGTGTGCAGACTCCATCAAGAAGTCAAATACGGAAGACTGATCTAATTCTGATATGATTTTGGAGGAAATATGTGAACTGAATAATTGAGCCCCAGTCTAGAGAGGGTCAGAGATTTAAGACCTAAAGAGCTGTAGAATTGAATAATTTAGTCGGTTTCAAAAACTGAATCGCTCAACAGTTAATCAGACAACAGATAGAATAAGTTTAAGACCTTTTTCCGTCCAGGAGTAGTTTCCCACCCATTGCTAAAAGAAGCTTTAAATAAAGACATTCAAAAAGTGGGGAAAACTCCTCATCAAAATAAAATGTGCTAAATATGAAAAGGCTTGATGAAATTAAATTAATGAAAGAAAGCATGTTACCAGAGAACCAAGTATATGCTGAAGCTCCTCCGAAGGCTTCTCTTCATAAGAATTTACATCAACAAGTGTTGGGTAAACTACAGACCATGGAGACTGCTTAGCCAGCATCATCACCAATCCCTCCAACTGCTTCCTCACAATTTTCTCAGGATGAGAACTCAGGCGAGCAAATAACTGTGGTGTCACTTCCTAGAATCATAAAATAAAAATAAGTTCTAAACTACAACATTATCAAATTAGTTCCAAAAGGAAAAACAAAAATGATTTAAAACAGAAATAGAAATCGAACCTGCCATGGAGAGATTGGGACTGTTGATAGAGCAGGTTCAAGAGAATCTTTTAACTCGGCTCCATAATTGAGAAGAATATGTAGGACGTACAATGTTGCCCTCAGTGTGTATTTTCCAGACTTCTGTTTCATTGACCCGCAGTCATAGCCCCCCAGCTGACCATCACAAGCTTTTATAGACGAATGCAAAAGATATTGTATAAATCCGTTAGCAGCATGACCAAAGAGAGACACTCTTCTACTCCTCAGGGACCTCCAAACATCTACCAAGTCCTGAATAATGGGTACTGTGCTAGTGTCATCTAGGTCAATACTAGCATGCTGAAAAAATAACTTTAACTCGGAAGTAAAGACATCAGTTAGGCATTCATTCCCAGGGTTTTCAGTATTTGACAAACCAGCTGCAGCCTCAATGATATTTATTACTTGCTGCAACAAGGCCTTGACGGTCCCATCAAGTTTCAAATCCTCTGAGGTCTCAGAACTCCATTCTCTTCGATCATCATTGACACTTTTTGCTTCATGACCTTTCTGAACGAGAACATAAATCAGGCGTTCCACTTTTATGATTTCATCTTTAGTTAATCTATATTTTTCAGAATGAACTTCAGGATCTAGTATAGAAGAAAGCAAGCACGAGTGGAGAGCAGTTCCACTTGAAGCATGGAGAGAACTTTCAGCTTGAGTAAAGCACCAAGATGCATAAGAAATCCATGCCTTACCAAATGTAGGACAAAGACGAGTGGATAATTTAGTCATCGTACCCACAATCTCCTCAATGATAAGTTCTATACTTGGTCCAGGGTGTAAGTTCTCATTACAGATGGAGAATTCACCTCTTACAAAGGATTTATCAGTCACATTAAACTCAGCAATCAGCTTAGGTATAATATGTTCCAAGTTCAAAGCTTCTAAATCCTGTTTTAACCAACGAGAAAGTTTTAAGCATGCTTTTGCTTTCAGAATACCATCATCAAAGTTTGACTCAATTGAGTTGGAAGACATGATGTGAGGATGCACAAAGGACCAGATATTTGTGAAAGCATCTTCAAACCTGTTGTCAGCTTGCATTAACAAGATTCTCTCATACTGCAAACTTGAAAGGAGAAATTGACAATGCCTTTCATCATAACAATTTGATATATGGTCGTGAATATAATTGTTTAAATTATTTGCCAACATCAGGTTTTCCTGTTTACGAGCCAAACTTAACAAATTAATACAGAGTTTAAGGGTGACTGGAGAAGTTGGTGAGATCACTCGATAAACCCGAAGAATTTTTATCCATGGGTTGCAATCTTGATGAATTCTACAAAAAGAAGATTGCACCGACTGGACATAAACACTCAATATTGAATTTAACTGTTTGTGCTTGTCTGCACTGCCTGTAAGCTTGTAACCTTCTTCAAATGCAGAAATGCTATGTAATTGTGTAGCAAATGCAGCTGCTTCTTCCAAGCCATCCAGAGGCAAGACTGACAACGTTTCCTCCAGCATTACCCTTGCCTTCTGGATTTCTTGGGGCACCTTTTCCATCCTTCCCTCGTTATGGAGAAGCAGTGCCTGTAAAAGCATCTGCTCACTCCTCTGCAAAGCCAGCTCGGGATCTAGAGTTAGCTCACTGCTACTCTTAGGTGTCAAACCAAGACATGCCCATGATGCCTCATAATCTCCTTCATCAAAGTGTGCCAATGCATGGATTGCATTTATTTCATTGCCAGCTGTAGTTAGAGCACCAGAGTAGCTCTTCCCAGCATGTTTAGAACGAAGAGATTGCAACTCCAATAACCATGATTCCAGAGATTTCCAATCAGCCATAGCTGTATATCCCTCAATAAGACGAGCAATGGTGAACTGTACACCATCAGAACCCATAGAAGCAAGTGACTCTTCAGTCTGCAACAAGTGGATAAAGTGAGCAGCTGCTTTTTCATATTGACCTCTTGCTTGATAGACTAGCCCTGTAATCCATGAAAAGGGTCGTAGTACACCAAAGTTACCAAGACTCTGGCTTTCCTCCAGAAACAGGGAAGAGAATGTCATTTCAACCCATTTCTGTAGACCAACCAAAGCTTCTGCTTCATGACTTTTACAAAGAGCCAAAGTCATGTGCCTCAAAACCCTTGAGATATCTCTGGTAAGTTTATTTGTGTTGTGGATGTTTTCACCGACCTGTAAATTACACTTTTCCTTCATATGTGACATAACAAGATTCTTGAACTCCTGCAAACGTAGCGTACAATATTGGATTGCAGCATATTGGCTTTGAAGTGCCAATCCAGCATTCATCATTGGCTCACACATACGTGAAAACCACTCCTCACAGACTTTCTTGTTTGCTCGGAAAAACAATGAACTTTGGCGAGTAGCAGGTGATAAGACTGCAGACCCCTCATATGCATTATAAACATTTTTCTTTAAGGCCTCAACGAAATCCAATAGTAACCTCATGGGCAATAAACGGGCTCCAGAAGCCCCAACCATGGTTAAATTCCCATCACTATGTTCATTATCAAGCTGTAGCAAGTGTGCTATGTCCAAAAGCATTCGCTCTAGTGCTGCAAAAGTCTGGGTAGGCCCACCAAGGTTCGTTCGTAGACGCAGAGTAATACAATATCTAGCTGCTTCATGGATGGCCCACCAGACTCCAGCTACACAATTAACTGAGCAATTCCCATTAAGAAAATCATCATCCAGCCTGAGGTCCAACCATAAACCATTTGCACCTAGGTTCCCTGTCTCCTCACTTTGACTCAAATCAATGTCTTTCAATCTCCCACATCTATGGATGAGCCGCTGGGTCCATGATGCAACAGGAACTTTCCATCTTTGTGATATGTAGCTCAAAATGGAAATAAGTTGTTGAAAATGAATTTGCTGAGGAAGCTGCTTCAAGGCAAATACCTGTTTCCAGTGCAGGCTAGATTTATGTTCAGATCTCAGAAGATGAAGCCGACAAGCAGGATATGATCCAAGGTCATATTGACCACATGCATAAAGTGCCGTGGGCAAGATATGAGAAAGCAACCTCACGAATGAGTTTTTTATTTCATTATCTGGATCACCAAGTTTTTCCAGGACTATGTCAGCGATGGGATAAAAGTATATGGGATGAACAATTTTTGCTTGCAGAAGCAGCTCCAATACTGAAGCTGCATTAGATCTCACCTTAGGTTCCCTGTCAGATGCAGCATCAATTACCATGAAAATCAAGTTTCCTATGACGCCAAAATACCCAAATGCTTCAAAAAAGTTAGCATATGTCTTGTCATTCTTAAAAATAGTAACGACATTCTCACAGAATCTCTGAATCCAACCCAGGGTTGTTATTTTAACCGTTAGTGGAGAAGCTTTATGAAGGGCTTTGGAGAAGAGCGCATTGTATTTTGTTAGTTGTTCAATAATAATAGCTGAATGATCCTTCTTTAGAAGGGCTTCATCTATCTTTTCTCCTGAATCCAGAAAATGATTCTCGCTGCTCAATTTCTTCAAAGAGCACTTGCAAAAGAATTCAGTTGTGGTCAACCTGTCCAATGTATCGAGGATAGCAGCTTGCAATTCCACATAAGCCTGAAGTGGAAAGTCAAAAGGATTCAGTTTTTCCATAATGAAGGAAATCAATCTTTCTGACCTTTTTAGACATGTGAAAGCAACGTTTTCTTGGCCTATCAAACCAATGGTTCCACTAGAGATAGTACATGTCAATAAGGCTCTCAAATCAAATTTAATTAGGGCAAACAAATCCATATTTGAATAAAATTGAGAATCAAGAATACCATTGATACCTCTTTGATCTAAACCTTTTTCTAACAAGCCATTGAACATATCTAGCTCTTCAATTAATAATGCCACCGCTTGTTCAACAACTTCATTATTCCCATGTTGGAGCAAGAATATATAAGTGGCAGCAGAACTACCCGTTACCAAATGATTTGGATGCATTCTAAGCTGAGATATCGGTGCATCAAATTGCAGTATTCTGTGCACAGATGATGGCAGCAGCCCAAATTTTTGAAGGGACAATAATTGAAGATTAGTTTTCAAAACGCCATGAACTTGAAGAAACGTAATCTTCTGACCTTTCACTACGCGGTTAGCTCTGGTCATTTCCAAACTTTGGAATAGGATATCGATTGCAAGTGGATAAAAGGTGGAAAAACGTTCACGTAATATTTCTGCCAAAAGAGTCAAGCATTTCCACAAATTCTCAATCCACTCCAACCATCCAAATTTACGTCCAACCATAGATAAGCATCCCAACAACTGAGGAAGCATTCTCGAAAGAGGTTCACTTATTTGCTCAAGAAGGTTCAATTCCAACAAGCCAGAAGCAGCAGACCGAAGAATTGTTGAAAAACAAGAAAGTAATGCAAGTAACCTACGGAATTGTTGTGGGGTCCCAGGACTCCCATCTTGAAGTAATACATCCATGTCACCCAAGAACTTTGACAATAACCCCAGAGAAAACTGCAAATTACCCACCCAGTGCTTCTGAAACTGTAAGAAACTGTCCATAATGATGTGCCTATCTGAATCGGTTAGATCTGGAACTAATGCCCAACCTAGAAGCAGATCAACGATATCAAGGAAATGAGGTTGGAAGCATCTAGAAAACTTCAGAGAAATCAAAGTTAAAACTCCTAATAGTCCATGTAATAAAGACAAGGGAGTTCTCTCATCCTCAAGAAGTACTTGGCATGCTTTAAGGATTGGCAAAGCAAATCTCTCCACAGCACCAGCTTCTCCAATGTTGATGAACTCTTGCAATCCCTCCAATGCCAACTTGGTGGTTGCATCACCTGCAGTGACATGGCTAAGCAAAGGCAACGCCCAACCAATGAATCGATCAACCAAAGCCCCAAGTAGTACACTATTTTGCCTTCCATTTGGTGATGCGGTGATTGAACATGAGACAGCACAGAGAGCTCCATATGCAATGGCTGCTGCCTGTCTCACTGGGTATGACCTAATATATGGAATCAAGTAATAGTTGCATCAATAATAACATTCGGTGAAGAAAATGATGGATGAACGTTTTAAGTATATAAAACAAGAACTGGCAACAATAGGCAAAAACCTACTTTTCCCATTATACTACTAAGCAAAAGTACTAAAATTTTGGGGAAAATGAGATTGAGTATTATTCTTAGATAAACCAAAAATTTCAATTTGAGTTCAAAATGAAGGATCATTGCCCCAGCTTGCTCAAAATGCCATTTTTTTTTACTAGCACCTACGCCAGCTTACGCGCACCTAAGCTAATATCAAGTTGTTCGTGATCCTACGACATTTTGAGTATCAAAGAAACCATAAAATATTAAATCTTAGGTTGGTGGCCAGGACACCGTGGATTTGCTCAAAATTCCAACTCGTTAAGGGAAACAATGAAAAAATGTATATGGACTCTAAGCTCGAAGCCAAAAATAACATAGGATGTTTCGGCATACCACAAAATGAAAAACGGTCCAGAAAAATCAAGAGAAGAAACTCCAGCAATGTATAACCAGAAGAGGAGGTCTTACTTATCAGATAGAAGCTGAGAGAAGCCCTGGGAGAGGAAAGTGGCGGAGTGAGTTACAAGAAGCGAATTAGGAGGATAAACAATGGCACGATGGATTGAATTGATAGCTGCAATTCTAGCAGAGTCGTCGTCATCGGAAGTAGCACCGGCGGTAAGGGAAGTTGAGGTAGTGGGATTAGGATCATCCTTCCGCAAAGCTACGTTGAGAAGTGCCGCTAGTTGCTGCTGTTGGTGGTGAAGTCCCTGCATCATCCTTCTCCAGGGAATTTCCTGAAAGAATTCATTGCAAATCCTTGAAAAACCCAAAAGACTCTGAATGGTGATTCGGAATCATTCAATTTCTTTCTGCTACGGAAAATTCATAGCAATTCTTTCGCGTTCCTGAGATTGTGAAAATCAAATTCTGAAAGAGGAAGTTTCAGCCTTCAGTTTCTAAGTTACAGTGAAAAATCGCTAATCATATTTGTAAAAATATTCATAATTAATCAAGAAGAATAAAATTAAAAATTCAACTTATATTTTGTGATATTTTTGAAGAAACTCATATTCATGATAGTTTCATACAGAGTAAAATATTAAATAAATTTGATAAATATTCTTCATATTTCAACAAGTCGTTGTAGTATAGTGGTAAGTATTCCCGCCTGTCACGCGGGTGACCCGGGTTCGATCCCCGGCAACGGCGTTTCTTTTTTATTTCTTTTATTTTTCTTTTTTGTTTTTTATACCCGCCAAAACATTTATTTATTTTTTAAAATATATATATATATATATATATATATAAACAATAAATTAAAAAACCGTTACATTCCAATTTAAAACTAACTATTTTTTGCACAAAATTGTACAAAAATTATAAATACAACCGTTATTAGGTTTTTTATTATAAGATTATACGAAAAATGACAAATTTATTTAAAATTCCACTTTCTAAAATAAAATGTCATTTATTTAAAACAATAAATATAGAAAAATGAATAAACCTATTTATCAAATATAGTAAAATTTTAGATTTTATTAATGATAGACATTAATAACTTCTATCAATGTCTTTACCAGTGTCTATAATTGATTGACTTCTATAGGTGTTTATGATGGATAGAGTCTACATTTTTCTATATTTTATAAATATTTTAGCTAATTTTCGTATTTGTTGGGTCTAGTTTTCATTTGGTTTGTTAGTTTTGAAAGATTATATATCTAGAGTCCTTAATATCTAAGCTTGATTTCAACCTTGTCCTTGAAGTTTCAAGATTTACAAGTTTAGCCTCAAGTTTTCACAATATACTCATTTTCTATCTTTAGTGTTAATTTCTATTTATTAATTTCAAATAATTAAAAGAATTACAATTAACTAATAAATTTTTATCTCTATTAAAGTACTTTCAATTATTTTAAGTTAATTAATAGACGTTAACATCAATGACTAAAAGTGAATTATTTAATGAAAATCAAAGTTAAAAGTATAAATTTTGAAATCTATGAACAAAACTGAAACAAAATTCAAACGTCAATGAAAAAATTGTAATATTTTAAAACTTGTGGACTAAATTAAAATAAAAAAAACTTAAAAACTAAATGCATACAGTTTGAAACTTATGAACTAAATGAAACTATACCAAAAAACACACCTTACACGTAGACCTACATTGACTTATTCTAATAACAAGAGTTTGAAGCACGTTCCGATCAAGAGTGTTAAGGCAAACAAGTAAGAGATAAAGATCCACCGATCAAACTAAAGTGTTTGTGCTTATTAGGTGGGAATAGTCCTAACTAGACGTCAGGGAACAACTCCGCCACTAGCGTCTACCAGGTAAATTATTTACCCAAAACACAAGTAGTTCACAAATGAAATGAAACAGATTCATTCTTGTATTGGTGGTATCCATTTCCTTGGAAAGGAAGAGTCAGTTTCTTCAACTTTTTGAGTAAAAAGGTTCAAAGTTCATGGCAATACATTACAGAGAAAAGAAACACCAACTTTTTTTTAACTTTTTCCATTCAGGGAAGAATTTACAATGGAGGTTAAAGCACAGGAGTTTCAAAGTTCAACCACTCTTCAACTTCATGCTTTGAAGAAAAAACTGTAAATGATAAACACGAAAAGTGGACATGGGCAAGGTTACAAGGATAAACTGCAGCAACAGGGTGTTGTGCAAATCAAGACCTCATTGTCATCTGTTTTTTGGAGAAAAATTCCAACATATTTTGCATAACAATGCACTGGATGTTCCAGTTGGGTTTTTTCACAATTTCCTGTAAAAGTGCAGACAGTAGAATGTTAAGAAATGAGATTTTCAGATGTGTGATTGATGGAGAAACAAGAGGCACGATACAAATGAGAAGATAATTTCTATACAACAGAATGTGCACATGTACCCTCTTATTTCTTAAGGGGTTAATGTCTCTCGTTTCTCATGATAAAAATTTAATAGTCTCGTTTAGTAACCATTTGGTTTTTTATTTTTAATTTCTGAAAATTAAGCCTACAAATCCCACTTTCATTCATTGGTTATCTAGTTTTGTTGGCTACATTTTAGGAGTGTTTTTAAAACCAAGCCACCAATTTTTGAAAACTAGAAAAACTGAAAAAGTAGTCTATGATAACTTCTTTTTTTTTTTTTTAAATTTGGCTAAGAATTCAACTCGTTTACTTAAGACCGTTGTTAGAAATTAAAAGGCTTAATTTTCAAAAAACCAAAAACAAAAAACAAAATGGTTATCGAATGGACCTATGGTTTCTTGCTTGGTGTTTTTGATTGTTCAAAGGCATAAATAAACATTGTTTATCTTTTTCTCTTTTTTCTCCACTTAAAAGCATTGCATTTGAAAAACTAAACGTGATGGGATAGTTTAAAGCCCCATTTGATAATCATTTGGGTTTAAAAATTAAACATATTTCCACTTAATTTCTTACAATAATTTGTATGTTTCTTTAAGTAAAAGTTAAATTCTTAGCCAAATTTCACAAACAAAAATAAACTTTTAAAAAACTACTTTTTCAAGTTGTTGAAGTGGCACATTGCAAAAATCACACTTAAAGTTTGGTAGTAGTTGCAATATACCCTCAAAATTATAAAAATTGAGCCCTCAAACTTATACAAGTGTTAAAAATGGACACTCAAACTTATATAATTGTACAAATTCTAACAATTGTGCAAGTTTGAGGATTCACTTTTTATCATTTGGGCCTTGGGGGTCCAATTTTTATGGCTATTATGAGTTTGAAGGTCTAATTTCGTAACAAGTTGAGTACCTAATTTTTATAATTGAAACTTAGAGGGTACAATTGCAACTACCACCATACTTCAGGAGGTGATTTATGTAATTTGTCATTTTCAAAATTTGGCTTGGTTTTTTAAAACATTGGTAAAAAATAGATAACAAATCAAAGGAATTTAAAGGTGGAAGAGGTGTTCATACGTTAATTTTCAAAAGCTAAAAGTCAAAAACCAAATGGTTACCAAACAAAAACTTTACTATTTTGTGCTTTCGACGATGAAGCAGAATATTTTATGTTTAGAAAAGTAATTTCAAAGTAAAACTTTTAATTTTAAAGTTTGAGATAGTAAAATATAATAAAATGGTTACTAAATGAAAATCGACGATCAAATTAAAAAAAAAAAAAAGGAAACAAGAAACAGAAACATAACAAACAGCTCTTAATTTCCATAATTATGATCAGAGCTAAATTTTTCAAGGAAGTCATACTCTGTAGAGACTTTGAATCTACATGTAAACCCAGAATCCATTTACTTCATCTCCTCAAGACACAAGGGGCATACTCAAAGGAACAGTGGAGCAGTTCACAATACATACTAGAGTAAGTAAACCATTTAGGTGATATTCTGAGGAATGGTTTTCTGTTTTGTTTTCAAAATTTCAACAATTTTGTAGTTTATGTAAACATTAAAATATTTGAGCTCAAACTTACTAGTTACTACTTGTAATCTAATGAAGCATGCAAGAAAAACAAGCAGTCAACCTTGAAAACATTACATAATAGACGTCAAATTCAGCAAAAAGATTACCTCGGGTTCAAGTTTTTGTTGGATCACCATGGACTCGAAATACTGTAACTTGCAGCACAATATCTTTCATATTAATCAGTTCAAAGACACAAACGTCTTCTTCTTTCAAATCGTTATCCACAACAAAGTCAGCCCATCCCCTGGTTAGCTTGGTGCCAGGACCTTCGCGAATGCATCGAACACGCCATTGCTTCCCACTTGAAACCTGAAGTGTGATATCGCCCCAGACCCCTTTTAGATACTTCTCCGCAAATTTGGATGGGATATGCTGTCGATAACGAAAAAAAAGTTCATTTGTACTATCTAATTCAGAATACAGTTGAGAATCAAATAATGGAGTGTAGAGCTAAAAAACTTACCAAATGGAACCCTCTTCGTATATAGGATTGTCTCATAACAATCCAGCAAAAAGGATTACCAAACTTGAACTCCTCAACTCCAAAAGCCATCCTACTTATTTTATGTGGGATGTTTCCACATTTTTTTTCGTCTATTGGCTCATTGTCATTGTAGTAGTCAACTACATTGAATTTTGATATTAAGAACCAATTTATTTCTGAGAATCTGCAAATTAGTTAAACTGTGTGCATTTGTAGAACTTACTTGGTTCAAGTTTTAACTTCTTTTTCATGGCTCCTTCCTCTCTTTCATCAGAGACTTGATTCAATTGAAAGTTATGATTCTCTCTAGCTTTTGCGAGCTCATCCCCATCAAACTGTATACCGATATCTCGATTTGAATTTAGTAGTTGCAAGTGCAACTTATCTAAATGCTTTAGTGGATTATCAAAATCCTTTAGAGGATGCAGGTTCTCTGTGTCAAACCAATGCATTAAATTCTTAATGCTAGTCCCATTGCAACTTCCATTGATTTTTTGCTGATCTGGAAACTCACAAAGAACGCTCTTGACCGAAGGACGTGGAGAGGGATCTGGAGAACCGGTTCCTAATATTTCAACTAATTTCTTGTATTCAGCTTCTTTTCCAAGTGTATCTGGACATTGTTCCCCATCGTTTTGTTCACTGGAAGCATTTGAAGTATTGCATGGACCATTTGGAATCGCAGTTAGGTTGAACATGTAAAAGTTGAAAACGGAATTTCCTTCAAATCTGAAGACCAAGAGCTGTCCAACTTGAATGCAATGGTGTTTGACAAATTCATGCCAACCATCCTCAAACCACATACTACGGCCATGTCTTTTTAATTCCAGAACCCATCGATAACCATTAGGAGCAACCAGAGTAACAAGATCCGAAAGATCACCTCCAAACTTCTTAGCAAACTTGTTTGGTATTTTCTGTAGATACATAAAATTAATCTGTTAAACAAACAATACTACCAACAGAAAATATCCCAATCTGTGGGATTTCTAATGAAAGTACACATCATTAACAAAACTGTCAATACCATTATCAGAGTCAAACTTGTGAATGGTTACAAAAAGCGATAATAGATAGAATCGTGGTTTTCTCACCCCTTCTTAAACAAGTCAACTCAACAGTAAGCATAGTCATACATAAGCCTCCAAAATTCTTTGAACGGCAGAAATTTCAACCCCATTAATGGAATTTTCCAAGGGCACAATGAAAAAGAGAAAACACTATCCTCCAGCAGTTTAACTATTAACTAATGTTCACTGCCGATTCAAATTAGTTAAATGAATCGCCCACACAAATTATTAGCCTAAAGTGAAATCGCAGTACATCAGTACAGATAAGAGATTGAAAAAGTTGATCGTTCAAGGCCAATTAGAAAAGTAAAGACCAATCAACCCCAATAAACTCAAGCTGCAAAAGATAAAACCCAATTATTCACAACCCAAATCCTATTCTCGGCCATTGATACCCATTGATCAGCTTCCAATTCGTTCCTCTCCACATCTTTGCAGCAAAATAATAGTCTCTTATCCCTCTAATCTTAAAAACAGAAAGAAAAAAAAGAAAAAAATCCAACGGTACGGAACTACCACACAAAAATTCAAGCTAAAATCAGCTTAGAATCTAGTCACTAAGAGGCATTTTTCCCTCAATTTCTTCACCATCTATCTAAAATGAACGATTTTATCACACCCCATTTAAGCAAAAAAGAAAATAAAGCTAAGAAAGGATTGATCAATCACTTATCACGAGTAAGCAAAGAAATGAAAATCATTCTACATTCTCATCCCCAAAACCGATTCTGGGTTCCGTTTATTTTCCTTTTCCCATAAGAAAAATCCAAACCAAAATCGAAACAGAAAGAAGACGAAATACAGGCGGTATGACCAATGACTGATTACCAGCTTCTTGTCTTGAAGAATGGATGGCACTACCAGCTTATAAAAGAGGCCAGCTCTCCTTGCAGGAGAGCTTTCATTGAAGGATTGAGCTCCTTCTTGCTCGTTTGACTCGGCCATGGCTGTAAGAGAGTTCTCCATTGAAATTTCAGCAGACCCTTAATTCAATTTCCATTGATTTTTCTGACGAAGAACTTTGCAGTCGAAACCCAGCGGTTTGTGTGTGCGCGAGAAGCGAGAGAGAGAGATGAAGGGTCAAAAAACTATGCTTTGTGTGTACAATGTGGGCCCATTTTCGTAAGAACTAATGGAAAATTGACACGTTTGATTAGTGGGTCCCATGGCTTTAATAAATTGCTTAAATTAGAAAATTAGAAAAGGAAGAGGGTTTTGCATATAAGAAAAAATATTAAATATTAGATTTAATATGGAGTAAAATTCCTTTTTGATCCTTTTGAATTTTAGGTTTTGTGTGAAGTTTTTAATTGGTATTTGGTTTCAAAACGTTATAATTTTAATTTATTTTAATTATATCGTATTATAACTTTTGTAAAGGTAAATTAAAATTTTTTAATTATATAAAAGATTAATTAAATTTGTTTTATATTCGAGTAAAATTGTTAGGTAAACATTCAACTTGCTTAATTCTAATTTTATTAGAATTTTATAAGGTATATTAAATATTTTTAAAAAAATTATCAAAAATAGAAAAATTGATAAAATATTTACATTTCATAGAAAATCAAGTGTAATTGATTTTTGTCTTTTAGTAGTTTTTTTTCGAGTGTAAATAGTTTGTCTTTTTTTCTATATTTGAAAAAACTCTATCAATTTACTTTTATTCTAATCTCATTTGAAAAGTTTTAAACTATTTAAAATATTAATTAAGTTTATATTTATCTAACTAAAATCACTAATCTTATTATAAAGTCATATCTTGCAACTCTATTCTGACTTAATTTTTCATTAATTATCTAATATAACAATTGTATTCTAATCAAGCCCCACCAAGCCTACTAGTAGTGAAGGACAATTATTGAAGACAAGAAATTGTAGTCATATCTTTTTTAAGAGTTAACAATGACATTGACCAATTCAAGTCTCTTTCTGAACGGTCGTAAACCGCCACGAGCAGACATGAACTCAACTAATGATGGAAGTCTTATGATAGTTTGTAACATATCTTTCATCCACTTACTATAACTAATATCTATAATTGATCACCGATTGATCCATGCACAAACACCTTCCGTACGAGACAATCCTTGCCACCATAAGAGCTAAGCATGAATCTAACCTTATAAATCTAATCTTATTGGGTAAGATGAAATTCACCTCATTCTAACCACATTAGAATTTTACAAATAAAAGTTAAAAAATTAAACTATTTAAAATAATAATCAAATTTATTTTACTTATTCTAATCTTTTCTAAGCACACAATTTACTTTATTCTAATTTTATTAAAACTATATAAAGAAAATGTTTTAAAAAATCAAGTATATTTAAATATTAATGAAATTTATCTGAGTCCAAGTGAAGTCCTAAATCTTATTAGGTGAGCTTTTAACCTTATATCATGTTTTAATTTTTTGTTAATTATATGTTATAACAATTATATTTTAATTAATTCCCGATAAACTCACACCATAGAGAAGGACAATATTAGAGAGACAGACTATAATATCTTTTTTCAAGAGTTAACCTTGATATTGGCGACTTCAATTAAACACCTTACAAGGACGATGTTAAGTTAATCCACCATAGAGCTTCCGTTGGGAGATGATTCTAAGTTGCTGTGAGGTCAAGCGTGAATCTTATGTTGTCAACTAATGATGAAGACCATAAGATATGTTGCTACATGTCTATAAAATGAGTAGGTTTCACGTCCTTTTTAAAACATAAGATTGTGCACCCTCGTCACCGTAATCGGTTTACAAAGTTCGTTGTGTGAGCCATAGTCTATTATAAGTACAAAATATTAGCGAACACCAACGAACATAATTAAATTGGACTCTAGCTTTCTTACACTATTGTTCATCATGTTTACATGAAAGTAAATGTGACCTTAAATCTTGAAAGTATAAGATGATATATAAGTAAGCTAGAAGGACTCATCTTTGAGCACTTTTATATATGTGTTTGATCAAAAGATTAAAAATTCAAACTTAGACTTATGATGATGATAAATGATAATAAGAAACGTTTTAAGATTTTAGCTTAGTCATGCTTTTGGCCTTTGGCCTCTTAATTTTGATGACCTAACTTACGAGAGAAATTATTTAAAATAAGCATAAACACCACGAATATATTACATTGGTACACTTAAAATTTATTTGTGAATGTATTAGTTTCTAACATTGGTACAATTTTCACAAACTGAGAACTAAAAAAATTGAAAATGAAACAATACTTGTCACTGATGATATGAAAAGAGACTAATGCTTAAAAATACATAAATCTCAAAGGAGGAAAAGAAAAAGAACATAGAGAAAAATATGCATGTCAAAAATACAAAAAAGTGAACAAAGTAGCAAGCTAAATGATGGAACTGGGTACCAACTTAGAGAAGAGCTAATTCAAACCATAATAATAATAATAATAATAATAATAATACTTAAAACCATGAGAGAAGACTTCCATAATACCAAGACCAAGGGCTTTCAAAGCAAAAGGCCAAGAACGTGGCACTGAGTGAAGGATGAACATTTGAGCTGCCATAGTATTGGTTTAGATAATCTAATACACTGTTAATACTCTTCTTTACATGGCAACTTTGAATACTAATTTGACTCGAATTCAAAGTTTGATTCGCCCTTGAGTCTAGTTTTTAAGCTAAGCTTCAGACCACAAGAAGACCATTCAAAGCAAAACAAGAAGAACCCGAGTCGTGCAAAATGAATTTTGGAGGTGTTTGGCCTACCAAAATAACTCAATTCTACCAACTTCAACAGTATTCCCTATTAAAGTTTGCACATTCTTCAAAGAACTCTATTTCCCCTCATTCTCCCTCTAATATTTCCCAACTCCAAGCATAAAATTTCTAACTCCAACATATTAACTCCAGACTTCAGAACTCAACTCAGCACCTCAAATGCTCCCATTAGGATACAACACACCACTGCTTAAACTAACATTGTGGTTCCTAGAAAAAAAGAAAAAGTATCATTGTGGTTTGTCAAATTCACGAGAGCTAAGACATAGGCCTAAATCAACCATCTCATAAAACCTGAGCAATTCAGCAATAATACCTCTTCCATTGATCTTATCTTATCAATCGCTACACAGACAAAAAGTTGAAGTTGTTGAGATAAAGTAAAATCTAATCATTGAATACACTCTCAACACGAAGAACCAAAACAAACACTTGCTGATGTTCTTGTCTAGATTGATATCAACAAAAATTTGAAAATCTATATACAACTAAAGTCAATACAGCTTTAATACGTAAACTCTAAACGTATCCTTTTTTTTCCAACTTAAGTCAATCTGGAAAGATTATAAACATCAAACAACAGCTATTCCACAACGGATCAGAATCAACAGGCTACCACAAAAAAAGAGACAGATTTGATACAAAAGGGTAACCTGGAAATATCGTCCATTAATTTCTGATCAGCTTAATGTGGTTAACACTTCGCAGCGGAGGTGGATTCATCATGCTAGCAGGATTTGGGGTTGCCATTCGTCCGCCTTCTTCAAAGACACGAAACATGGTAACTTTGAGTACAATTTCTCTCATCCTAAGAAGCTCAAACACACAAACGTCGCCCTCCCCTAAATTATTTTCCAGGCAAAACTCATACCATCCCTGACTTAACTTCGCTCTACCAACTTTATAAAGACATCGGACCGGCCACTGTCTCCCATCAGGCGTCTGAAGTTTGATGAACCCCGAAACCCCACTTAGATTCTTTTCAGCAAAGCAAGATGGCAAATACTGTAAAGGAGAGTGCAGAATACCATTGTTAGGGCTGACATGATTCAATTTAAAAGCTTTCATATGATTAATTTGAACCTCAATATCTTACCATTATGCAACCTCTATATAGATAGGATGGTCGCAACACGACTCTGCAGAAAGGATTACCGGGCTCAAAAGCTTTTGCGGAGTTGATAGCTCTTTCTCTTTCTTCTGCTGTCACAGTTCTCTTTCTTGCAGAAGCACTTTCATAAAATCTAAAACGAATGTCTCCTAAATCTTCACTATTATGAGCAGATGGATGGTGCTCGCCTGCAGTTCGAAAAATACTGGGTAAGATAATTCAAACATTTACAGTGCAAACTGTGAAGCTATAAGACAGAAGCTTACTAGACTCGACTTTCCGCTTTTTGCTTCCACTCTTTTTAACTCTGTGTGCTGCATCATCACCCAAATTCTGGAATCTCACCTCATCTGCAGATTTTTTAACCTCCACAGCACTAAACTGAACCCCAATATCTCTAGTAGATAAATACTCAGCTTGCAACGTACTTGCAGATTTTGATTGGTGCAGATTCCATTCGTCACCAAATAGCTTATTCCGCAAGGAACCGGAATTCATGGACTGATTGGAAGGAATGGCTTCAGGAATATCATAATCCTCCATTTCTTCAAAGATTCGGTTTTGAATGCTGTAATTATTTCTTTGATTACTACCGAGAGCAGCCGATTGATAGTTTATTTCAGATGTATTAAGATTAAAGATAAAAACACAGAACGCTGAGTTTCCCTCATATCTGAATACTAGTAAATACCCAACCCGTATGGAGTAATGCTCAAGAAATCCTTGCCATCCATCTTCAAACCAAAATTTATTGTCGGCTTTCCTCAAACCTACACGCCAAACATGGCCATCAGGAACAGTAAGGGTTGCAACTGCTGAAAGCTCATCCCTGATCATCCTGACAAAAGTTTCTGGAATTCTCTGCAAAAATATTGAGCAAGGAAAGGGTCATGCAAAGCAAATGAATGATAATATAGAAACTTTACTCCAGTCCAACAAATAGACATATATGACAATATGACTGCAGTGGTATGACCATTCAAAAAATTAAATCGTAGGAAAATGGTTCCTTATTGAAAAGGGAAGGTATTAGAACCCTTGAATTATGATTAAAGAACCAAAGGAATTCTATAAAGTGGTTGTAGCCAACAAAAATTATTATGAAATGATGAAACATGGGCTACGTAAAACCAGACCCTTTTTTATTTGAAAACAACTTTCATTGTGACATATGTAAGAATAAAAACAATACTGGAGAGAGAGAGAAAGAGAGAAGGAGAGCCCAAATAAAAAAGAAACCAGGCAAAAACAAATCATAGCATAAATAAACTGCGTTATAAGAAACAAACAATCACAAAGTAGTAAACTAACATGAAGTGCAAACAAAAGCTAATACAATGTACAGCGAGAATAGCAATACAACAGAAGGAATATAGTGTTTGTTCACTTTTGTCAAGATCCAACTGCTACTCTGGACTAATCCAGCACAAAGAAACAACGGAAAGATATTGAAGTACTTGTTACCAAGGAATTAAGTTTAAAGTTTAACCAATGCTATGAAGAATGAAGATATGGATCATTTATCTCCACAACTAACAGTTGACAAGATATTTAAAGATAGTTTCTTCATATGAAAACAAAATCCT
Organism: Cucumis cinereus; assembly: GCA_037974625.1. Taxonomy (NCBI): domain Eukaryota; kingdom Viridiplantae; phylum Streptophyta; class Magnoliopsida; order Cucurbitales; family Cucurbitaceae; genus Cucumis; species Cucumis cinereus. The sequence continues at coordinate 3,420,963 of JBBPDJ010000003.1, forward strand.
ATCTGATTTATTATATAAATGATATTCACAGCTTAGCAATGAAAGAATGGTTATTATACTTAAAGGTTCTTCTCAGAGAACCAAGCATTTCAATTGAAAATCTCAAAAAGATGAAACAAGTCAGTGAAAGAGGAATGAAAATATTTTGTTTACACGATTATCGTCTATGATATAGCTATATTATGTACGTCAAATTAGAACAAACCTAAAAAGCTATCACTAAAAGCTGAGAAGCAAGAACTTGAAGGGCAGGAATCTAAAATTGAGAATGTTCAGGTAAAACAAGCCCACAGAAAACTGGGATTTTACTACCAAGTGATTTCCAGATGATGGAAACATAACCTGCCTAATCATGCAACTGAGAAGGAAACCCTTTTGAAAGCATAACCAATGCAACACGAAACTAACACAAAAAACCATTCCAGCCCAGGAGAGAACTTTTTCCATTTCATGTTTATCCACTAACAAAAAGATATTAAGAAACATGATTAACAAGCTTAGATAATGAAAGGGTTCAGCTCCAAATTCAATAATAATAGTCGTATATCTCGGTAGCAGACTGACAGACAATGAAATGAAAATTTTGGAGTCTGACCTAGTACAACTTCTTCGATTAATCAAAACTAATAAACAGAGAAGTAAGTAAATCATCAAGAAATTCGAGTATAACCCGATAATTTTATCCTTCTCCCTTGATTAAAACAAACATAGAACTGAGGGTTTTAGCTTTAATCCATAAGAAAATCGTTGTTAGAGCAAAAGAACTCAGCAGAAGATACAGAAGAAAAAGAACTCCAAAAAAAATAGTAGATGAACTCTAAAAGAAAAAGAGAACAGAAACGAAGTTTAGCCCGATTTTTCTCGATAATCAAGCAAAAGAAGCAAAACCCAGAAAAAATAAAACAAAAAAAGGATCAAAAGGGTACCAATTTCCTAGCTTGGATAGTCGAGGAAAGAACAAGCTTATGAAAATGAGGGCGCGGCATTTTCCTTTTGAAACCGCCCGTTCGGAAAGCTGAAAAATCAGTCATTCAGCATAACGATTCAAAAATCTCCTCTTCTGTTTTTCTTTTTTTTTTTCTTTTTTCTTCTTTTCAAATCCACAAACAATCGGCCGACCGTCGCCGGATTTTTCTCCCTCAATCTCCGGCGTATGAGGCTCTGTTTGTATGAACTTTCAGATCTACTTGCCCTTCTTCCACTGATTCTTCTTCTTGCAGTCAAATTCCGTTTCTTCGAATTAATAATTAAAATTAAAAACCAAAAAAAAAAAGAATTAAAAGGGAAAAGCGAAAAGAAAACTCAACTTGACCTAAAAGTTGAACCAGCCGATGGAAGGGGCTGGCCCATGGTGACTCAGCGTAACTCGTCTCGATTTTGAATCGGATTTTTTTTGACTCGGTTCAACTCGGAACGAGTTCACTCAGTCATTTATTTTTTAATGACTATTATTGGAAACATTCCAAATTTTGCTCCAACTCTTGTAAGAGTTGGTATCTTTCCTGTCCTACCCCTTTATTTTAATTCTTATTTTAAAATTAAATTCTTCGTTAATTACAAAATTAGCCCCTAAAACTTTTAGATTTGTGTTTTAGTGCTCTCTAATCTTATAAAATTACAAATTTTATTTATCACATTTCAAATTTCTTATCATCATTTTGATATAACTTATCTGTTTCTTCTCATACTACGAGCTCAGTTCTTAAAGCAATTTATATAAATGATTACGTCTCCAACAAATTTCACAAATCCTCCAAAAAAAAATTATTGATTAAATTATAAATTTAATTCCTTTATTAAAATTTAGTCCCTATAGTTTTAAAAATTAGAATTTAATTTCTATGATTTGATAAAATTTTATAAATAGTCCTTTTAATATGATAAAATTCTCATAAATAGTCTATAGAGTAAGAATTATCTACAAGTGACTCATCAAATCGTAGAGACTTAAATAACAATTATAAACCATAACGACTAAATTCTTACTATTTTTCATATAGAAACCAAATTTACAATTTAACTTATTTATTCTCATTTCAATTGAGAGATATTTCACTATGAAACTTTCATAAATTATTTATAGATATGTCAAATAAATGTGAGATTATTAAACTCGAATCGATCTCTAGACCTTTTAAGATCTCTCACTCTCAACCAACTTCTACTCTTAGTTCTATTGACCATGCTTGTGGTGGGTCTCGTACTCCTTTAAAGTTGAATGATTCAACTTCTACTCTAAGTTCTATTGTCTCGTCCTCCTTTAAGTTTGGGTAATTACAATGAGTAGTAATTTTACAGATAATAATCAAGTGTATAACAACATTTAAAAAAAATGTAAATATAACAAAGTCTATCAACGATTGATAGACTTCTACCACTGATGGACTCTTATGGTCAATTAGTAATATTTGGTCTATCAGTGATAGACTTCTATAATTGATAGACTCCGACGGATCGATTTTGTTTCATTTGCAATTTTTTAAAAGTATTGTTATGTATGTTAATTTTTTTAATCTAATTGTTATATTTGCAACTGTCCCAATACGTTTAGGTGTTATTGTTTATGTATCTAATAGTTCTACCACGATGTCTATGGAAAAAAGTCATAGATTCTTAGTCGGAGAAGTTGAACTTGTTTGAGTGAGAAAATTGTTCTCCATGGAATCATTTCCAAAGCTATTTCTCTTTCATAAACAAAATCAAATATTACTTGAAATGTATTAATTAGGAAAAATTAAATATGGTAATGAGGTTCAATATTTTATTGATTTTCCTTTGTGATTTGATGAATCGTGGTTCAAGTTAGGGTTTCAATGTCAATCACATCGTGTAACTTAGCTGCTCATAGGTTGGCTTTCTATGTTCTAAGACATTGATTCTTCAATTTGATTTTTAAATCATCAACTATCGTTGGTCATTTTCTCAAGTCTAATTATCATGATCCTTAACTTTATTTGTTCATCACTTTTGTTATTGTTTACTTTAAAAAAACAAATACATCAATCAATTTGTTAAAACAAAGCCTAAATCCCATGGCAGACCCCAAACGATGAAACAAGAAGAGGCATAGTAGGATGTTCGTCAAAAGGAAAAAGTTAATGCCTCGAGGTTTTGGTTGACTCGAACAGTCGAGGCTGTAAAAATATATACCAATTGAAAAATAATGTGCTATATCTGGCACCCTGCAACATCGAGTGCCGAGAATCAGCTTGAATCGTCAGTGTTACATGTAATCAGAGACGATTTTAAGAGAAAAAGACCAACAAATAGCCTCATTCGACGACCCTAAAAGGGAGAGTAAGTAATCTCCAAATGAGAGCTCTGACCTTACTTTTTATGTGTGTTGTTGAACCGAACCATACACTTCCTTTAGTAGCTTAGGTTTAGAGTGTGGTAGACTCACCACTCCAATGAGACTATCTCTTAAGCATGTCAGCTCGAAAAACGAGACTTTTAATATCAATACTGGTATGTCACCCTAAACCCTAAAAAGCTAATAGAAGTTCTTTTTTTTCTTTTATTTTTTAATGAAAATAAGGTATTGTGAGTCAACTGTAAGAAAATTGAAACTAACTATGCATCAAAAGTTTTCCATTTACTTGTGAAGAAATGACAAGACATATCACCTTTCCACATATGGTGAACTTAGTCTTTATTTTGCAATTTAACTCTATTGTCAATGCCTCAATGTATGAGATTTAATTATAACATTTAATTTTTCTTTATAAAAATATACACAAAGTGACAATTAAAACTATGATTTTTTTTTTTTTTTTGCTATATATAAACTAATGATGGGTAGGTGACTAAAATGATATTTTAATCCTTATTTTACTACTAATTATATATATATATCACTCGAAATCACACACTTGCTAAAGGTTTTAATATTACCTTGCTATAGGCGTCTTTTTAGAATATAAAATTACAAATATAGGAGTGTGGATTCAAAATTTTGACCAATAACTCAAATTAAGGAGTATCTGCTATGATAGATTATCTATTCTACGTAATGGATCTTGAATGACTATTTCTCTACTTGTAGTTGGCCTATAATGTCTCCCTTTATTTGCTTACCTTATTTTAGCTTCAAATGTCATTGGCTCTTGAACTGCCCCGGTTGTTGATTGGGGTTTTGGACATCTTGTAATAGAACGTACCATTTTATATGATATGGTGATAAACATCGGTCAAACTTTTAGTCGTAACGAAAAATTATCAGCTTAGCTACTCTACCTTAAATTTTGATCTTGTGTCTTCAAAATTCTTTTATTTTAATCTTGACCTTCAAAATTTCTCTGTTCTTAAATTTGAAAGTTTAAAATCACATTTAATTTGAACTAATGCACGAAGAAAATCTCATATATCAGTTATCCCCATCTTCACAAGTAGAATACTAGTTTCTCTCTCATCTACTGATGATTAGATTGGTTATATTTAGAAGATTGGGATCTTCAACTTACTATGAGACATAGTAATTTTAAGGGAGAAATATCTTTTTGGTTCCAAGGTTTAAATCTAGTATGCATTTTGGTCCTCGGTTAAAATGTTATAATTTTACCCTTGATTTTTTTAGTTTAATTTTCATATGGTCTTGGATTTGAGTTTAGTGTTCATTTACTCAAGTTTAGTATTTTACACTTTTATCCTAAAGCTTTTACTAATCCTAACTTTGTATTTAACTTTAATTTCTAATTGATTACATTAAAATAGTCATCGTATGATCTTTTATTTTTTTATTTTAATTATGATGAAAATTTAGTGAAAGCTGATTTAATTAAAATAGAATTATTGTAAATGACAAAACTGTTTAAAATATTTACGAAATATAACAAAATTACAGATTCTATCAATGACAAACATTGATAGAGTTTATCAATGTCTATCAGTGATAGTTTTGAAATTTTGGTATATTTTGTAAATATTAAAAAAATTTAAATAAATATTGCTCACATTTGAAAGTGAAAAATCCAAAGTTCTAATAAAATACATTGAATTTGTCCGTTAAAAAAACTCAAATTCAGATTCATACAAAGAAACTGCTAGAGAAAATTGGTGCTCTCCTACAAATCACTAGTAAATATAAACAAATTTTGTTCAAGTTGATACCAAATTTCTATGTTCAAAACCCATATCAATAAAATAGGTTAGAATATTGTTCAAGTTAAGATCCAAACTCTAAGGCTTCCGAAGTCTACGTAATGGTCCATATGTCTCAAAATGGAAAGTCAAGCTTTCGAGTTCCAAATAAGTCAGTAGACCTCATGAGGTTTCACCAAAAGAGAAATGACTAAGTCAAGCTCACCACTATCACTTTGCAACTTTAACGACCGTCACAACTCTCTATCATTGATATTGCACATGTCCCAATTGAACATCAAAGAATGTGCCATATAAATATCCGCATACCTAAAATCTCAATGGACAAGCAATTCTCTCTATGGTAAGTCGAAATGAATACTCTTTGCACTAACTTAGACATTAGAGTTTATTCGTTCAGTACTAAACCAATGCAACTACTCTTGTAGGCCAACACTAACTTCAAAAACATGTTCAAACTACATGGAGAAATGGAGGAGTGAACACGACACATGTAATATTCGAAGTTTATGAGAGATACATGAACGAACTATGATCACATCTAAATAAGAGAGATTTTAAAGATATGAAAGTATAGTTAAGTAAGGGTTAAAAGAACGGTTACATATACCAATATGAAAACTTAATTTTGCAAAAAGATAAAAGGGAAAGAAAAAAAAACGAGTCAACTCGGTTGGGGGGGCAGAGGGGAAAGGGCTTTGGGAAGTGTAAAGGAAAGAGTGAGTCAAAGAACGAGCGAACCTACCAAAGCGCTATGGGAGTAGATGCTTTGAGTGGCTTTATTCTCTTTTTTCTTTGCCCTTTGCCTAACTGTATTATTAAAGGGACAAAAAAAGTAAATAAAAATTAATTTTATTAATTTGTTATGACACGTGTCGCATTAGGGAAGGTTGGATGAAGTGGTGGGCCCTATCCGTCTCTATTATCAATCTAATGGGCCATCTCTTCCGCAAGACCCAAAGCCACTATTGACTAAACCAAGAGAAAAATAAAACAAAACAAATATATTGTTTTTTCTTTTCAATTATTAAATAAATAATCATTCAATTTATTTTCAAGAAATTAAAAAGAAAAATTTGAAAATGCAACTCCACTCCTTAAACGGGGTGGGGATGTTGGAAATGCACTCTAATATTTTATTTATTTCTTTTTTAAAAAAATCACGAAAATAATCATCGAAGTTAGAAGTTTAATTTTTTTTATCTGGAAAAATAAAGGCATAAAAACTAAAAAAATTCTAAAGGTTAGGATCTTAATTTAATTTAAAAGATGGTGCAATTTTAGTTTAAGGTTAGAAAATAATTAAAGAAGGTATTTTTTTTAAGGTGTTTATTTAAGTTTAAGGTGTCATTTGATGAAGTTGAGTGTTTAGGGGTAAAACTAATTTACTCCATCTAAAAAAATAGTTTTTTTAACTAGCATTTTCAAATATGCTAAAAGGTACATTATTCGAAAAACAGTTTTGGATGATGTTGACATTATTTTGCATCTTTTCATGGATTAGAGGTTTGAACGCAAGGGCAAACGTTAAACACGTATTTGGTAATGAGTTGGCATGTACACAAAAGTTGTTGTGCTTCAAATATTGTGTCAAAATGAATTGATGTCGAAATGCCTCAATCAAAAAGACACATCCATATAGGTTAGTTACGTTGTCTATGAGGTGCCCAAAAAAGCAATAGTATTTCATGGTTACCCAATACTATATGGCTAAAACATTAATATTCAATAGGGTTTGATATTACTTGGTTCAAAAGGAACCTACCGAATGTTATAACTATTCCATTGAGTTGGGTGAGCAATGGATTAACGAAGCATTATAGTGGTCCTATAGGACACGTAATTACTCAATAAACCACCATCGAGAGTTACAAAAACTTATATGAACCCCACGATAAAATGTTCAAATTATTTCTAGTAAGTTATTTTAGCATGGATCTAGAAACCTGATAACGTGTGGTTGAGAACTCCCAATGTTAAGATAATAAGATGCAGCATTGAATCAGAAAGGTTATGGTTTTAGGCATTCCCCTTGAGTTAAATTTATACGTATCTTTGTAGTAGTAATAATAATTGTTTTGTGATTTCGAAATGAAAAAAAAGGTTAGAAACTAATATATTCACAAATAAATTTTAAGTATACAAATGTAATATATTCATGGTGTTTATGCTTATTTTAAATAATTTCTCTCTTCTTCATGTCTCCTCCCCTCCATTTCCATTGTCATTCCATCTTAATCCAAAGAAATAAATTAAATTGAAAAACAAACCAAAAAAGAATTGCAGAAACACCCATTAAACAATTGAGATTTAATTAATAGAGTTAGAAATTTAAAACATATTTCTCAAAATTAGCCGAATTAAAATATTAGAGACAAATACACTTGTCGTAGGTGAAAAATATTACTTATTTAGCTAAGCGTGGAGATCGACCCATAAGATCATCATCAAGTCATAAGTTTATTTGACTGAGTATGAAGTCCAACTCATAGAGTTGGCCATAAAACCATTCGACTAAGTATGGAGATAGATTCAAAGGACGACCATAGAGCTTGAGAAGACAAGTCCTATGAAGACAAAAAATTATGTCAAATTTTTGTACTTTTACATATAGTTGAGTCACTAGTGTAAATTAGACTTTAGCTCAACTTGTATTTATATGTACCTGAGGATAAGAGATCCCGATTCAAATCCTCACCCCTGATTTGAACTTTAAAACATACTAGGCTTTTTCTATTAAAAAAAAAAAAACTTCAAAATATTTAGAATAATTTATTATTTTTTTATAAATAAAAAAAAGCGATTAATTTTAGAATATAGAAATGGGATGGGAAGGTAGTTTAAATTTGAAGTATTTATTGAGATCCAACTAGACCGCCGATGTAACCGTTTCCCGCGTTCACGAAGAACCCCTTCTTCTTCTTCTTCTTCTTTCTTCAAATGGTTTCTCAATCAACAACAAAACTGCAATACAATCTCACAATTGTATTGCCTAATTCTTCTCCAACTCCAACAGGTAACCTAATAATAAACCTAAATTCCCTTTTCAATTTCCCCCTCTTCCTAGGATTTTCTCTGTTGATTCTGATGCGGTAATTAATTTTGATGCATCCAGAGGTTTAATCGAAGCTAGAATCGATGAGGATGATGATCGTGGCTTTGGTTATGACGCTGTTGGTTTTGGTTGTGGAAGGGATGGATACGAACGATGTTTATAGTCCTTGTTTTGATTCGATGATTCAGAGATCTGATGGATTTACATTTGGTGTAGCGTTTTCTTCTAAGGACTCCTTCTTTCAGGATCAGATTCAATTCTCACCTTGTGATTCTCGTTTGTCTTTGGCTTCTAAAAATGCTCAGCTCGCTGTTTTTAGACCCAAGGTCGATCAGCTCTCCTTTCTCACCATTAATACCTCCACCTTCAATCCGGTATGTATATCATCAAATCTTCTTTCTTCATCTTCTTCATTATTCTTCATCCCATGCTATTTTTATCCATGGAAATTGTTCTCGGTTTTCTTCCCCTGTTTTCTCCAAGAACATCCCAAGGAGAGGGAGAAAAAGAAAATTGGGAAATATATGTATATATATTGGCCCACATTTTGGGTAGGTTTCAAAATATTATATATTCAGTATTAAAACGTTTTAAATGGTTACAATTTTATTATTGAAATTTGAGTTTTGTTTTAATTTGGTCTTAATTTCAAATTTTGCATATTTAACCTTGATTTTTACTAAATATTTAGGCTCTGTTCGACAATTATTTCGGCTTCGTTTGATATCAATTTCGTTTTTTGTTTTTGAAAATTAATTTTATTTCCTTTTATTTTCTTACGATAGTTTGTATTAAAAGCTCATTTTAGTTTTAAAAATTTTACTTAGTTTTTTAAACCTTGATAAAAAGTAGATAACAAATAAAGAAATTTGAAGGTGAAAGTAATATTTATAGACTTAATTTAGAGTAAAAAAACAAATGATTACCAAATAGAACCTTAGTTTTTTGTTTTTGATTTTTGAAAATTAAGCCTATTTTTTTTCCATATTCCTACTACATGCATCATTTTTTAGTACAAGAGTTAAAATCTTAACCAAATTCTAAAAACAAAAACAAATTCATAAAAAATACAATCTCGATCGGTAACATTTCATTTTTTCGTGTTTTTTTAAAATCAAACTTATTTCCTTACATTTTCTTATAGTAGAAGAGTTGGATTCTTAGTTAAATTTCTAAAACAAAAATATGATTTTTTTTTTTTTTAAAAAAAAACTATTTCTTTTAGTTTTCAACTTTTGACTTGGTTTTGAAAACATGAGTAAAAAATATATAACAACGTGAAAGGGTGAAAAAAATGTTCAAAGGCCTAAATTTTTTTTTTAAAAAAAAACCAGAACGAAATGGTCACCAAATAGTACACACATTTTTTTAGTTTTCAAAATTTGGCTTGGTTTTAAATACACTCTTAACATGTAGGTGAGAAAACTTGGAAACTGATGAACTAAAGTGGAATTTGTAGGCTTAATTTTCAAAACCAAATGGTTACCAAACAATGGTAGCTTTTGTTTTAGTGTTAACTTTGTATCTATATTAATTAATTTAAAAGTTTGGACGTTTTTAAATATAACAAAATGAACAAAAATATTTACAAAATATTGAAAAATTTTATATTTAATTAATGATAGATATTGATGGACTTCTATCAATGACTATAATTGACTATCATCGATAGAATCTAAAATTTTTTAATGTTTTATAAATATTTTCTATCAATTTAGGAGTATAGATTGATATTTTTCCACGAAAATAAACTCATTTAAGTTGATAGTTTTCTAGTTACAATTAATGGGCTAGAACCCTCACAATTATCCATCACCCTTTAATGCAGTGCACTAATAAGTCAATCCATGATAAATAGAACGGATGACAACTCATTCAACTAGAGTTCTACCATATTAGAAACAAGATTCCAACCAATACTAATTAACTTGCTACAAAATGTTACCCTTCCAAATATGTCTAGGTAGCAGTTGGAAGCATTTGTGAATCTAGCACAAATTAGGGAAAATTTTACTCATATCATACATTTTAATCAATTTCCTTTCATTGGGCTCACTAACTTTTGAAATGCTGAAATAGTGAGTAATGGAAGATTTTGGTAGATGATTTTACTATAAGAGGTTATATGATTTATTAGGAATCAAGATTAGGACATCAATTACAAATTTATGCAAAATTAATGTGTACACTTACCCAACATTGCATAATAATAATTTATAATATGAATGTTTGGTGATTTGCAGGCTATGAATGGTGGGTATATGGTAGCATTTGCTGGGCAGAAGTATGCAGCAAGATCTCTCCCAGTAATGATCACTGATAATTCTAATACCATAACTAGTTTCACTTTGGTAAGCTCATAAATTATGTTCAAAGAAAAAGAAAAGGAAAAGGAAAATCATCATTGTAATGATAACAAAATTGTTGTTTGTTCCAGGTTTTTGAATTTGAAAGGGGAACTCTTCAAAACCTGTTCTGGAAGAAATTTGGATGTGAGAAATGCAGTGGGGATTTTTCAATTTGCTTGGACAACCAAGACTGTGCAATTCCAAGCTCCAAATGTAAGTACAATGGTGGTTCTGTTGATTGCAATTTAGGCATACAACTTGCATTTTCAGGGACAGATACGAACCTGGAAGTCCTCAACTCCTGGTATGAAGTCGACAATCTCAGGCGTTTCTCCCTCTACCAGCTTTTCTCTGATGTTCGTGATACCGTCACCAATCCATTCGGGTAAAAATCTGACATATTCAGCTCGGTAGGCAAGGAACCAATATTCTTCATCATAGTTCAGAGCTGTGATCTGCACATGTCAAGATGTGGCTTATTTATAGGAAATTCGGTCCAAACATTTTGTAAGATATTGTACAATCTTGAAGATTCAATACACACACACATATATACATAATGCAGCATAATATCATTGAATTCCATGGCTAAACTGTGTTCTGCATAAGTGAGGGTAGCCGGTAGTGACCATCATAGATGTTAAAGTTTCAATACAAAAGATGTAGATCTGAAGGGATATCTTTCTCCCTTTTCTATTTACTCACCTCATAAAATTAAATGATCTTGATCATAGAGTGAATTTTCATCAAGATCATATCCTAATAGAGATTCAGATCCACTATGATGTCAATCCAAAAAAAAAATTCTGTTCCTAACTGTTAGAATCCAACTTAGCCTTATCATTCTTCTCCCCTCTTCCATCCCATTCGTAAGAAGCTGACTGTCTGAAAATTGTGGTTATTCCATTGTCCCTTCAACGGAGAGGCTATCTACAGAAGTATTCAGAAGACAGGGAATTGTCATGCTTCCTGTGGGTCGTTCGCCAATCCTGTGTTTGCCAAAGCTTGTGAACTGTCTCCAGCATCTACATGTTCTGTACTTGAGCCTTTCTCGTTCGTCTGATTGCACCGGGTTTGAATGAGATAATGAGCCACAGACTTGAAACCCAAATTGAGGACCTTAGAAAAAGAAGAAAAATTTATAGATATGATCCCAGAGGACAAAACAAAGCACTATATATAAACTTAGGGTATGTTTGGACCGTGACTTGCAGGTTCTTAGAGTGTTTTTAAGTACTTAGAAAGTCATCCCAAACAGGTCACTAATCTAATCCGAGAATTTGACTAGTCTCTTCCATACCATATATAAAACAAGGAAAAACAAAGTTCTATAAATGTTTCCTTACAAAACATACATCATTTTTGAATCAAGAGACATGCTGGAATCTAGAAGGAAAGCATTTGTATCTCTGCATGTAAAGGCATAGAACCTAACCTTTCTATATATAGAACCAGTCGGCATCCATCCTTTTGATTGTCGACACGAACTGCAGTTGCAAATACCTCGACATACCGGGCAGACCCAATTGGGATTCAAATTCACTTCCATCACATTCTCCCCATATCTATACAAAATAGAAGTTGCATACTGTTAACTGTTCATATAAATTGCAGAAAGGTGAAAGAAATCTAATGCATATTCTCAATAAAACCATTTTTTAGATAGTAAAATAATATTTATATATTTTTTAGTAGAACAACTATGGAAGATCCAATTTTCAACCTCCAGGGAGGAGAGCCATGCTAATTACCGTTGAACGAAACTTACTTTGGCTTCTTAATAAAACTAATTGAATACAAAGAGAAATACAATATGATTGCAACATATATGTTTGTATCGGGCAGAAGTTTCAAATGGGCATGCATCCAATCCAAGATCTTACGCAAACAATAACAGGAACAATTAAATCTGTTCCTATACTAACCAGAATAACAACATTTCTTTAATTTAAGAAAATGTCAAGATCATCAGGAAAAGAGGGTTTTTTTTTCTATCCATGAGTGTCCGGGTCAGCTTACGCGCACCTCGACTAATTTCACGGGACAACCCGCCTGACCCTACAACATTTGGGTGTCAAGAAAACCCGTAAGAAATTAATTCTCAGGTAGGTGGTCACCATGAATTGAATTCATGACCTCTTAGTTAATTATTAACCTTTTTACCACTAGGCCAACCCATGATGGTTATCATCAGGAAAAGAGAGTGACAATTCCATGTCCCTCTAAAGATCAGCAGATTATATCGACTTACCGTGCGTACAAGCAATCTCCACAAAGTTTCCCCTGGCCTAATTTACATTTGTTGCAATGTGTATGGTGACCAAGAGTCTTCTGCCTGCAAGTCATCAGATAATTGTTAACGACACTGATAGAAAACCAGGAGAAGATAGTAAAGACTGATATATTAAAAAATATAAGAGAGAAAAGAGGACAAGTGAGTCTTTACACCGCACCTACGAACCATGCTATAAGCAAATGGGGTATAACACTCCATTCAGTGAGATGAGAATCATAGTCTAATATATCATAGACTTTACTATCTTCTCCTGGTTCTTAACAAGTTTGCCTAAATAACACTTCCTATATTGATGGTCAAATAAGAATAACTTGAGAGAATTATGATACATGGAAACCAATATCCGCAAAAGAGAGCAGTCTTGAGATTGTTAAACAGAAAGAGTAATTATGATTTACCCCAAAGCCTTCTTTTAGATAGGAGTTCATGCTTTCTTTCTAGTTAGATTTATTTTTACCTGACGAAAAAATTAGTAGGATTCACTTGTTTGTGAATAAAATAAAAATCGGCCAAGACAAACAAACCACACTGAAAAGTATGAGACTAGGAGATCGAGCTTCTATTAACTAGTGCCAAGGAAACTCTTGTTCATTGCTATTAACGTTGGTGGGTCAAAAACTGACTAAGAAATAGAAAATTTCAAAAAATCTTTTCTAGTTATTAGCATAGATGGCGTCTCTTTCTTTAGTTGGGTGCCTCTCATGAGCTTGGTCTTTTTTTTTTTTTTTTGTGCGCCTTTGTATCCTTTCATTTCTTTTTTCCTTAATGAAAATTATAAAATTAAAATATATATACAGTAATCAAACATTGCATACTGGATACTATCAACATCATATGTGATATATATCAACTTTTATGGGTTTAGGGTTTAGGATTTGAATGACCATTGCCTACGAGACAATATATTTAAGAAATAAAAGAAAGTAAGAAATAGTATTACCTGCATTGATGACACGACTTTCCATTGACGGGATCATACAAACGCTTTCCATCTTGACCATATCCATCCACACCAAGATCCCAATTTGACTCACAATCTCCCAAAAGCTTGGCATCTTCTTCTGTGTAAACTTCTGGTTGCGAGCCTTCTTTTATGTGAATCTCATTACTTTTAGAATTTCCCTTCTTCCTTTTCGGACGGGTCTCTACATAGCTAACTGGAGTCAATGTCTTCAACCTAGACATCATGAGCGATATCAATCCCACAACTACCACTAACTTGCCTGTCAGCCAAATGTTAAATTTGTTGCCAATCATATCCTTTGTTCTCAAGAGAAAATCTTTAATAGTCTTTACAAGGAAAGACAAAGTAATAAGTTACTATCTTGAAATCTATATTTTGGTACTTGTTTTATTTTGATCCAATGATCCCTATGCTTTGCAAAGAAACTTAGAGTAATTCTGAAAACATCTCAAGATCTTGTGATTGTGCTCAGACATGCCAAGAAAGGTTTATTTTCTGTAACATAAATCTAAACAAAGTTGAAAACTAAGTCACTTCAGAAAATTTATGGCAGGATTTGGATCCTCTTCACGCTCGACTTTACTTTTAAAACATATTTTAAAGATATCCTTGTTTAGCCACATTTCTTTCCTCCTCCATCCATAATTAGAAAATGTGAGACATGAAAAGGGCAAGTGATTGGTGTCCAATCTCGAAAACACAGAGAAATGAGAAAATAATAAAGAATTTCATTTCTAACCTAATAGTAGATATCACTTAGAATTTACACCTCAACCCCAAAAACCCCATAGACTGAAACAAGGAGTGGAGTTTACATCTCCAAACTATTTACGCCAAACACCCACTAAGCAGATGGATTAGGCTAAATTTAATTTAATACATAAAAATACTTTAACAGAGACTGCATTCATTGTTTCACTCACTCAACACAGACAACATCAAAACAACAAAACTTTCAAAACATTCTAAACTCTTCCACTACCATTTTTACCCCCAGAAACAAACAAAGAATACGAACAAGTGAGGGAAAGAATAAACAATGCCTCGAAGAGCGCCTGTGGGGTTCGTCGGCAGGGGATCCGGTGGGCGGTTCCTTCTGAGAAAATTTTTTGGGAAATCGTTTTGGAGCGGCGGCAGGAGTGGACTTAAGCTTGAGAGAAAGTTCGACAATGCCAAGTTTCTGCATCCTCTCAAGATTTTCCCTAACCCTTTGATCCCTAAGTTGCTCGTACCCTGGAGCAGGAAGGTCGGCGACGGTTCCATTTCCAAAGACGACTGCTCTTCCTCGCCCTCCCTTTCTTCGAGAAACCATTGCGATAACACTTGGAAGCGTCGTCCCGCTCTGGAAAATCGGGGCGTTCCCAAGAAATGGCGAGCGGAATGTCGTGTGAGTGGCGCGAAAAGTGGACTGCTTTTTTTATAAAAAAAAAAAAACAAAAACAAAAATTAAAATACCATATTTGTCCGGTTCAAGTTTAATTAGGAGGAATAGGTTTATGTATTAAACTTTATTTTTTTTCCAATTTTTAGTGCTAAAGTTCAATATTTAGCATTTGAAGATGAAAACTCATTTGAAGAAAATCGGGTGCAAGATAGGGGTAAAAATGTAACTTACTCTTTGACACTCTAAGTTGACTATATATAATCAAGAAGATGACAACCTTATTTATTCACTTATTACTTTCTTCTTTTGTATTTCCTTAAAGAACATAAAAAAGAAGATAGTGCATAATTTCGTACATTAAATACTAATAAATTCTTTTATATAATAATAAAAATAACAAGTAAATTCGAGCAACTTACAAACACTATGTCAGTTGAACTAAATGTTCACTTTTGTTTTGGATGTTGAGGTTTATTCACTAATTTAAAACAATTATTAAATTAAAATTTTGAAAGAATGGAAAATCGTAAAACTTTGTTAATAATAATTCTTTTGAATTAATTAATAGATATTATTACAAAAATATAAAATTTTTAAATTGAAGGATTAAATAAAAATAAAACTTATTTTAGAAAGATAGGTTTCCCTTAAATAAATGTCGCCCGCAGTGCCTCTTCCAAAGCCGGCGTCCGCCGCGTTTTCCGTTACCGTATACCATATCCGCACCAGATTTAGGCCCACGGAATGCGCCTTTTTATCCATAAAGGCAAAAAGTCCACAGAGCCCTTCCGATTCATTCCACGTCATCCACGTCATCCAATCCATCACCCCAATCCAACGTTCACAAACACATCATAAAAATATCCTGACGTCACTACCCCTCCTTGAGATATTTATATATATATATATATGACGACAAAAAAAATCAAATCCAATAATTAATAAAATAAAATAAACAAATCCCATCCTTATCCACTTCTTCTTCTTCTGATCTTCTTCCTCAAAATTTCTACACACAAAGTCATTCCGATTTCTGTTTCGTTTCAACGATGGAATCCTCCGTTCTCCGTTCCGTTTCATCCCCTTTACTTCTCGAATCCATCGATCTTCATCTTCGCCGGATCGGATCCGTTTCCTCTTCAAGATTTTCTTCTACCGTTCTTGTTCGTGCTTCTTCCAAAAGCCATTCTTATATTCCCAAGCTCGAGCCGTTTAGCCGCTCTAAGCTTGATCGCGTCATCAAAGAACCGCCTCTGATTGAGAAGTCTGAGAACGAGCTTGCAGGTTTGATTATTAATTGATTTCTATTCAGAGGAAGTTTTTTTTTTTTTTTTGGTTTTGTGTTTATTCTGATCTGATCCTTTTACGCGATTGCTTTTAGATTATTGTTCGACGTTGGAAGGAGACGATTCTTATAGCTGTTGGAAGGCGTATTTCGAACTCAAAGATCTTGAAGTGAGTTTCTATGGTTTCTTAATCGATTTTACTTCGAATTTTTCTGTTCCTCCACATTTGATTTCTCCCCCCCCCCCCCCCCTAAAATCTGACACCTAATTTGAATGAACACAAATTGAATTGAATCAAATACAGAAAGAGTAATGAATGGTTTTGTATATATGTGTTGAAATCAGAAAGAATCGCCAAAACAAGAAGTGGAGAGACTGATTCTACAAGCAGGAGGGGTGAAATCACTGATCGGATGCTTACACGGGATCACAGCCATACAAAAGAGCAAGGGAAAGGAAAAGGAGGAAAGGAAGGCATGGAAGAAGGGAGTGGAAGGAAGAGGGAAAAGGGAATGTCCAATACCAGATGGATTGCCAAAATCTGCTGAAGAAATAGAAGAAGAAGAAGAAGGGAGAATGCCAGATTCGGCATTCACGAGATTGTTGAGGAGCAAAGGTACATTCCCTGCTTGGTATTCCCCTGCACCCGATCATGAAACAGATTGAAATTCAAAATTTGCAATTAGGGTTTTGTTTTTGGCAGATTGATGATGAGTAGTGAAGTTGATTGATGATGAGTTGGTAAATATTTGTTCTGTAAAATTTGTGATTAGGGGATAGCTTTTTGTGTTTATATGTAATTTGATGTTTGTTTTGGATTATTGTGTATTTGTTTAGATATGTTAGGGGTAAAGAGGATATGAACTACCTAAAAATTAAATAAATGAAGTCATCCTACTTAAAAAGAATGAGATGTGGGAAAATTTAATGTCGTTTTCGTTTTCGTTTTCAGTTTCTTGTTTTTCTAGAACTAAAACTTGTTTAATAACTATTATATGGAAAAATCCTAACAAATAATGTTATATGCTAACGTGAGAGTTACAAATATCATTGAGTGAGCTTAAGCAAAATGTAAGATTTCATATTTTTGTGAGGGACGACGAGTTATCAATCCTAAAGGTGCCTCTCACAAAGAGGTTATGCGTACAAAAACCTTCACTTTGAAATTAATTTAGCCCCACCTCTTAAAACCTAGGTTCCTTTTGGTTCATGATTCGAAAATTAGTTTGAAAAAGAGAGAATTTTGTAGAAAACAAAAGTAAAATTTTATTTTTAATTGAATTGAAAAAATGTTCGGTTTCAATTTAAAATTTTGTAAATTGGATTCAAATTCAAATTTTGTGTTTGGTTGTGAATTTAAAAATGTAATAGTGTAATTTATGTTCACAATTTTTTAAAACAAAATCTAAAAATAAGGAGAATGACAATTTATTATTTTCGAAAATAGACTATTTCAAGTATTGGTTTTAGAAATTGTTTTTTAGAACATGTAAACTAAACGAGTTTTTTTTTTTTCTTTTTGTTTTGTATTTTTTGTTTTTAAAAACATAAAAACAGAAATGAATCACAAAAAAGACTTCTAATTATATTGTTATCAAATAATTTTACAAAATTGTCCCTTTTATTTTTCTCATTTTCCTTTTTTCTTCCTCGTTCTTCTTCTTCTCCTTCTTTTTCTTTAGTCGACCAACTTGGACTTTTTCGCATGTGCTTTCGAAGAATTCATTGATATCAATTCTTAAATCTATAGTTTAAAATTGATTTTTCCAAAGCTTTTTTTAATAAGTGCTATACCTTTGGAAAAAAATTAATAATTTGTGTTTATTATAGCTTCTTGAATGTTGATGATCAAAAGTATTTTCTATACAAAATAATATAGTACATACAAAAATAAATTAAAAACTTGGATTAATTTTTAAGTCATTTATATAATATATGAAGTTAAAAAAATCACTTTGTCATTGTCAAAATCATCTTTCCTTGAAATACAATTTTTTAATAAATGTCGAGACTGAAATTAAAAAAATAAAATAAAATAATTTAATAATTGATTTTTTTAGAATATTTTCTCTTTTTAGTAACTTATCAAACACGACAATTTAAAATCGCTTTCAAATATATGAAATTAATTCGATCATTTCAAACCTTTCATTGTAGAAAAACGTTTCTTAAAAAATAGCTTTTATTTATGTAAAAAAAGCATCTAAAATTATTGATGAAGAGATATTAAATCCAATTTAAATCATTAAATTTTCTTAGGGAATATTGAAAATTTGATTTTGTACTAAAATCATTTTTTCCACAAATTATACCAAACACAATTGAAAAAATATAACTAAATGTCAAGGCTTTCTTAGACAATAATTTAGAGGGTAGAGATTTAAGCATTTTATAAAAAGGAGCAGACGACAATAATCACGCCAAAAACATGAAGATAGTTGCAATTATACTCTTACATTTTTAAAATTAAAAATTAAATCCTCAAATTTATACAAAATTCAAAATAGAACCCTCAAACTTATATAATTGTATCAATTATACTTATATAAGTTTGCATATTTAATTTTCATAATTTGTGGATCCAATTTGACCATTGTTATAAACTTGAGAGTTCAATTTTAACAATTTTAGAAGTTTAAAAACCTAATTGTTACAATTGAAAGTTTAAAATGTGTAATTACAACTACCACTATACTGTAGGAGTGATTTTACAATTTATCTTTATAGAAATAAAAATGTATATCTTATGTCAATTAAACTATTTTCACCTCGACACTAAAAACAAACAAACAAACTTGGACTAAGAAGCAATGTCCTTGTTCTAGAAAAAAGAAAAAAATGTGGTCTATATTGTGGACTCATACTACTAATTGGAAGTCCTTATTAATGGTAGAGTAGCAATTTTCCTATTTTCTTCTAAAAAAAAAACAATTTTTCAACTTTGAATTTTCAAAGTTATAATCAATATTTCCTCCCTAAAACATAGTTTGAAATAGACGGACGTTTACGTAACAAAAGATATCGAGGAAGAGTTAGGTACAACCACCTAAGCCCGTATTTTCCTAATAAGTTTAGGAATCTACACATTATTTAACATACACACACATGTAAGATTGGGTTGGGTTGTTTAATTAAGTTAATGTTTGAAAACTTGTTTTAAATGTTAAACTTTTGGTAGGAAATATGTAGTTCAACTATACACACAAGAGGAGGCCATGACTATTTTCTTTGAAGATTACTTACTAGTTTCTTTTGGGATCGTTGAATGAGCCTATTTATAGTGAAATTTCTTTACCAATTGCTTGCAACTATGTGTAACTCCGGTGATGTTATAGTTTTTATGGTTCTCAAGGTTGCAGGACACTCTACTGAGCACAACTCAATTACTTTTGAATTGGTATATATGAATTTATCAGCTAGGTTAGTCAGTTCAACGCTCGAGACTTTTACTTTTCCCTCTTGGGATCTACATTCTCCAATGCCATGTCTCAATTCTCCTTGGTTTTGAACCTTGACTAGGACCCTAAACATCTATATATTTAAATATCCATCAATGTGATAACAAGTAGCTAATTCGATGTGACCCTCCAATTTGACTACATGTCATATCTTCCTTGTGGTCCATTAATATGCCAACCCTATTAATAACTTTCAATTTAATTCGAATCCATCCAACTATATCTCATTCTTCTTAACAAATTATATAAGTAAAGAATCAAATGATCGATGTTTAAGAGGATAATCAATACCTTACTACCATCTATACTCGTATGAAATATGTGTGCCTAATTAATTCCAACCAAAAAACAACACTACTTTTAAAATTTATATGCAATAAATATGAAAGACATTACAATAAACTTTCTATGAAAAGTCATAAATTTATATTTCAACAAAAGTCAAAGTCAACACGTTTACTTGTTCATTGAACTATATACTAACTTTATTCCACCATGTCCCACATCTTCCCAATCTACAATTCATCAACTATCTGATTCATATTAGTCACTGTACTTTCAAATGTGTACTTTTAATAATTTTTAAGTTCAATATGATAGTTTGTTTATTGATTTTTTAAAACACCTTTTATTACCCATTAGCTTTTTTACTATAAACCTTGAAAATTGAATCACATACATTATATTTTAGAACTTCTAGTAGATTTGACAAAATAAGTTTAAAAAATCAAATCCATAGTCCATGCTTATTACATTTGCAAAAATGACAAAAAAAAAAAAAAAAAAAATCCAACCATGAAATGTCAAAAAAGCATCGATACTACACATTTGATACTCTTGATATACTCGATACAGTTCATACATTAAAATAATATCATATATGCAAAATGAAAAATGTGTATCACACTTAAAATATCTTATTCTTAAATTATCACCCACTGCAATTTTCTTTTATTCTATTACATGAAAGTTAAGTTATTGTTATTATCGAACCATTTTGATAAATATTATGCTAAATTTAAGATTTTATTAAAAGTATAAAAATTTAAAAAAGACATTTTTAAAAGTGTGAGAGTTAATTCAAACTAAAATGTATGTCAATACCACTAAATTAAATTTACTTCTGTTATAGGAGTGTATTGAAAATTTTAAGTGAAAGTCCAAATTAAATTTGAGTCGAAGTGTCCAAAATTTAAATAAATAAAACCCCAAAACACATCCAGCCTGATAAACTAAAATAATTTGAAAATTCCCCAAATTAAAGTGATGCATTATTTGAATCGCCTCCTCTTCTTCCTCATCCTTTCTCCCACACTAACCAAATCCCTATCAGATCCGTCGCCTAGCCGCGACGGCGGCGGCGGAAAGCACTTCGTCCTAGTTCACGGAGCCTGCCTCGGCGCCTGGTCGTGGTACAAGCTATCAACGCTACTCCGATCGGCCGGGCACCGGGTGACAGCGTTAGACATGGCGGGGTCCGGAATTGATCCTCGGGAGGCGGAAAGCCTGAAATCGTTCAACGAATATGTTGAGCCGTTGAGAAATTTCATGGCGGAGGTGGCAGCGGAGGCGAAGGTGATTCTGGTAGGGCACAGCCAAGGCGGGCTTTGCATATCAAAAGCAATGGAGGAATTTTCTGATAAAATATCTGTTGCGATTTTTGTGGTTGCGGCCATGCCTGGCCCAGCCCTAAACGCTTCATTTCTTCTTGGGCAGGTATGATGTATATTCTTTATACATTTTAACAAATATCTTCCAAAAAAATTCCTATAATTTTAATTTAAAATTCACTTTATTGTTTTGTGTTAAACTTTTGATTTTAAAATAATAAATTATATAAGCCCATTTAACAATTACTCTCTTTAAATTTGAGGATTTATTTAATTTCATTGATTTATTTGATAAGACCTAAACTATAAAAAAAGAAAAGGAGAAAAAAAGATTTTTTGTCATAGATTTTGGATTTAGTTTTCATTTGGTCTATATTTTAAAATGTTGCACAGTTGATCTTAAAAGTATTTCCATACACAAGTTCGTTTGATTCCTATACTCAAAATGTTTACATCAATGTCAAATGACTATAAAAGAAGACTAATAAACACTATGAACTTGTGGTTGGAGGTGATCGTTGAAGTTGGTTGTCAAAGAAAGTTGTCGGAGCTAGTTGTGAAAGTTGAGAGTTGGAGGTTGTCTTTGCTTGAGTTGGCCACTGAGGTAGGCCACTAAAGGTGATTGTTGGAGTTAGCCGTCGGAGTTAGTTTCGTAGGAGGTTGTCACGCCAAGTTGGGTTAGTCTTTGGAGTAATCATTAGTGTTGGTAGTAAAGGTGGTAATTGAAGGTAGTCATCCTTAATATTGGGTGACGAATGTTATCTTTGCTAGAGGTGGTCATTGGAGGTGATCGTCGAAGTTTGTATGGGTAAGGTTATGAGAAAATGTTTTACACGAGAGTTGGTTAGTGTTGAGTTGATTACTATAGTCAATGGTTATGAATAGTTATTATGTTCTATGAGTTATAATAGTCTGATTTTGAGGTGCATGTTATTTTAGTCTACGTAATAAAAAGTAAACATTGTAACAAAAAGAAAAATAAGGAAGGCATAAGAAATAGTAAACACGGTAACAAATAGTAAACTTTATAACAATGTGAGATTTGAAATAATAATACTGTAGTTAGTTGTAGGTTAATTGGATTTCAAATATGGAGTGGACTATAGTATCTACTCCACTAACTCGAAATTTGGGACCCAAACACCCTATGAGTTGTAAATAGTTGAATATAGAAAAACGAGGGTTAAATTAACTTTATTCCCCTCATGTCCAAACGTTAGCTCGACTATCATAGTTTGATCAAGCCACATCAAGTTAGAGCCCCCTTAATAACTCTCCAAATTATAAAATGAAATAAAAGAAAATTAACAATCGAAACATATAGTAAAGATATATTTGGATTGACCGGAGATAAAAAAAATTTAAAATAACCATTATTATTTAAACTCTTTTATAAAAACTATTTAAATTAATTTTTAAAAATATTTTAAAAACTATTTTCAGTAGTTGTCGAACACCATATATTTTTTTTATTTAAAAAATGACATATTTTTACAATTAAACACTTAAAAAAATTAAACCAAACACACCCTACTCTAATTCAATGGGTTAGTTACTTGACAAATTCAAATATAACCCATCAAATGAATGAAACTACAAATTTAACGTACGAAATTTCCGTTGCGAAACATCATCCAATTTAATGTTTAAATCTAATTGGAATATTTCAACAATTAAGTTCATCCATTTTTTTGTTTCAATATTCAATTCACTTTCATTCACAACCTTTCTATAAAATTAAAACCTCAAATCAAAAGAAAATTTGAAACCAATTGTATTTTTGAACATCAAAGTAAAATTTATCAATTTTTTTTCAAAAATAAAATAAAAATATTAATGCATTCTTTTATGGTATTTTATTTTGTGTTGGCAGTTTCGCAAGAGGATAGATTTTGGGCCAGACAGCCGTTATACATTTGGTAATGGGCCCACAAGCCCACCAACAACTTTGACATTTGGCCCATTATTCTTGGCCTCAAAACTATTCAACAAAAGCCCTCCGGAGGTAAATCAATTTATTATTATTTATATTCAAAACTTCAAACAACTATTTCTATAATCTACCATCTTCTAAAATCTAAAATACTTTTAAATGATAAATATATTATTAAACGTTTGAAAAGTATAACCTTAATCGCTCTTAAGTATACATTTATCAAGACTTTTGCTCATCCGTTGAAAGTTAATTCAACACTTACATCATATGATATATTTAGATTTAATGTTATCATTACACATGAGATTAGTATAATCCGTTGTTATCAATAGAAGACGTTTTGGGGTATTTGGTATGATAGGACTTGACATTGGGGAAGACATTGGTGAGACCAACCCATTTGTTTGGAGGAGAACAATGGAACAAAGATTTAGTTTTGACAAAGGAAAGATATGGCGGCGTCAAAAGAGTTTTTGTTGTTTCGGATAAGGATAAGGTTATCAAGAAAAGCTTCCAAAAATGGGTTATCCATAGAAACCCACCTACTGCTGTTGTGGAAGTTAAAGGATCTGATCATATGGTCATGATGTCTAAGCCCTTGGACCTCTTCAACAAACTTTCATACATTGCTCGTCGATATTCTTAAGTCCTTTTAATCCTCATTTGGATTTTGAATTATGTTTTTTTTAGTAATGTGTAATAATCGTATTGTCGGGGTTTTTGACAAGATATTAAAAGAGTGGTAGTAATGTAAAAGAAGTTTGTATCTTAGGTTTCAAACCATCCCAACTTGAAGCGGTGCTTATTAGCTTAGTTGTGTGAGTGAAATAATGCGTGGAGGGACTGGTCTTGTAATTGGGGTTGGGGAAGTGATTTTGTGTGATTGTAATAATTTTTCACGTAGTGTTTTTTTCTTCAGTTTAAAGTCTTTTCAAGTTATTTCTTGTGTTAATGGTTTTATTGTGTTCTTTTCATTTTTTAATTATTTTAAGCTTATTCAGGCAAGTGAGTGAGTAAGTTTTTTTTTTCAATAAAATACTCTTTCTTTACAAATTTTGTAGAGTTGTGAATTTCAAAGAGTTATGAACTCATGAATCCACCATGTAAAGAGTTAATAAGACACAAAATTTTCAATCACCTTTTAGAGAATTTTTTCGGCGTGCACGTGCGTGTATATATATATATATAGTCTACAAGGGCAAACTAAATAAGTTTAATGTTGGTTAAATTATAGAAAATTTCCTTAAAAATTTTCTTTCGTTAAAAGATATCTATATACTTTTAAAATGATTAAGATGTGTTTGGATTGTATTTTCAAGTGATTAAATTAAAAAACAAGTTGTTTTTAAAAAAAAATCATGTACTTGGCCCCCAGATTAAATAGGTTTTGAAAAAAATGAGTTTATAAGATAACGTGGTTTAAGATAAACACTTAAAATGAACTTTTATATAATGGATTTTGAGTGTTTAATGTTAATCTCTTTAATTTGAATGAAACACTCTGACCACCACCTTGACTATCGTCTCTAGCCAACCTCTAACAAACATCTCTGTCGACTATCGTTAGTCGACATCTGACCACCGTCTCCAGCGACCGTTGCCAGTGAACCTCCAGTTACTTTTTATCCGACAACCGTTGAGGGCCAACCTCCGACAATTTCTTTTCAACAACCTGTCACTAACCAACTTTTAAAGAACATTTTTCGATGTCTACCACTTGCCAACTTTCAACACCGAAATTGGCACCTGATTGGTGTGACAATGACCTAGAATAAAAAATTGGACAACCACACTATTACAAGTCATTACCATATCGTCCCAAGTCTTAATTTATGTCTAAACTTTTAAAGAAATTTTACTACGTGGTAGTTTTAAAAACATTTAAAAAAGCTCAAAAATATTAATACAACTCGTAAAAGTATAACGATAGTTTTGAAACAGTGAGCAAAGTTAAAGGTTATTTCTCTAATGTAACCTTTAATGTCAGTGGCACATAGGTTGGCTCATGTCTGTGTTGTTTAGACTTTTTCTAAACTCTAGAGCTTCCATGATTGGTCTTGTAATTAAAATAATGCTAAATTAAATTCAACTGATTTAGTTAGTGTGTCTCTTTCAATTTCTAGAACTTAATTGATTAATTAAATAATATCAAATGTTTCACATGCTTAGATATACATTTAATTAATTTAATAATTAATTAATTAATTTGTAGTACACTTCACAAAGAATTTATTATTAAATAATAAAATTACAAGTTGTACAAACATCTAAGTCCACCCTAGCTAAATGAATAACATTAAAAGAAAATCACATAGACGAAGAAAGGTCTTTCTAAAACTTGTTTTTAGGACCGAACAAACTACAGGATGAGGGAGATCGAACCTTGTACCGTTAGAAAAAAATATATTAATGTCAATTAGTCTTGAAGTATTGTATTGTAATTTGAAATGATGAAACATTACACGGGCAAAGGTAAATGGACATTTATATACATTTCCTTAAGTGGAAGGTCATTGAATTTTACCTTTTTTAATTCTTCCTTTCTTATTAACGCTACACACTCTACGTCTTTTCTCTCTCTAATTAATGATATTCTTTATTTTGTTTTTCCTCCAACAATAAGCCTCATTTTCTCTCCGAGTGTAAAACGCATTCAATTTAAAATGAGAGAGTAAAATTGTTTCTCGCTGGTCGCCTTTTGAGGGACGGACAACGTTTCAATAGGAGCCCTCTTCCCTCTCTCTGCGACTTCATCACTGAAGTGAAAGCGTAAAGAAATTGTTTGATGAGTTGTCGGACATAGCGCGACTGTAGGTTAATCTCTCGTTTTTTGAAACTTTACTTTACTTTCTCCGTATCTAGTCTTTTATATATAGCAGAGATATAGATTAATAAGTAAAAATTCCAAAATTATGTACGTGACGAAAATTGGCTCAATATTATGGAAAGATAGATAGTAGGGAGAATTTTGAGTTCTTATTTTTTACTTGAAGTTGTCAATGGCAAACCATTTTAACCCTAGACGAAGCTCAAAACTATCCATCTACTAACAAACAACAAATTTGTAGGGTTACACTGTCGTACTTCATTTATAATATTAAATTAAAAAAAAGTATACTCTAGCATGGAAAAAATCTTTATAATCACATAATTACACCATTTGTTTTCATTCTCAAACTCGAGATTAAAAAAAAAAAGAAAATCGACCAAAGTTAATACACTCAAACTTAAAATGAAGTTACAGGTTATAGTACTTAGAACTCAACACGAACATTTTTAATATTATAGCATTGCACTTTGATCAAATAGTATTTGACCGAAAAAACAAACAATAACTACTCAAAAGTCTAATAAATAATTGTTTTCTAATTAATTAGCTTTTGTATTTTTCGCTACCATCCTTTTTTCATAGTTCACGTCTCTCCAATTCTTAATAATCACGGTATCTCTTAAATCACCAATTCAATCCAAAAGGGTATGTTAGTGAGTGGGGATAAATTTAATATAATATCTAACCGTTTCTTAAATATAATTCAACTAATTAAGACATATTATCCTCAACCCGAAAAGTCATAACTATAAATTAAAAAAAAAAAAAAAAACTTTGATACAAAACACAAAATACCAATATCTATGTTTTGTCACAAGGAGAGAGATGACCTCAGAAAAAAGGAGGAGAGGAAAACATACATATACCATATATATATATATATATATATACACAAAAACATAACAAAATTAGGAGATAAAAACATAAACATGAACAAATCCAAAAACTAGGGGAAAATGTTTTTATATATCTAAATAATAAGAAGAAAAAGATTATCTTATAAAATATGTAAAACCCAGAGAAATGGTTGAGTCGGGAAGAAGCTGCACCGAAGAAGAGAAAAAGATGGAAGGCATCGATACGAAAAGTGAATCAATGGAGCTCGCAATCACTGTTATAAACTTCACTGCCATTTTCAATAACTTCAAACACATACTAACCTTCTGAACCACCATCTTCCTCCTCCTGGCTACTTCAATACCTCTCTCTTTCTCTCTCTCTCTCTCTCTATATATATATATTATGTATGTATGTATGTATGTATATAAGTATATATTACTTAGTATTCATATTTTGGAATTGAGGACAAGGACATGGGCCATGTAATTCCCTTATCCAATTGAAAAGGGTGTGTGGGATTTCAACTTATTATTATTTTTTTTGAAGAAAAAATTTCAATTTATAAATAAAAAAGGAAGTGAGATTTCAATTTGTTTATTTTATTTCTTTTTCAATATATATATATAAAGGATTCTTTATCTTAAAATCGTAGCTATTTAGGTTTAAACTTTCAAGTTTGTCCTATTTCGAAGTTTAAAAGTAGAACAAATTTCAAACTTTTAGAAAAGTTAAGGGGTGTTTCGGCCACCGGATGAGATGAATATGTATAACATTAATATATTGGTGTTAATAAGTTTATTTGGAGAGTGTAAAGTTGTAAGATTCATCCCATACGGTGGCCGAAGTAGAGATTGATAAAAAGATTTAGTCTTTTTTTTTTTTTTGTAAATGTGAATAGTATAAAAAATAAAAAAGATAGAGATAGTCGATAAATATGCAAGTTTAACGATATTTACTATTGGCGTTGGGTTAAACTAGACTAAACTTAAGAACTAAAATCATATTTAAACCTTAAAACAATGTTTCCACCAAATGACAAAATCAGTTAAATTGTAAATTTGATCACTATGATTTGAAGAAAGTTAGAATTTAGTCTCTATTTGTTTATGATTAAAATTTATGATTTATGGTTTAATAAAACTCTAATAGATAGGACTATTTAGTATTTACGAGGTTTATGAGAGTTATATCATAGGAAATATTTACCAGAGTTTTGTCAAACTATAGAAACTATTTATGCAGTCAAACCATAACGATTAAATTCTAACTTTTAAATTTATATAGATTAAATTTTAATTTTCAAAACTTTTATAAATGCATCAATTTAAACCTGAACTTTCATACATGTATCAATTTAAATCCTCAACTTTCATAAGCATGTCCAAGTAAAATATAATTGAGGGTTTAAATCGATACATGTATATAAGTTAATAGTCTAAATTAATACACTTGTAAAATTTTAGAGGCTAAATTGATACAATTATTAGTTTGAGGTTTAGATTGATACAACTCACAAAATTGAGAGTTTAAATTGATACAAACTCCAAAGCTAACAAATATAAATTGTATTTTCTATTATTATTATTATTCCTTATTCTCTTAATATTGCTGTATATTTTGTTGATGTTTCAACCACCAAGAGAAAGTCAACAATTTTTTGGTCAATTGTTGTAGATTTATTTTTTATTTTTTATTTTATTTTCTCCCTTTAATTATTTATGAATTTGTGTGATTATGTGTCATTTTTTGCAATTTTTTTTGTCACTATTTTTTATGTTACTTTTAAAAAAATTTAAAAACACTCCTAAAACATAAACAACAAAACAAAGAAATCAATAAATACAAATATTATTTATATATTTATTTTTCAAAAAATAAGTGGTTATCTATAGTCTTAAACTAACTCATTTTTATTTTTAAAATTTGGCTAATAATCTCAATATTTATTTAACGATGGTGAAAATAATTATAAGAAAAAGAGGAAAAAACAATCACAATTTCCCAATTTTTTTTTTTAATTAGCCTCTCTTATCTGAAACATGAAACATGCTATTCAAAATCAATTTTGATTAGGTGGAAATAGCTTTTAAAAGCGTAAAAATTAGGTACTAATTAAATTAATTTCTAATGGTTAAACTTGTATTTCAGAGTAATTTTGATCATGTCCGTAGTAATATTTTTAATAATGTCAAAATCACTCCTATAAATATGCCAAATCACTAAATTAATTATTTCAAAGTAATTTTAAATATGTTAATACGTGATTTTAATAATTCAAAATTTCTTTGAAACATTAATTATGTAGTTATAATATTTGTGCTAAAAGAGGAAAGTAATAATTGAGTAATAAAGACATTAACCTAACCATTTTTATTTTATTTTACTTATATATTTATGTTTTTGGTGGTTATTCTCATTACCTAATAGAAGGAATTTAATATTAAAGATAAAAGAAAATTAAATAGAGTGAACAGTTTGGATTTTGTTTATTTATTTATTTTTTTTTTTTAAGAAAGGAGTGGACAATTGGATTTCGTAATGTTATATTTGTTAAGAATTAAATATTTGAAAATTACATAAGTAGTAGGCTACACGATTATTTTTATTATTATTATTTTTTTATGTTCTATTTCACATATTGAAATAGATTTTTGTTGAAAGATTTGGGGCTAATTTCAAGAATATATAACTTTTTGAAAATAATGACAAAAATGGGGTAGGGTTGAAAAAAAAAACAA
>JBBPDJ010000003.1:3450907-3504204 GCA_037974625.1 Cucumis cinereus
AAAAAAACAAAAAAGATGTAGTTGGGCAAACTATTGTAAAAAATAGGGTTGTTTTACTGTTGATGGTACACGACTTCACTACCTTATTTTTGACATTTTTTCCACCCACACTATTCTTGACATATTTTATTAAAAAAATATTATTTAAAAAAAAATTCAAAGATTTGAGGAAATTGTTGGAAATAACCTAAATGGTTTCATCTTCTACGACGATCATCATTATTTTAAAATTTTCGTAGAAATTATTTTTCATAGTCTTACCCAACTGAGTTTGACTACCGAGACTCGGATAAAAGTTATTATTATTATTTTTATTTTACATCTAAACTATTCTTTCCAAACTTATATTAAATCTTGCATCTTTTCAAATTTCATAATTTTTTAGAAGTCTTATTCTAATTCTTACGTTTTCGTTTCAAATCTTATCCAAATTCGCAAATCTTATCCAAATTCGCAAATCTTATGTCCAATTTCTCTTTCCAAATAGATTTATTAATTATTTAAATGATTATACAAATAGACTTCCATGTGATTGCTATGTGATTTTAAATTTGGGAAAAAATCAATTTTTGGAAAAAGATTATCTTCGTCAATTTTTGGAAAAGATTATGTTTGTCCTAGATGATAGTATGGATGTACAAAAATGAAGTTAAATTTTTATTAGAATCTAGATAGCCGAACTTGATTGAGCGACCACGATATCATTAGTGTGTCGAGAAAAGGGGAAATGAGGCGTTAAAGAAAACGAAAACAAAGCGCCCCTCTTTCTTATTATTAGTAAGATAGGGTTCCATTACACAAACAGGGGGGTTCTTCTCAATCTTTCTTCGATCCTAGCCGTGTAGTGGATCTGGCTTTAGTCGGTTAAAAAGAGGTGTGTGTGGCTGGACTTCTTTCTTTGTAGTCCCCCCTTCCCCTTCATTCATCCATTTAGGCCCGACTAGGAACAATGGATCCAGGAAACCTAGCTTGGAAAAAAAGTTAAAACTTTTATTAGAATCTTGATAGTCCGTCTTGATTGAGGGATTGAGAAAAACTATCTCGATAAGTTTCCAAAAATTCCTAAAAATATTAAAACTTTTTGAGGTTACTATCGACAATTTTAGAAAGGTTCACTATATTTATATATGAACAATACTCGTGTATCTCTAGTTGTTCTCACATCTTTGTACAACTCACTCTAATTACTCAAACAACAATGAAAAATGTAACACTATTTTTTTTTTCAAAAAGAAGAAAAAAAGTTTCTATGTGTGCTAAATTGTAGTTGGATAATTAGGTGATTGCAAAAAAAAAAAAAAAAAAAGTGCAAGGATGACATGATATTTTTTCAAATGACAGTTTTATACAATTATATGTCTACCAAACGATATGGTCGTCTATTAAACAAGAAACTATTTGGTATGATATTTTAATTACTTAAAGGATAGTTATTATGGTCTTTATTATTGATAGAATCCTACTAGCGTTATAGTTTATAACTATTATGATCTCAATTACTGATAGACCCTTATTAACGATATAATTTATCACTAATAGACTCAGAAAACAAAATCTAAATTTTGTTACATCTGCAAATTCAATTGCATTGTTTTTTATGTGTTAATATTTTGAGTCTGGTTCTGTTTATATTTTGTAAACTTTTTAAATCGTTAAATAAAATCATTTTTAAATTGGAGCTAAATTATTAGGGTCCTAGAAAATAAACAAGACAAGTATACAAATGGATGCATTTGATGATAAAAGAAAAAGAAATAATAGAAGAACCATTGGAATGAACACTGGAACAACAACTTAAACTCCATGAGCTCAAAAATGGAAACTCGGCTTACTATGCATGAAATTGAACATTTAGTAAAGTTTTATTTTAATGGACATAAATTGTAGATATTTTAGTTATGTATGCTCATGTTCACATACATTGTACATATTTTTCAAGTTTTATAGGCAAATTATTTTTACCATCCATGTGTTTTCATCTTCACAAGCTAAACGAAGATGAAAATATAAACTTGACTTCTGGATATTCTTGAATATTCCTAGACGCTCAATATTTTCTATCCTTCACCCTACTCGTTCGTAGAAGGAGGGGTATAAATGTAATAACAAAAAAAGAAAAAAATTTCACAAAAACGTAATACACAACAAAGTCAACATGTGATGTTAGAAAATTTTCGGACCATAAAAACAAAATTGAAACTATTAAGGACTAAATTGAAAAATTTTAAACTACAAACATTTGCAATTTAACCACAACTTTTCAATATTTGAATTCCATTGGGCTTGAACATGGGCCTACATGAATGACCAACCCACATGTACACATATAGCCGTTAGTTCCATAAAGCACTTATGAGCTCATAATTCCTAAATTCTTTAGTATTTTTTTAAAATAATTTGAAATACAAAAAAGTGCTTACTCAATCCGAATCCCAAAACCGCCGTTCATTTTTCAAATTTGGATGCAATCTCAGCCGTCCATCACAAAAGTCTTTCTCAAACACAACACTTTTGAGCTCAGTTCAAACTTTCGAGCTTCAAACTATCCATCCACAGGACAACTTCCCCAAATTTGCTCATGGAGAAGAAGAGAAATTTTCCAGATTTTTGCACTAGGTTTTCGTAATCACCCTCTTCCGTCTCAGCTTCACTTGTTTTCTCCTCCAGTTTCTTCGTTTTTGCGCAAGATTCTGCTGGAAAAGCTTCGTTCATCCAGCTGAAAAGTAATTTCCGGAGCTGAAATTCTCCCATATTTGTTCTTCAGTTCTTCCTTCAGGTGAGTTTTTGGTGCCATTCACTCACTTCTTTTAGTTTTTTTTCGTTCATCCAGCTGAAAAGCAATTTCGGAGCTGGAACTCTCCCGTATTTGTTCTTCATTTCTTCCTTCAGGTGAGTTTTTGGTGTCATGCACTCACTTCTTTTAGTTTTTTTCCGTTCATCCAGCTGAAAGCAATTTCCGGAGCTCGAATTCTCCCGTATTTGTTCTTCATTTCTTCCTTCAGGTGAGTTTTTGGTGTCATTCACTCACTTCTTTTAGTTTTTTTTGTTAATTTTTGTTGATTTATTGCTGCAGAATGCTTAAAGATTTCAAATTTTTGCGCCGGAGTTCTGGAAAGAACGAGGAGCTCGAAAATGTACCGGTGAATCCGAGAGATTCATCGATTAATCGAATTGGATTGGACGTATCGCGACCTCCGTTAAATACAATTCAAGAGCCGATTCGAAATTCGGAACAAGAACAGGAAGTTGGTTTAAAGAGTAGAGTTGAAAGGACTCCCGTTAAGACGAAAGGAAAGGGCTCGGATCTTGCATTGCCGCTTCGTACGCCGGAGAAGCATGGAGGAGCTGGGTTTTCGTCGAGGAAGCGATTTGGTTGGGCTCAGAAAAGCGAATCTGGTTCTCTTCCGGATGAGGAGAAGGCCGATTCGGTTACTTGTTCAGGACGACCGAGCCGCGGCGGTATAGGAGAATGTGGAAATGGTGGATTTTCTAACGTTACAACCCCTAGGACTACGAGGACAGCGGGAAGAGCAACCTCGAGTTATTCCGAAAGCAATTCTACGCAAAGCACTCCGACTAAAAGTGTTTCCAAGCCTCCGCATTCAGTTTTTCGCAGCAGAACTGATCGAATCAATAATTTTTCTGCATTGTATAAAGGGATTCCAGCTAACCCTGTACCACCTTCGGTTGTTAACACGGTCGAAGTCCCTCACTTCGTTCTCAAAGAAGACCCTTCATTTTGGATGGAACACAATGTACAGGTAATTGGATCTGTGTTCTTACCAACGGGGCTCTGTAACTCTCCATTGTGAGCATAATGAAATTTTAAACCAATCTACAGTTTTCCTGATGGCTTTTGCTAATGCTTGATCAATATTCTCTACAAATTTGTTGTTGCATTTAGCTATTGAAGTCACTTATGCTGTTAATTTTTCGCAGGTTCTTATACGTGTTCGTCCTTTGAATAACATGGAGAGAAGTAATCATGGTTACAATAGGTGCTTAAAACAGGAAAGTGCTCAATCCATCACCTGGATTGGCCAACCGGAAACAAAATTTACGTTTGATCATGTAGCATGTGAAACAGTTGATCAGGTTTGGCCGGAGAAAAAACTCTTGAGTGTTCACTTTTTGACCCCTTTTTGTAATTAAGTTCTCATTCTCCTTGTCCGTTGTTTATGACCATATCAATCCTTTGCAGGAAATGTTGTTCAGGATGGCTGGTCTGCCAATGGTTGAGAACTGCTTGTCTGGCTATAATAGCTGTATGTTTGCCTACGGTCAGGTAAAGTTTCTTCACTAATTTCCTAACGCTGCGTATGCTTTTTATTTCTAATTGTATCTTGCCTATTTACTGATTGCAGCAATATGCCAAACATTAATTACACCTACATCGTAGTCTATAGTTTTGTGAATGCTAATAAGCATGTATTGCCTAATTTGTTCACAACAGATGATGATTACTCTTGTTTGTGTTAATTGATATTGGTCATTTGTTATCATCGACACTTCCCTCATCAAGAATATACCAAATTCTTATCTGTTCGAGTCGAGAAACATTTATATTAACTGGCAACGAAGTTCATGGTTTGAATTTCGAGAACATTCATAATTGCGCTGTTCATCTGCATTTGAAGAAGCAACCAATATCTTGATCTCAGAAAGAAATTTTATTTTGTCTTTATTTATTTTATTGAGTTATAGTTTTTTATTATGCAGACTGGAAGTGGAAAAACGCACACTATGCTTGGTGAGATTGATGATCTTGAAGTCAAGCCAAGTCCACATCGTGGAATCACTCCACGTATATTTGAGTTCTTATTTGCAAGGATCCATGCTGTAATAGTCACATGTGTTCAACCTCTTTCTATTATACTGTAATTAAAGGACATTTCTGACAGAAGCTTATTCATTTTCAGGAGGAAGAAATTCGATGTGATGAGAAACTGAAGTACAATTGCAAGTGCTCTTTTTTAGAGATTTATAACGAACAAATTACAGATCTTCTTGATCCCTCATCCACGAATCTACTTGTAGGATTGATTAATTTAATATTTTATTACTTGTCAATATCAATTGGTAAATAGTTGTTGACCACTCTTCTAAATGTTTTGATATCTCTCAGCTGCGGGAAGATGTTAAGAAGGGTGTTTATGTAGAAAATCTGTCTGAATTTGAAGTTCGGACTGTTAGTGATATTCTCAGGCTTCTGACTCAGGTTACTGTCTAAATTTGGCTATTTCTTTTTTTTTTTTCTATTCAAATGAACTTGTCTGTTTGTTGATCAAATCATTGTTTGATTTCTTCAGGGTTCTTCAAATAGGAAAGTTGCAGCCACAAATATGAATAGGGAAAGCAGTCGCTCACATAGTGTATTTACATGTGTGATTGAAAGCAAGTGGGAAAAGGAATCCTCAACTAACCTACGCTTTTCTCGACTGAATCTTGTTGACCTTGCTGGTTCTGAAAGGTAAGGAATCAACCAAATTTTTGTTAGAGTTTCAGGCCACAACATGTGCACAAATTCTTCCTTTTTTGGTTGCTCTATTCTTATTTCATTATATCTTGTATTCTATTTAACAGGCAGAAAACTTCTGGAGCGGAGGGTGAGCGTTTAAGGGAAGCAGCTAATATTAACAAGTCGCTGTCTACACTAGGGTACTGATCTTCGCCCTTACCTTAATTCCCCTTCATCCATCGTATATTCGTTTGCTTGTGTCTTCACATTTTTATTGAACGATGAATATAATTTCAGTCATGTTATAATGGTTTTGCTGGATGTGGCACGTGGGAAGCCGAGACACATTCCTTACAGAGATTCAAAGCTAACCTTTCTTCTTCAGGTTGATAATGGTTCTATTTTAAATCCACTCTGCCTTTTCTGCTGTTGATGCTGTTTTTAACATCTCTAAAATAAAAATTAAAATGCAGGACTCTCTTGGTGGCAACTCAAAAACAATGATCATTGCAAATGTTAGCCCTTCTATTTGGTTAGTTAATGATTCTCTATACTGGATTTAGTCAATACTAGTCAAAATTTTGTTTAGACTACATTTTATAGCTTCTTTTGTTTTCAAAATGTTTTCTACTTCAACTTCAACTATTGCTTTAAGTTGTCCTACTTTTCAACCTGTTCTTAGGTTCTGGTTCATGGAGTTTTTTCTTGCAATTTTCTGTGATGATGCCTCCTGTTCACTTACAAGTTTATTTATAATATGGTTTTCTTGTTCAGTTGTGCAGCTGAAACACTAAACACTCTTAAATTTGCCCAGCGGGCGAAACTTATCCAAAACAATGTGAGTTACCCTCATTTAGGAGCCAGTTTGTTGATGACATCCTCCTAATTCTTTTGATCAAGTTATTGTTCATTATGGCACATATAGGCAGTGGTCAATGAAGATTCAACAGGGGATGTCATTGCACTCCAACGCCAGATACAACTTCTTAAGGTAGGGTGTTATGGCATACATTTAATTGACTTAAATTCATAAAATCAAATTACGCTTAATAATTTATTTATGGTAATGTAACAGGAGGAGCTTGCATACCTCAAACGACAGAATGTTTCCAGGTCTCTGTCATTTGATTCCTTCGTCAAAGATACACCGATGGAAAATGAAGACTATGATACAGAAAATATATGTGATATGGACATATCACAAGATGATGATTCCTTTAAATCCCAATCAAAAGAAGTGAGAATGTCAACGAAACAGGTATAATTTGCAATATTAAATTTGTAATAATTAACCAGATATATGTGCATTCTGGTACTAATTCTGTTGAAATCAGTAGTATTTTATCTTCATATTCACCATTTCACCATTGACATTGCATAGTATTTTGTAATGCTTTCTGTGTACACTTGCTCGCTTTCAACTTCTTTTCTTTCTCCTGAGACTCATATTGCTTTTTAAGCTTTCTGTGGTGGAATGTTATGGCATTTTATTTTATTATTTTTCTAATAATATTGGGAAAATGACATGAAAAAAAAAAACACAGTTGAAATCTTTGGAGACAGTACTTGCTGGTGCCTTGAGGAGAGAAAAAATGGCAGAAGCTTCCATCAAGCAACTTGAAGCTGAAATTGAACAGCTGAACCGTTTGGTATCTCTCTTGTTTTTATTCCTTATTATGGATATTTTTTATTTAGGCAATAATTCATCTTCTAAACTTCTTCTCAGGTTCGCCAAAGAGAGGAGGATACAAGGTGTACTAAAATGATGCTCAAATTTCGAGAAGACAAAATTCAGAGAATGGAGTCACTTCTTGGTGGTTCAATTCCAGCAGAAACTTATCTTCTTGAGGAGAATAGAGGTCTATCTGAGGAGCTTCAGCTACTTCGAGCTAAAATAGATAAAAATCCTGAAGTTACACGCTTTGCCTTAGAGAACATAAGGCTTTTGGATCAGCTTAGAAGGTAACATTTCTCTTCTGTTTCTTTTGCTTCTTTTCCTTTTTTGCTTTTGAACACTTAAAATTTCAATTCTTAATCTTTGATAGATTTCAAGAATTCTACGAAGAGGGGGAGAGAGAAGTACTCATGGATGAAGTATCCAGATCACGCGATCAGGTACTTATAAAAGTTGAAATTGTGTGCATATTACTTTCTTGCTGAAGTCATTTTGATTTTCTTTTGAAAAGCCTATAACCATTTTCTGAATTCTGATAACAATACTAAACAGATGCTTCAATTTCTCTCTGGGAATTCAGAACAACAAGATGAATCAAAACCTACCATGCAACCTCAGGTCAATATTTCTATACTGGAAAAAACTTTTCATTCAAGAAGGAAAATAGGACTAAAAGTATTCTTCATAGATCTTTAATCATTTTTGCATACTTTCTTTTTTTTGGAGAGGAACCTTATGTAAAATGCTTCCTAATATTTATCAGAAGCTTCATATGCTTTTTCCTTGTCGATCTGCCAAAACAACAAAGAAACTATCTCCAGATGAAAGGAAGCTTTAGAGCTATTGGGTGTATATATTTAAACTTTTTGGAAAGATACCACTTTTCGTTGTTTACATTTATTCCTTCTTCATATAAAACATTAAAATCAAGTTATAAATATAAAATAATTAATGATTTTATGAACACAAAATATAAAAGCAAGATACCATCTTCATTTTCTGTTACCTTTTCCTATAAAATTTTTAAGAAATTATCCTTCAAAAACATAAAATTTTCAACAGAACAGAAGATGGTTTAGATACATGAACGCCCTTATAGGTTCACTTTTTTGAATCCATGTTTTCTTCATGTTCTTGGCATGTACTGAATATGAAACTAAATTTTGGCTGTTACAGTTGAAGAAAACACTTGCTGAACTAGAGGAAACCAAGTGCAGTCTAGAATCTTGCCTAGAGGAAAATAAAAAACTTAGCCGGTGAGTACATTTCTTATTTCTGCTCGAAGTTTATTTCGTTTGGCTTTTATATGGGCTAACTCAAACATAACATAACAAGCATTTGCATTTTGCAAAAATATCAATCCTAGAAAGTGATTGAAATATAACAGTAGGTTCCTCTTTATCTGCACACAGAAAACCAACAAGAACATATATTCCGAGAAATTTCAGGGGCAAACCTCCCTTGTTCTTATATATTGACTTCACGGAAATGAAGCTAGAGTTCAACAATTACACTATGAAATAAGAAGCAACAATGTAAAATCGAAGAGTAGAACCAGCAATCTTAGCACATGTGAGAGAGCTGAGAAATTCTCTCCAAGAAAGCCTATACTCTCACCAATTTCTCCAAACCTGCCAAACTCACAAAAACCTTTCTTAAACCTCTCTCAGCTATGGTGTCCCGACAACACTCAAACGAACCTCACGTCCCACTTATTGCTTTGCCTTGGAATTTCCACTCTGAACCTCACGTCCCACGTTCTTTTATAGACAACCGGGGGCCTTACATTAATATTATTAAGTCAACTAGCAATTAAGATAAATGATGGCATAAGATACTAACCTTTGTCAATTAATAATTACTTTAATAATTCCAATCCATACTTAAGCCAATTTTCATTATTTAAATCAACTAATATAGTTAGAAGTTAAATTTATTGATTACTATTATCAAATGAATCAGTAGTTAAATATTTATATATATTTTGAAAAAACCTTATTTGCAATGGCTTCTATAAATTGGATATTTTACATATTTCTTTATGTAATTGATGATTGCTGAAATCATTGTCTTTAAGCCTTCAGCTTTAGATGTTTAGTTAGGCTATTAGTTAGAGTTTGAAGTCAGTTTTTCTTTTTTCAAAAATTCCAGAACCCATTGGCTACCGGTTCTGTGGGTTGTAAATTTGGCCGCTAGCTTTGGATGGAAGTTTTTTTTTTTTTTTTTTTTTGTTGAAAGGGAAGTGAGTCTCTTTTATTAATGATAATAATGAGACAAAAGTTCATAGTACAAGAGGATTATACAATAAGCCAAATAACCTAGGGATCAGTAGATGCACCCGAGTATCTCAGCCAGGTTGACACCCTCTTAGCATCCTCATCATATCCGTACAAACTAGTTAAAACGTGTGAACTAGGGACAAATAAATGGCCGAGAGCATAATGAAAAATATATGAAAAACAATAAGACCAAAATCAATTACACAAATATCCAAACTATCCAATAGCACAAATAAGTGAAGTGGGAGACAAATAAACCCTGATTAGTTTGCTGAAATGCATGCACTCCAGTTCAGTTTTATTTCAGAAGTGCTGTACATATCAAACTCCTTAGATAGAATGCACCACGATGAGGCATTTAAAGCTCCTTCCTCGATCTTTGATCATTTGAATAAAATATTTCCAAATTCTTTGAAGCAAGATTCTCCAAGAGTTGTTTCATCATTTTTGGAAAGCAGTTTGTTTATCCATTAATTTTTCTTTCTTTGTCTTGAAAAATGAGACTTCTTAGTTTGCTATTGATCTAAGACTTAACTTGTTCATTCTATGCAGGGAGGTAGACCAACTGCAATCAATGCTGAAAAATTTAAAATCTGCACAGCATCAAGATGTTACCATTGAGGTATTTCATCTAAAGTAAATTTCTATAAGCTTGAATCCTTACTAGAAGGATGAGAAGAAGCCTGATAGAAACTCAGAAATTTTTTTGTGTGGTAATTGTTGAATACACTGGAATATTACTGTCCTACAAAAGTTCAAGCATTTATGACCGTTCCAATTTGAACTTCCAGGGATCATCTAAAGCTGATTTTGAAGATTTGGTGCCAAAGGCAATCCATCAGAAACTGAGAGAGGGGAATGACGACTCATCACTGGAGAATCATGATGAAGAAATTCTGAACTTGCAGATGGAATTGGATGTACTTAAAATCATTCTCAACGAAGGAATGCTGTCTCACAGAGAAGTTGATGAAAAAGTCATATGCTTGAACAATGATCTTCAGCATGCAGCAAAAGATCTTCTGCAAATGAATGAACGGTGTGAAGCAGTAGGCAGAGAATTAAAGGAAGCAAAATCCATTATTGAAGCTCTTGAATCCCAGCAAATTCTCTCAATCAATGAAATCGAGGAACTGAGGAATAGCAACTGTCAGAATTCACAGCTTTTGAGTGAACGGCAACATGAAATCATGTGTTTGAAAAAGTGCCTTGCTCTAAAGGAGATGCATGATAATTCACCTGAATCACCTCCAGTCCATTCCAGATTTGATGAAGCTCGATTGCGTACAAGACTGAACAAGATGCAAGTTTCTCTTGAAAAGGCCAAGAGACTGAATGCTTTGTGTCAAAGGGATCGTGAATGTCAGGCTTCAAATGATAAAGAAATTGATGAAGTTCGCAGGCAAGCTGAAGCTGAAACTGCTGAGGTGATTGTCTGTATGCAGGAAGAGCTAGCTATACTTGAACAA
This sequence comes from Cucumis cinereus, assembly GCA_037974625.1. Classification (NCBI taxonomy): domain Eukaryota; kingdom Viridiplantae; phylum Streptophyta; class Magnoliopsida; order Cucurbitales; family Cucurbitaceae; genus Cucumis; species Cucumis cinereus. The sequence continues at coordinate 3,461,789 of JBBPDJ010000003.1, forward strand.
CAAGTCCAAGAAAGTCAATTGATAGAAATAGAGATGAAAAAAGATGTAAACTCTTTGGAATCTGAATTGAAGCATCTGCAGGATGAACTCCAGTTTATGTCTGAACATAATGAAAGTTTAAGTGAAACACTTGAGAAAAAGGACCAGGAACTAACAACATTGACTGAAGAATGGGAACTGCTGACCTGTGAGATGGAAGAAATTCTTGCTGATGGATATGTAGCACTCGTGGATGCCTCAAACCACCTTGACAGCATATCTTCTTCCTTTCCAGAGAAAAGGATTTGGATTTCTGAACAAGTGAGTAGAATGATAAGAATCTTATCTGAGAAGGACTTGTTGATTGAAGAACTCAGAAGGTGTTTGGAGGATGCAAACAATAAACGTATTGACATGGAGAGCATGCTTAAATCTCTCAGAGGAGCAGCATTAGCTATCACAGAAGCTCATCAGCTGGAGTGCAAGGAAAAAGATGAGGAGATCCTTCATTTGACGTCTCAGATTAAAGAAAAGGCTACATGTATTGCAGAAATGGAAGACACCATCAAGTTGGCAGAAGAGCGCGTTAGAAGAACATCAGTTTGTGCTACAGTTGCTTTTGTTCTTGTTAATAGATTATCCGAGTTGAACCATTCTCATTCTGATGCCTCGAAAGATAAGGATATCCAGTTCAAGGAATTAGTAGAATCAAACTTGATGAAAGATGCCCATGTTGAGCACCAAGCCACTTTGATCAAAGCAGCAGAGGAACAAATAGTGCATCTAAGGAAGCAACTAGAAGAATCAAGGGAAATTTGTGCTACATTGGGAAAACAACTTACCGAGGAACAGGAATATCATCATTCCATGCAAGTAAAGCTTGATGAATTTGAGAGTGATAAAGTTTTGACAATTGAGAAGCTAGCTGAGCTAAAAACTACTCTAAGGTCATGCATGAGCTCAAATATGGGAGAGCAGCATATCAATAATGAGGAACAGGAATCCAAGGATATGCCTACGTCTTTGGGTGAGAGGGAAGAACGATGGGTAAGCTAAAATCTTGCTTTCTGATTGACAAGATAGATCTTGAGGTTAGTTGCATGCATTTATGATGTTTAATTATGACTGAAGGTTGTTTCCTGATTGCCAAATGTGAAATATGTTTCAGACAGGTGTAAACACACATCAACAGAACAATGTAATTAAGGATGCAGACCAAAGAGCTGAAATATTTGATCGATCTCCTAAAATTGGAAAAGACTTGTCTGGCTATCCACGTAATGAGAAAAACTTAGAGTCTCAAACTTTCAATAGCAATTCTGGTAAAGATATTACCATCACACTTCTGAAGAAAGAAATAGAGTCTGCATTAAGAAGCTTGGGAGTGGTACAAGCTCAGATGGTCAAGCTTCAAAATGAGAAGAAAGAGATGTTGATCAATGAAAAACACAATCAGCAGAACTTACAGTGTTTAACGAATCAAGTACTTATACTGCAAGATACTATTGAAAAGTTCGAAAAGCAATCTGAAAATGTGATGGAATCTTTCAGTGACAGGCTAAAAGCATTTGAACAGAACGTGTTTGAAGCAGGTTCTCATTGGTGCCAAACAAAAGAGGTTAACAAAAAATATATTCTTAACTATCTCTCAATTTTTTTTCTGAATTCTTCTTCCTCATACTTCATAATCTAATTTCAATATGTCCACAACCTGCGGCTTCTTTCATATTAAAGATTCTCTTTTCCTTACTTTTTAGCCATATAAAAAATGATACCTATTGAATCAACTGTTTCATACTAGAATATCACATGGATTTTTGGACCCAATGTTGTCATTACATTTCGATAGTCTGATGTGTCTATCTTTGAATATGTTTGAATTTTTTGACCAAAGACGTGTAGTGCATAATTGTGTCAGATTAGGTCAACAATCTGTAGATAGTTTAGTAGCTAGTTAACATTGTTATCTGACCTATCATTTCATGTCTCACAGTTGCTTGAACTTGAAGTTGGGGAAGCAAAAGCACTTGCAGTCCACAAGACTGCAGAGGCATCTTGCATTTTGGCTAAATTTGAAGAAGCCCAAGAGACCATACGAGAAGCAGATATTATGATTAATGAGCTCATGATAGCAAATGAGACCTCGAAGCTTGAAATAGAAAGGCTAAGGGAAAAGGAAATGTTGCAAACCACCGAGCAGGAACTATTGAGGAAAGAGGTTAGAAGCTTGCAACACTCTAATACTTTAGCATGTCAGCAATTCCAAACTCTAGAGGAACACATGCGCTCAAATTCAATGGAAATAGAGGCTTCCATTGTGGAACTAGAAGATATCATTGCAGAAGTCCAGACTACTGTCAATACTAGTTTCCTGTCATTGGCATCCGAGATCCAATCAATGAAGTCTTTACAACTGGACTCAACTAAGTTTGTCCGCTCATGTTTAGAGAATGTATGGTCTGAGATAATTGTGAAGGATTGTGCTATATCAGTGTTGCACCTCTGTCACATGGGTATCCTATTGGAAACTGTGATGGGGCTAAATGCTGAGAATGGTTTGCTTCAGCATGGACTGTGTGAATCAGATGCTGCAGTAGCTGGTTTAAGGGAGCAAAACCTCAAGTCAAAAAGAGAGCTTGATATGTGTAAAATTCTGAAAGGAAAACTGCTATCTGACCTCAAGAGTGGTTTTCATCGCATCCAAAAGAAAGAGGAGGAAGCGGGAGAAATGAGTTCAAAGTTAAATGCATTTGAGAAAAAGATATTGGACCTACAAATACAAGAGGAACAAATGTTACAAAGGTCAAATTACATTGGACACCAACTTGTTGTTCTAATGAAGGAGTTGGATGACAGTAATAAAAATTTTATTTCATCACTACTGGATCAAGAGCAATTACTGAAGGAAAGGGATATTTTCCTCGAGTTCCAAACTGATTTGTTTGTGACAAATTTGGTCTTGAGAGATTTAGAGTCGTGTATTGTAGATGAAGAAATAAAAGAGTTTAATCTCCAGAAGTCTATTGTTGATAGAGAGCATATAAATTGTGTAGCATTTTGGGAGATTTTGAAGGAAAGGGCAATTATTTCCAAGGTTGATGAAGGGTTGAGAGAACAACTCTTACTAGACAAGGAAGTTGAGGTTGTACTTCTACAAAAGGAAGTTCAAGAAGCACAAGTGGAGCGGAAAAGTTTATTGTCAAAACTGAATGAAAGCAATATGAGTGTGAGGAAGATGGATGAAATAAACAAAACTCTTGAACGAGATATTCAGCTGCTAAAAGAAGTCAGTGGTTCAAATGACGTATTGAAAGATGAACTGGATGAAGTTAGGGGGAAATGTCAAGCACTTGAAGCTGAATGTGATAGATTACTGAAGGATTTGCAAATGAAAGAAAAGCTATTGGAAGATTCGTCCAGTCACATACATGCCATTGATCAGAAAAATCAGAATTTAAATACTGATCTTGAAGTGAAAAATATTGAGTTGTTGGAGCTACAGTATTTACAGTTTATACTAAAAGAGATATTGTGCTCAAAAAGGCAAGATTTTGAAATCTGTGTTAACCATATAACCACGCTGAACGAGGAGAATGTTTCTTTCAGAAACAAACTTCAATATTATGACGAAAATATGAATGGAGTTCTCAGAAATATGAGTATGAACATTGCAAAATCTGTTGATTCAATGGGCATGTTAGATGTTGACTGTACCAGAGTAGTTAACGGGTTGAATGCTTGTTTTCCAGTTTTGGACAAGATATATCATGAGATGCTGGAAAGTATGGGAGAAATATCTACTTGTCTGGAAGAGTTTGAATACCTGGAGTTGAGTACCAAGGAAGTGGAATTGGAGAATTTGACTCTTCAAACTGAGTTAATAAGGAAGGATGAAGTTCTTGCTGGACTTCTTTTTGATCTTAGGTTGCTGCAGGAATCTGCCTCGGAAAGTAAGGACAAAAAAGATGAGCTAGATAAGATGGCAGCTTCAATGGAGACATTAGATAATGAGCTTGCAGAAAAGTCAGCTGAACTTGATAAGGCCATTGCTCATGCTCGTAGACTAGAAGCTCAATTGCAGGATAAAATGGACATAATCTATGATCTGGAGCTCAATTTATCAAAAGAAAGTGATTCTAAAAAGTTGATTCTCAGTGAAAATTTGGAGTTCAAAACTCAAATTGAAAACTTTCTAGTAGAAAAATGTTCAATTGAGGAGGAGTTGTCAGAAAAGAGGAAGTTAGCTGAAGACTTGGAAATAGAACTTTTAGAAGTGGGCAATCAACTCAGCCAAATGAATGACTTGATTGAATTTTTGAATAGAAATTTGAATGAACTGACTATTGAAAGGGATCAGCTACAAATGGAGTTGTGTAGTGTGAAAGAAAAGCTAGGAACCTTAGAAGCACTAGCTGAAGAAAATGAGGCAAATCTGATGGAAGCTCAAGAGGTATGTTCTATAATTATGGATATGGAAGTGTGGATTTTCTTTATGAACCTTTATCCTAATATAGTTATGAATGTCAATGTCAGGTAGCTGAATCACAAAAGATATATGCTAAAGAGAAGGAGGCCGAAGTGCAACTCTTGGAGAGGTCTGTGGAAGAGCTAGAGTGTACCATAAATGTATTGGAAAATAAGGTGAAGAGAAAAGTGATTTCATTACTTGAAATTTATTTTTGACAGTATTCTGTTATTCAACTAAATATATTGATGTCTGATCCCTTTTTTAGGTTGACATTGTAAAGGAAGATGCTGAACAGCAGAGGTTACAACGAGAAGAACTCGAATTAGAGCTTCATGCTGTGAAGAATCAAATGCATAATTTTAAAAACACCGATGCTGACTTGAAAAGGTATATATTTCAACTCACTAGTTCTATTTTCTACAATGGTTTGAACATGCTCGGTTACAAATAATGACATTAATTTTTTTCCTCCTTGTACCTCTAGATATGTAAGTGAAATAGAGAAAAACCTTGCAGAAGCGTGTAAACATGTACAAATTCTTGAAGGAGATGTAAAGGAAAAAATTGCTGAGGTGAGGTTTATTGTTTCATCCTCATTATTATATACGAAAACTATGTTTTTGCATTAGGCATTAAATTATAACTGAATTCTTTTCATAAGAGTTTGAGCCAATAAGGCTTTAATCTGGAGTAGTATTTCATTTTCGTTTTATTTTAACAGATTGCTCAACTTAAAGCCCATATCTCTGAGCTGAACTTGCATGCGGAAGCACAAGCCAACGAGTATAAGCAAAAGGTAGCCGACTTTAAATGTCATTCTTTCTGAAACAGTTAATTCTTTCCCTCTAACTTCAGAAAGTCACAAATCCTTGTAATAGTTCAAATCCTTGGAAGCGATGGCTGAACAAGTCAGGCCTGAAGGGCATGCCACATATGCCACTAATGCTTCTTCAAACAAGACAGACAAGTATGCAACAAGGCCACGGGGATCTGGTTCACCTTTTAAATGCATTGGATTGGGCTTGGCACAACAAATGAAATCTGAGAAGGATGAAGACCTATCTGCCGCAAGGAATCGCATTGAGGAGCTTGAATATTTGGCAGTTAGCAGACAAAAAGAGGTGTTGTGTACCTAATAACCTTGTTTGGAAGTTCATAGATCTATAAATATTAAATAACAAATATCATTTAACTTTTCCAAAATTGTTGATCTTTTGGGTGTTCATACAGATATTTGCATTGAATGCAAGACTAGCCGCTGCTGAGAGTATGACGCATGATGTCATCCGAGACTTGCTTGGAGTCAAGCTTGATATGACCACTTGCATGGTATTTTATGCAACCTTTTTTGTTATTTCTATTTTTTTTTTTTTTTGCCATGTTCATTTATCTGATGGGGCGTCCAATCAGCATTTAAAGTTATCACCTTACAGTTTCTTGTTAATGAAACTTCAGCTTATAGTCTGCTTTAGATAGATTTCTTACAATTTGTTGTTTAATATTACTAGTCACTGTTCGATGATAATCATCAAATGCAAAAGACATCAGAGAGTGTCCAATTCAACACTGTCGAGTCTCAGGAAAAGGTAATCTTAGTTTTTACAATGTCGATGAAGACATAGTTAAAAATCAGAGTTTGTTTGTAATCTTGGATATCTCTCAGGAGAAGGTAGTAAAACTGAAGAAGCAGCTCACTGAATTTGTTGAGGAGCGTCGTGGGTGAGTTTCTATTAGTGCCAAGAATTTTTAGTTTCAAACTTGTTTGACTATTTCAATCATATCTAAGTTACTGCCTTTTTAGATGGTTGGAGGAGATCGATAGAAAGCAAGCTGAAATCTTGGCCTTACAAGTTGCTTTGGAAAAACTTCGCCACAAAGATCAGCTACTCAAGACTGAAAATGAAATGTTAAAGGTTTGGATGCTGAAATTGTTTTTGTCTTCATTTTCCTTTTCAAGCATTCTTATTGTTTCATTTTGTCTTACAAGGCGGCTAGTGGGGTATATCTTTTTCGTTTTCCATGATTTTATCTTGATTTTTCTTTGTGCTTCTGCGTAGTCTGAGAACTTCAATCACAAGCAGAAAGTATTGGAACTTGAAGGAGAACTTAAGAAATTGTCTGGTCAGCAAAATATCCAGCAACGTATTCACCACCATGCCAAAATCAAAGTGAGAATTGAGATAACGTCATTCATATTACTTAATTCCCAGTGGTTTTTGGCCATTCCCTCCCAAGTACTCGTAAACCTGATGCAAGTAATCTTTTCCTCACTTTTCACATACAACAGGAAGAAAATAACACGCTCAGAGCACAGAATGGTGACCTAAGTGCTAAGCTGCACCGGACAGAGATTCTTCTTTCTCGTGTGAAAGAAGAGCTGGCTTATTTTCGCACCTCCACTGGGAAGACTCCAAACGTTGATTTCGATGAGGAGCAACGACTAAACATCAAGTTGAAGGTTAGTACTCTTACAAATGAAACATGATGTCTTGATAAAGGGTATCTTCTCATTGTCTAAAAACAATCTATTGTAGGAAGCTGAGGAAGAGAAGGTCCAACTAGCTCGGAAGCTATTGAATTTGTGCACCAGCGTTTTAAAGGTAAGTTTATAACCTCGTGAAATGAAAAAAACTGAGTAGAAAAGCTATTCTCCTTCACAACTCTGAATTTACTTCGTCGTTTATACATTCTTCTATTTAACTTGCAGGCAGCTGGAGTAACAAAACCTGCATCTGAGATATGTCCTTCTGTGGCTGAGGAGGCACTAGATCAACTAATGATTAGAATTTCTTCGGTAGAAAGAGAGCTCCAAGATTTCAAATTCAAGGTATAATTTATAGTTTAAACTATGGTTTGAATGCTTTTTGATCCCTATGCTTTTGTCTTTGGTTCTGGACTAAAATGACAGAAACCAAAATCCAAAATGAACATTTTAATAGTACATGGACTAGAATGAACAAAAACAAAAAACATAGAGATCAAAGTAGTATTTAAAACTGAGATTTATGTCCATTTGGTTCGAACTTTCAAAACTTGTCCAATATGTTCCTAAACAGCTTAATCAATACCTACGAGTTTTTCAAAAAAAAGAATTGAAAGTTATGGACGAAACAAACAAAAAGTTCATAGTCTAAATTTGTTTTGAATTCTTCTGCTGGTAAACTTCATCATTAGTCTCATGAAGATTTGAAACTGAGAAGCCTTTTGTTTGTATTGATGTACAGAACAAAATTGCGAATGAGAGGATTAGATTATCAGAACTCATACCACAGCCTACTCCAAAGAGTTCAAAGACTGAAGATAATTGTCAATCTCCTCTAAGGCTGCTTCAAACTTCATATTTTTCTGCTTTAGATCGATGAGGCCCCAAACCCAAAGTGATTTTTTTTTTTTTCAATTCAATTTATTTATTTCATTTCCAGGAAATTGTAATTAGCCTTTTGCTGGCATCCAAAGGTATATTGGTTCAGCTAGCTGTCTATCACTTGTTGACAGTGTAAATATTACTATATAGTTGAATTTATAAAAAAGAAAATTTACCAACTCATTTTCTCCTTGCCTTTATTTTATAGGTTATTTTTTTCATGTCCTATCTTTATGCATCGTATCTCATCATACATACACAAACAAATGAACCTTAGAAAAGAAGTATATTATTTGGTTTTAACATAACCTGACTTTGTTACCAATGGAAGGAATTGAACCTTAAGCGAAAACGATTAAACACATTACCATTAATCTTGATTTAGAATACATAAACATTTGGAGATGAAAAACAACAATTCAAACATGCTTTTTCTACAACAAACTCATACTTTTTCTTTTAATATTTCTCAAAAAATATCAAGGTTTAGTATTGCTGTCTTGAAGAAGCTAAACTATTGCTTGAGAAGTAGGTCAATTCTATGAATTTTTCTTCTAATTGTTCACCATAAGGGTTTAGGGTTCCGCAGGTAAAAATACCACAAGACCTAGATTTTATCTTGCCCGGAGCTATAAAGTCCAAAATTTAAATTTATACTATACATTTGATAATATTACAAAACAATAGATATACAATTTTTTTAAACATAAAATACATTAGAAAATAAAATAATAATAATTTACTGTCAACTAATATTTAGTAATCAACTACTACAACTAGTTTACAATTGTTTAAATTAGAATCCAACCACTGAATTTGCTAATGAAATTCAACTTCTGTTTGTTTACAGATTTTCTAGCTAACAAGCCCTCGATTTTCTCAATCTTCTACCAATTGCAACTATGTGGCCCATGCTTTTGCTCCAAAACCAAATCATAGCCGAAGAGATAATAGAACCCTCTCAAGTATCAAATCAAAGTCTTTATTGTTATGAATACAAGAAGACGGTTCTTAAATCCAACTAATCATAACACAAATTAACTAAGGCAACTAATTCTAATCCTGCTCGACTAAGAAACTAATCCTAATTTTAATTAATAAAGAAAGCTGAATTCCTTTTTATTACAAAGACTAGAACAATTATTTTGAAAGGCCAAGAACCAAATAAGATAATGGCCAAAATAAAAAATTTGTCAAGTTAAATGCAAATTCCATTAAACTTTATGAAAAATTTGGCCACTAAATTTTGAAACAAAATCTCTCCCAAAATAAAATCAAAGGTATTCCAGTAAAAATAGAATAATTTAACTCAGCTTTGTTTATGAGAAGAAAGGTGAGCATATCAACAAAAGAAGAGAACATTACAGGCATTCTTTGAACAAATGCCCCATCACTTGGTGAATCAATTGCTTTTTCATCATCTGAGAACTCTTAGATACAATTGTATTTTGGAGTTTCCACTACTGTAGCATCTTCATCTTCATGTCATGTAACCTACACAACAGGTATTCATAATTAATCGACCGTCAAACGGACCAAGGTTCGAAAGTATTCGAGGACCGACCCAAGAAACCCAAAATGATGAAGATGGGGAAGAATCCTTGGCCTGATTACTATGAAAATGAAGAAAACAAAAAAGTAGTGTTTTGAGTTTGACTCACAAGTTCTTTTAAAACCATTAACAGGAACAAGTGTGTTAAGGAAACAAGGGCTGATAAAGGAGCCCTGTAGTTTCATGGAATCCCATCATCAAATTGAGATTTTGTAGAGCTTGACCTGAAGCCCCCTTCACAAGATTATCAATCTGCACATCAAACCATCAAGATTGTTATTAGGTACCATACGGATAGGGATATGCTAGTTTTAACGTTAATTTATGAATCTGAACAACTTACAACAGAAACGATGATCGCTCTTCCTTGAATTCGGTCGGGAAAGACGTTGATGTGGCAATAATTAGACCCTCGGACATTATGAGTACGAGGGACGACTCCTTTCTCCAACACGCGTACAAATTCTTCTTCCTACAGAGAATAAAAAATATCAAATAGTTATAGGTGTGACTTAATACTTTATCTAATCAAATGGTGAACTCAGGAACGCAATGCTGAAGGATGGAATCTGCAAAAAGTGAGAGAAGTTATTTATACCTTATAGGAGACTTTTAAGTGTTGGTGCAAATCCTCAGTAGTTATCCCTGGAGCCATTTCAACATATATAGTTGATTGCATACCTCGAATCTAACATGGTAATGAGAATATATCTGTTAAACTATCGTACGCAAAAATCAATCCCAAGACAAACCTTATTAGCACATTAAGGCGTGTTACCATTGGCATTAGGTGTGGCGTAAAACTGACAGTAACTTTTGACTTTGCGGCTTCAGACAGTCCCTGCTCAATTTCAGGAACTGAAAAGTAATGAAAAATCAAGATCATTACATCGTAAAATCTACTGAAAAATACCACAATCAAGACATTCAGTTAGGTAACTACTAAGAAGAGCATGACCTAACTACCTAGTATGAACACTCAAGAACAACAAACTACACAAAGAACACAAAAAATAGAGATATATTGCAAAATCAAAAAGAGTAACAATACTGCCACCAGACACTCGTGCAGAGGTGAAGTCCAAGGGAAAGAAAACAAGTACTAAATTCTAAGTTTACACATAGCACATGTATACTTCAGAGTAGTGATTGCAATATCAAAAATGTTATCCACAGTGTACAGTAGATAAACAGGGCAGTGTAAACAGTGTCAAGATGGAAGTATGACAAAATCAACAACTTGCAGCACGAGTAATTCAATCAGAAATCAGCCATTGGATCTTAAGTTGATATTTAGCCATCCAAGAATGACAAATTCTAGAACTCATACATATAATTCACTATATGTCAGAGTAGAATGCAAAGAACTTAGAAAACCCTTCATATGACCAAGTACATTGACTTACCATGACGATGGCGGGTAATTCCATAAGAGTAGATGCCTTCAGCTATTTCCGTGTATAAATTTGCCTCCTTGGCACCACGTCCTATGGTGTAAACAAGTTTATAAAGCAGCAGTAAAACACAATCCAGTTCATGACAAATTTTGCAGAGGGTGTAAATTGGGAATAGATCCTAACCAGCTCCACTGACTCCAGACTTAGAATCAATAATGATGCCCCCAAGTTGAATTAGATTAGCCTGAAGGAAAATAATCAAGAGATGATTAGTGGCCGGCAACTATAATTTATTAGGACGGTTATCTCTTTTGCCAAATATCACAAAAGCAATCGTTTTATGTAGAACAGAAGGAAGCTTAATACTATGGAAGCGCCCCTAATAAATTATTTTCCCTAGATGCTATGCATTAGTTTCAAATAGTCGAATATAAGTTTTGATTTTTCTTTTGCTGAAAATGATGCATCAAGTAAAATTTTTATTTCTGTACTTGGGATTGTATAAACATAAGAATATACCAAAAAAAAAAAAAAAAAGAACTCTTCTAGGATAGACAAAAACCTTTATTAGTGGTACAAGAGGAAGTTGAATAGATGTTGGATAGCAACCAGGATTGGCTACAAGACGAGCACCCTTGACTTTATCCCTCAAAATTTCTGTCAAACCATACACGGCTTCTTTCTGTAATCAATATGAAATATTTGTAACACAAATTAAAAAGAATATATGCATGTTAAAAAAAGTTGGAAAGAAGTCTTAAAAAATGCAGGGTTCACATCTTATCTCACCACCACCAGCCCAATATACCCTAGAAGAAAAAATTACAAACTTACAACACACAACTTACCCAAAATAACCTGAGATGCAGAATCAGCTGAAAATACACAGTATTCAGGCAATAAAGGAAACATAGTAGAAAATGGAGGGAAATAGACTATGGAGTAACACAAACTTATCAACACATGAAGTCTAAGTAGGAGAAGTAACAATTAGAAGATTTGGAAAACGATGCTCAAGTTTATAGTGAGCAAACATTTTCATGTGCCAAAATTCCCCAACCCAACCTTGTTTACAGACCTCACTCTGAAGGGAAAGGAATTTGGCCTAGTTCAAACAAACAATAAATCACACCTGCAAATCCACTGCTCTATGCGGCTGGCCATACCACTCCTCATATTCGGATGGATCTTGCAAGCGGAAGTCCTGGAGAATCATTGAGTCAGTTGTACAATTCATGAGAACAATTCATCATTTCAGCCTCAGAATATAAGAGCTCCAAGTAGTTAAAATACAATAAAAACACAATCACTCGCACATATAAAATAAGAAGTTAAAACATTAAACATACAGCTGAAAGGTCCACAATCTTTAATTCCTTGGGAAGCGCATTAATAACTTCCTGGAGACAGAAAAATGCAAACTAATTAGACTTAAAAGGAGAAATGCCTATGTAACATTTGTGGTACTTCTATCTCGTAAGTAATTGGTCATGAACTGCAATTGGACGCTGACCTGGGTTGTTCCATGTGGCAAGCAGCAAAATATGGCATCCACCTTTGAAAAGTCTGCGTCTTTGATGGCTACCAAATCTGGAAGATCCTACAAACAGCAAAGGAATACAATCAACATAACTCCACGGTAACTACCAACACAATACCCAAAGAAGGTCCATATCCAGCATTCCAGCTAACCCTAAGAAAGAACAAAACTGACCATGACCGACATTAAGTAGAATCACAATAGTAAGAGAGTCATACTTGTGTGAATAGATGAGGAAATACTGATGAAAACGGTTGACCAGCCTTCCTATCGGCTGTCATGAGAGTAATTCCAAAGTGTGGATGATTTGCTAGAAGCCTAACAATCTGCAAGGAAGAAACATAAGAGACCATTCCTTAGGTGGAGCAAAATTATAGGAAATAATAACGAATTTCCTCTTTTGATGTCGTATCATTCCAAAATCCCTGTGCTTTGGCCATTAGACAGCAAGCACATTTCTTCCCAAAGTGAATACATAAGTTGCAGAAAGCTACCTCCGAACCAGTGTAGCCACTAGCTCCAAGAACACCAATGCGAACTTCCGGCGGTGGCTTTTGAGATTTAGTGCTCATTGAACATTTAACAAACACCTTCCCTACATTTCGCTTTCTAAGCTTCAAAATCTGTGATTCATCCTGCAAAAAGAAAAAAGAAAAAATGTTTACAGAAAGGATCAAAGGAAAGCCTCTCCCAGCTCAAAATATTTGAATTTTTAAACAGTTTCACTTGCCACAATGAAAATGAAAACCCATTTGAAAACAGTACACAAAAATGAAACAACAAAAAATGGGCTGTCTCAATTCCTCTGATACTTAAAAATCGTTCACAACTTAGTAAAATATCCAATATTTTCTGGGTAATCAAAGAAAATGCTTAAGGAATCCAAACCTTGAGTAAACAGGAAACAGAACCGAAGGTTGAAGACGTCATCTTCTACTCCCTGCAAATATTGAAAAAGAGTGTAAGGTTTTAGAAGTTCATTGAAGATACCCATTTGAATATTATTGAGACAATGAGCACTCAAACCTTTGGCGATTAGCGTGAAGAACTTTCAGCCGTTCTTCCAAAGAAATGAATTGCAAATAAGATTTGTGTTCGATCATCCAGTGTTTTTGCGGGTTCTTTTTTCTTTTTTGATGCACACGATGACGCGAAAAAAATAAAAAAAAAAAAAGTAATAAAATAATAATTTTAAACTTTTTTTTTTTTTTTTAATTTAGAAATCTATTTAGCTAAGGTTTCAAAACGATAAAAATAGATTTGTGTTTGATCATGCCAAAGTATGGAACAATTTGGATTAAATGTTTAAAGTGTCTTCCAATTTGTTTGGTTCAAGTTGGAGACTTCATACATATGGCCATGGGGATGGGGCTCAAATTTTAGAACCAACTTGTACTCTCCATTTTGTTTTTTTGTTTTCTTTTTCTTGTTTTGAGTTTGAAAGAATCTACATTGTTGTTTCTTGTTTCATACTTTTTCTTTTTAATTATTTTTTCTTTCTTATTTTAAATATATTTAAAAGAAATATTTTTTTTTATTATTTGTTCTTTCTTATTTTAAAATATATTTAAAAGAAATATATATATATATATATATAAATTTATCGTTCATTGTTTTTATATATAAAGTGCCCGAGTCTTTGAATCAAAATATTATTAAATAAGTCTTTGAATCATAGGTTAACAGATAAAGACATCAATTATCATTTTAAAAGTAAGAAATTCAACGTAAAAAAGAATATTATTAAATATGTTGTTATTCTAACGATCTTTTACATTTATATATGTATATGTATATATGTTTTACAGTGAAATAATTACAAAAATAAAAGATCAACCTTTCAACTTTTGAAAATGAAAGTGCTCTTAATTCAACCGTGTTAATTCTCAAGTAATTGTTAATCGATATAAAGGTCTGTCCTTTGATTGTATTGAGAGGTCATATACTTTTTATATTTTTCGTGTTTTTATTTTATTTATTTTTTAAAATAAATGGTCGCTTTTCAATTGATTAAAACAAATTTAATAATTTATGCAGAAATTAGACATTGTAGGGTTTTTTTTACTTATTTGTTTTTGTTAAGTACCATGGTAGGGGCGGGCAGGATTGTGACAATATATTATATGTAAATAATACGAAGCCCTATTTAATTTTGTTCATAACTTATATCATTCTCGACTATATCACTCTAAGTTAAGAGAACAAAGCTTGGTATCGAAATATATAGTCATTTAAAATGTTAGAAAAAAAATACCAAAAATATTATAATAAACAAAATTATTTATAAATATAACAAAATTTTAGTTTCTATTATAATAATCATGATAGACTATTTTAGCGTTTAAAACAAATTTTAAAAAAAGTAATATTATCGATTATGAGATTATGATAAGTGTTTGGGAACTACTGAGTCAAGAGTGGTTTATTTTGTGGGCAGGGATGAAGGTGGTAGTCCCTTTAGTTGGACGTGTAGTGAAAGCTAAAGGGGTGGGGTTGTTTGGTGGAAAAGGTCTGGCAAGCTCCTATCCCGATAAAGTTAAGCATTTTATGTTTTGAAGAGAGAAGACATTTGGGAGTATCCTCTATATGTTCTTTGTGTGGAGGAAGGCAGAGGAACTTTACAAAATATGATAATCTATGGGTGCGATCGAGCCCACAGATCAGTGAGCTAGTTCCAAGTCGCAGGTAGTAGACTATGGGTGGATGAATTTTGTAAGTTTTTAGTGAGGGAGCTGTGTGCGTTTGTGTGTATTGGTGTTGGAGCCTGCGTTATTGCTAGCTTCTGGTCACACTGTGCAGTGTTTGTATTTTGTACTCTCTCAAATAACGACGGTTCTCTTTCAACACGTACCCAAGCACGCACCTGCATGTGGACACATGTCCATGCACAGCCAACAACAAATAGCAGTTGAAATGAAGCTCATCATTTTCTCCATCTATTTTATCAAAACCTAACCAACATTATATTACTATATGAGAGGGAGAGTGAATAATACAAATACACAACCAAGCTTCACCATAAGAATCAAAAGCAAAAACACGACATCAAATATAGGAAAACTCGAAAGTGCAGTTATCCTCAATTCTCGTTGTAAACACATCAAGGGCTTCTACATTAAGGCATAAACAATCTCACCACTGCTTTCCAAGTCCAGTTCAGCGTCTGTCTCCAAATCCTCCTCCATGTCCTCTTCGATGTCCAAACACCCTGTCAGATACTGTCCGTTAGGACTCTGAACTCCGGCCTCCATCACTGTCGCTTCCTCGATGATCTGCATGATTTCTTCAATGCTTTGCGATGGCTGATCGACCGCCTCCTCCCCCACTATACTATTACTGTTTCTATTCATCGTCTCATCTTCAACCAGTTCGCTCGGTAGGTTCTTTGAGAACCATTCATGTTTTCTAATCTCTGGTATTGATATCCTCTACATGCATGTGGTGGAACAATTCATTATCAACCAACATCTTTTGTTTCGACTGGATCACATCCAACTCATATATATATATATATATATATATTATTATTATGGTTTTTACACGATGGGCGAGATATTGAAATTTAAACCTCAAACTTTAAACAAACAGTTCATGCCAATAATGATTGCTTAATTATATTACAAATATTATTTTATCGGTTTATGCCAATAATGATTGCTTAATTATATTACAAATATTATTTTATCGATAAATGTGTAAACTTCAGTAATGTTTATTATTGAAATTGAGTTGTTAAGTTGGTGAGCTAACAGACCCAGAAAGTTAATAAAAGAATAAAACGTCAAAATTGTTATCAAATAGGACATAAGAAACTTACCTTAGCGGGATCGGCAACAAAAATTCTAGACATGAGATGACAACAATCGGGAGATATATGAACATAGTCCGGAATGGAGTATTGAACATTCAAAATTCTCTGCAAAAAATAATCAAATTATAATTTCACGTGTAACTTAATTATAAAAAAACGATATTATTAATCTAAGTGTAAAATTAAGGAAAATTGTTTTAAAATAACAAAACTACTGCAAATATAACAAAATTATTCATAATATTAGTGGAAAACCTGAATGGTTTTACGAAAATTTTTAGGATCTTCAGGATCCTCGAAAGGGTATGCTCCAACCAACATTACATACAACGTTACCCCACAAGACCACACATCTGCAATCTGCACCTCAACCACAACATTATATCAATACATCACACAACTCGTGGAATAGTAAATTTGTTTGATAATTATTTTATTTTCTATTTTTTAAAAAATAAACCCTAAACCTTAATTAGCACATAGTTTTGGTATACCTTTCCGTCGTATTCTTTCTTGAGTAAAACTTCAGGAGCTATGTAAGCTGGCGTTCCCACCGTTGATTTTGGTTGAGAATGCAACACTGACGACTTTTCTCAAAGATAAATAACATAACAATGGAGCTTAATTAGAGGAATAATATTAAAATCAAAACCCAAGGAAATACCATATAATATAAATGCTATCTTTGTTCCACCCTTTAGTAACCATTTTGTCAGTACTTATTTCGATATTGGCTACATCAAAAATCTTCTTCTTGTTTATTTGCTTGTTTTTCTCGATTAGGGTTGTCGCTTTTATGATTATTCTTCGGGATAGTGCTGTGGTTGAAGAAGTTTTTGAGCAGCAGAGCAACGTTCATGGATGTTCTTATAGAAGTTGTGTGTATTCCCCTTTGTATGAGGTTTCTTTGCTACAGTCGTTTAGAGTAAGTTGTTGTTTCAATTATTCTCGTAGATTTGTATGAGTCTCGAAAACTTTATTGTGCTCTTGTATTAGAGTGTTCTCGAGTTTATCTCAGTGTGACGAAGATAAAGTTGAAGAGAGAATTTCATGCTTAGGGGAAAAGTAAGTCATTTGTTTAAAGTGTAGCTCTTCTTATAAGATATAGAAATATCGTGAATGCAATTGCGAGAGAGTAACACATTTAGGGGAGTCTATAGTTAAGCTTTCACATTCTAAAAGCTAAAGTTGCGTGCAAGTCTATGTAAAGAGTTACGTTATTCAACAATTAATTAAGTAATAAATAATTGTTTAACTTTATATTAGTGAAGTCTCTTACCTTCAAACCTAACGTGTTCCTATAACATGCATGTTTCCATGTTTGTATATCACACATATGAGAGAGAAACTATAATAATACTATATATTTTGAGTTTGTATTTAGTAATCATTTGAAAAAACATGCATGCAATTTTTTAATCGACATCTTACGATTGTTACAGTGATACCTTCATCGAATAATTTTTCAATTGGATGTGAGTACCTTAGAATAACCGAAGTCGCATATCTTTAGACGTGGGGCAGGACTTCCATCCAATAGTGTGTTTTCCAACTTCAAATCTCGATGGCAAACTTCCTTAAATTACATACATAGAAAAAATCCAATTTTTTTTTTTTTTTTAAAACAAGGAAAAAAATCCAAATGAAATTCAACTGAGCTTATGCCTTTGGTTCATACAAAAAATATACTAACCATAGCATGGCAGTAGCTTACTCCTGATATAAGTTGTTGGAAGAAGAATCGTGCCTTCCATAACAAAATTTAATGGTGATATAAGATTATCATAAAATTAATCTTATACCAACAAAAATGTTTGTCGTGATCGATATTAATTAGAGGAGAAATGATCACATTGTCGAGTTTCAAATACCTCATCTTCACTGAAGCGACCGGCGTTACATATCCGCTCAAACAACTCTCCGCCAGAGGCATATTCCATCACAATGGCTAGATGAGTTGGTGTTAGAACAACCTATAAATTAATTATGGTAAACAAAGATTTGAATTATTCAGATTCTATCAATATCATTAATTAAAATACTGATAGATACTGATAAAAGTCTATATGTGTCTATCATTCATAAAATTTAAAAGTCTGCTATATTTTGTAAATATTTTATCAATTTTATCATTTTTTACAATTCTCCCGTATTAAATGTGACAATTAAAAAGTCATGTACCTCTTTAAACTTGACAATGTTGGGGTGCCTCAAAGACCTGTGGTTTATTATTTCCCTCTGAACGTTTTCATCTATCTGTTTCAATCCATTATAAATCCAATATCAAAATTAAAATAATTGACTTATTTATGAAATTAAAATAATATATATATATATATATATATATATATTATTTGAAAAATTAATATCAATATTCTTTATCATAATTAGAAGATTGATTTATTATTATTATTATTATTATAATTTTAGTCCAAAATGTGTAGGATGAAAAATTCTAATTTTAAAGATTTTGATCTAAGCATATGTAAGTTAATTCAACTGTACCTTATCACCTCTCTCAATGTACTTAACAGCAACGAGCTCATCGGTATCTTTGTCTCTCATCAACCTAGCCACTCCAAAATTGCCAGAACCGATATCTCGAACCAACTCGTACCGGTCACTCGTATGCATGATCGGCACATCCATTGCTCTATACCTCCGATCACCGTCACCGTGGTCACGCTATCTCTTGAGACGCCCTCTAAATCAAAAGACTCAAGGGGCTCTCATATGGATATTGCCTAGCTAGCCATTGTGTTACAGTACTGTTGAGTTTTGTGTTGCATAAAAGAATCCAAAATAATGAGTGATGGGCAAAATTAGAGAGATTATTGAAGGAGAAAGGAGGTGGTGGAAAGATATGGCATAGTGTGTGAAGTTGTACCATTACAATAAGACATGCACCCCGTGAAAGCTTCACCAATTAACTGACCTTTCTTTCCCTTTTTCTTTACAACTTCCATAGCTTATTCGTCCACCTGTTCGGACAAGATATATTCATTTTAAATATTAAAAACAAAGTCGTTTTCGATTTAGATTTAATAATTGCGAACGTGAGAATCGAACTATCAATTTTTATTATTAATAGTGTATATAATCTACTATATAATTACAATATGACTGTCAATCTCTGCATAATATAGTAGATTATATCCACATACCAATTTGTAATTAACAAAATAGATAATTACAATTTGGTACGTCGATGATTTTCAATAATAATTTTAAATGAGAGTGCAAATTGGTTTAATTTGGTTATGAAAGTTTATAAATTTGATTGATAAAATGATGAATAATCTCACAACCCGTTAGAAAAATTTAGAGTTTAAATTAATATAATTAACTAGGGTTTTGAATTATAAATTTAGATACTTCTCCAATGTATTATTATATACGTAAGAGGGTGTAAGTGGGCTATAGACTAGATCTTTTGGGCTTGGCCCAATGATCGATTTGTGAACTATATGCCTTATAGTGACGGGCTTCAGCGATTTAACTATAGGCTATTATCGAAATCCAAAGTAACATACATCTTCTTTCTGATATGTAATAATTTAATTTTCTACTATAGAAATTAGTGTGAAATTTAGTGAGATTTTTTTGCATAAATTAATAAATTAATTTAGAACTCGATAATTTATTAAAATATTATGTCTACATTAAAAAATAATAAAAATTAATATTAAATTTTGATGAATGAACTAAATTGTTATATATCAAAATTCAGAGACAAAACTGATACAAAATGAAAAGTTCAAAAACTAAATTACAAAGAACTGGAGATTGAAAGTTCAAGAATTAAATTATTACAAAGAACTGGAGAGTAGAAAAAAGCTTTTCTTTCTTTTTTATGATTTTCAGGAGAGAATCTTTTACAATTACAAATCTCAACCTGACTGGACCCCACTCGCCCCTCTTAAGATTCCTTATCTCTAAACTCTAAATCCAATAACTCAGTTTCATCTTACCCACGCACTCTTTCCTCTTCGTGTTTCTCACGCTCTTCAACCTTATCTTTTCCTTTTTTCGAGAATTATCCCTTTATTGAGAGCTAAATTTCAAAGACTACTATTTTTTTTAGACGACAAATATCAGTATATTTTTCTAAACTTTGTAGCTTAAGCAAGATATTAAACTTTTTCTTTCTCAAAATTACAAGTTTGGTTTTTTCGATTCACATATCGTTGAGATAAATTTGTCAACATTTCGATTTTTTCACATATTTATAGATTCGACATTAAGTGAATTGATATTCTTATACCAAATCAAGCATAGTTTAATTGACATATCATGGTTTAAATTCCACAAAAATTGATACTTCTATTATTTCATAAAAAAATCAATTTATTCAATCTAAAATCAACTTTCTTAAATAAGTTACTAATAGATTCTAATAGGCAGACTACTGTCATCTATCAACTAATAAATACAGTGTCTTTACCATTTATCACTGATAGACTATGAGATTTTGTTATATTTATAGATTTTTTTAGATATTTTTTCGTTTTGAATCAGTCATTTTAACTTTGATTATTGAAATACTTTTGAGAAAAAGATATTTAAATTTTCTTACTAAAATAAAAAAATGAGAATCGAGGTTGAAATGAAGTATATAGCAAGAAAATATTTTGAGTATTATTTTCTAAAGTTTTAAAAAATATATTAGAGGATTTGAAGCCGATATTTTTATTTTAAATTTTAAAAGAGAAATTATCGAAAATAGAAAAGTTCGACAAAATATTTACACTTCGTAGAAAAATAAAGTGTAATTGATTTTTTGTCTTTTAGTGGTTTTTTCTATCGAGGGTAAATAGTTTTTTTTTCTATATTTAAAAAAATTCCTATTTAAAATTTCAATATTTATTTAAAGTATTCCACGATTTAAATTATTTTTAAATTGTTAACCAAACCCAAAAAATGAAGAAATAAAAAAATTAATATTCCATTCAATTTCATGGAAAAAGATATATAAAATATTCTTGTATATATGTTTATTTTAAATCATATGCAACTCCCAATTATATTTAGATTTATTTTAATTTATTCACAAAAAGTTACCGAAAAAGACTACATTTCCTTTTTAAAAAAATCACTACAAAATCTTTTTTTTTAAATTACTTTTAGGTAAATATAAAAGCACCAAAAATATAAAATTAACCAAAGTTGAATGTTGAATTTAGACTTAGGAAAACAACAAATATGATCGAATTATATTGAATAGTGTTGGGTCAAATCGCCTAAGTAGATCTCAATTTGATCTATTTTTGACCTTTTAAGATACAATGAAGATTACTTTTTTTAAAAATGGAAAAATTGTTAAAAGTACTTACAAATATAATAAAATCTATCGTCAATGATAGATATTAATAGACACTCAAAGACTTATTAGTGTTTATCAATGTCACTGATAGAGACCAATAAACGTATATCAGTATCTATCATCGATAGATTCTGAAATTTTGTTATATTTAAAAATATTTTGGTTTATTTGAGAGATAGAAAATTCAAATCCACCGATGAAACGAAGGTTATGATACCTTGTAGTGGGAGAATTGTTTGGAAAGTTGTGAGAAAAAGAAAAAAGATAATTGGAGGGGACACCAAAATAGGTATGGAATAATGATGTTTATGTTTGGTCAAATGTTAATTAAATTAATTTAATTAAAGGTTTAATGATGAACATAGTAATTAAGCTAAGTTGTTGGAATCTAAATCAACACATAGACTATCAACAACAACAACAATATTCCACTTTGGTGGCCCATATCTTTCACTCATAAAGCCAAAATGATTTTATACCTATGACTTTATATATATATATATATATATATATATATATAATTTGAATTTTTAAAAAGATAATATATTTTTTTTCATTCAATTTGACCAATTGGATTCCCTCTATCTAAGTGGTACTTTTGAGCATTTGATCTTATCTAATTAAGGCATGTTTCAAAGGATGAAATGGAATGTGTTTGTAATGAATTTTAATTCTAAATTCATGTTTGAATTGAGGGTTTTGGGTCAGTTGGTTTGCGATATCAAACTAATTCTCTTCCCACACTTTTCAAGATTTGTTTTCTTTTCTTAGAATATTTTAATATTTGTTTTATTTGAGTGAGTGAAAAAACGAAGGTCATCTAGCACATGACAATACTTGTTACACATGGTGTTACAACATTTTCAAAAACATCACAGACGAATGCATAGAACTAAAAACCGGAACATAATATAGAGTTTAGTAACCCAGTTTAGTGCAATACCACTTAAGTCTAGAAGACAGTGTGTTCGCGGAAAGATATATTCACTAATATAAAGTAAAGCGATTAAAACAATGTATTATCTATAAATAAACAGTTATTACAATGACACTCGAATAACTCAACTTAAAGAACGATCACTTAGGCTTCCCCTAACTGTGAGACTCTCTCGAATGAAACTTAAGCTCCCCTGAGTGTGAGATCCCCTCACCTTTAACGTATTTAGGCTTCTTAAGTATAAGGACATCAGTGAATGGACACTCTTAGGCTCCCCCTAAGTGTAGGATTTCTTCTCTATTAGTATATTTTCACATTTCTTCTTAGGCTCCCTTTAAGTTAGAGAATCTCTTCTTAAAAGATAATATCTTAGGCTCCCTTAAGACCAACCAATCTTCTCCGAAGCACGCTTCAACAACGAACAACAACACAACTTCAAGATCAACAAAGATTCTGAATCAAAGTTCAACCACCACAAAAACATAACTCATTTTGAACGAATCAATAAGATCTATAGAATCACTCAGGATCAACAACGACGAAAAACTCCACAATCTCATAGATTCACACACTTGTGTTGTTTGGCACAAATACAAGACAATGGCTTGAATATCCTTCAAAACGACCAACCATGGAATTGAATTAAATTATCATATATATTGGGGTAGGGTTGATAATATAATAAAGGGTAAGAAGAATTTGCGAGATGAAAAGGTGTAATTGTGTAATTTGGTGAAATGCACAAAAATAAAAATTATTCTCGAGATTTTTTTTCATCCAATTATTTATCAATTTATTTATAATCTCACAAGCTTTGTGGCTTATAGCTGAGGATTAGACTCAAGAGTTTAGTAAAAGGTTTCAAAATCACTTTTATCATTGTAAAATTGTTGTAAATGATATTAGAAATAGGGTTTCTTAGGGGATTAGATATTGGGTTAGTGGCAGTCTTGATAGTGAAACATTATAAAAGCACATTTACTAAAGTGCCCCTAGAAATAAATGCATTAGGTATTGGGTTAGTGGAAAAAAATCAAAGAGGACAAATGGAAAACATATATTATATTTGAATTAAAATGGAAAATTTTAATTTGTCAAAAAATACATTTTCAAGTGTTTATTTTAAAAAATAGTTATTTTGAAAAAACTGAAATATTTACCATCGCTCAAAATAGCTTTTAAAATGTATTTTAAACAGATTTATCAAATAAGTTTAAATAAAAATGAGTTTTTCAAAAAACATTTTTTTAATCAATTAAGGTAACTATGGTCCAAGTTCATAGGAGAGTTGGTTGGCCATGAACACAATAGATGATCTAAATTGGAAGGCTAAGAACATACGTAGGTTGACCCAAATGTGTTTATGCACTATAATATTTAAAATAGTTGACAATGAAATGGTAGCACTCGACAGACTACATATTGCGTTGAGAGTAAGTCACAACTCCCAACGTAGTATATTGTCGTAAGGAGTTAGGAAACAAAATCTAAAAAATCAGGAGATCTCCTCACACCCTTTCGAGAGTTTTCGGGTAACTTCCAACGGTTTAGTGTCTCGTAGGGAGTTTCGAGGTATCTCCCCACGACTTAACAAACTGTCGAGAGTTTCTCAAGAACTCTCGACGATTTTCATGTGACGTCAGGAGTTCACTTTCAAGAACCCTATTTAGATATGCATTTTCATAAATCTAAAAACATCATAATTGTTAAGAACTCCTGATGGCGTCGGAAGAGATTGTCTTCCAACAACATATGAAGGTCGTCAGGAGTTCTTGACAACTTCCGACGACTTTCTCTTGCTTGTCGAAAAATGATCTCCCGATGGGGTTTCCTGGATTAGTTTGTCGACAACCTTTGGTTCGTCAGTTCATATCCCAACGTCTTTTTAAATATTTCTCGACAATTTTAAGCGTTGGAAGATATACTTTTTCTTGTAGTGATGTATGTAATGGAGCCACCAATTTATAAAGTAATTCAAATTTCTAACTGATGATCCATAAAGCAATTGTTGAGGGTGGAATGAAAAGAGCATTTTAAGGTCAATTTATGTAATGTAACTCCCGAAAGTAGTGGTCCAACAGTTACAAGAGTTACAAATAAGAGAATGATGAACCGTCATGTAAGACTAAAGTCTATATAAGCAATTCAAATCATTTGACAAAAGGTATGTTAAATCTCTTATTATCTTATTGTCAAATTATTGACAAACCTGACACTGAATTGAACAAATATCAGAGGATGTCTCGAACTCTAGATTTATTTTGATGACCTAAGTGTGTATGAGCGAAAAATACTTAAAAAGAATATTAAGGGTCAAATCCAAGCAACATTTTCAATTTTTTTTACTTGCTCCCCTCCTCCTAACTTTTTTTTTTTACATTTCTTTTTTTCTTCTTCTTTATCAATATATCATATTTTTATCTGTATATAGTTCATAACAATAAACTTTCTATATTATTTAATTAAAATTAAATTATTGAATGCTAAACTTAATTAATTATAAAAACAACAGATGTATTAGATTATAATTAATATGGCTTTATTATATAAACTACTACATTTTAAACTATTTATAATTAAAATAATGATTGATTTTTAATTAATTAACTTTTATCAATATATTTAATGATATTTATTATTTGATTAGTTAATTTGATACATTTATATAAGATTTTTTTTCAAAAAAAAATTGTAACACATTTCATGTCGACATCTACAAAATTTTAAACCAAACGGTTCCTTATGAAATTTATATAAAAAAGTCTATTTCGTTTTAATTAATTAAGTCATATCAATAAAAAGATGTTAATAATGTAAGAAACATTATTCTCTAAAGAAGTTTATGGGTAAATAAATAGATTTTTACCAAAATTACAAAGAAATTATTTTTAAAATATAGTAAAATATAATAAAAACATTGAACTTAATTAAAATCACTTTTTATGCAAAACTTACAGATTAGAATATAATCTTTCAAACTTAAATGCTTAATTAGAATAAAATCTTTCAAATTTAAATGCATAGGAGATAAAACTAGGAGTGGAAACGGTTCGATTTTTGTTGTTTGAGGGTCAAACCGAACCGAACCAATTTTTTTTAACAAAAATAGTATACCAAACCGAACTGCAGTTAAAACGGTTCGGTTCGATTTCACCAATCGGTTTCAATACTTTTTTTTTCTTTGTTATTTAATTTCTTTTGATTTTAAATGGTTCTTCTTTCTCTTATTCTTGTCAACCTAAAATAAAAACATCCATAAATATATAATTAAATGACTACAATTATAAACATAACTATGCACAAAGAGTTCTTCACTATAGAACCATCACCATAAATAAATTAAAACCCTAAAGAGTAAAGACTAAACATAAATAAATAAAACATATATATATATATATATATAATAAAATAAAAATATAATTTTTAACTAAATCGGTTCGGTTCGGCTTGAAAGCAGTTTTTTG
The DNA here is from genome assembly GCA_037974625.1 of Cucumis cinereus. Taxonomy (NCBI): domain Eukaryota; kingdom Viridiplantae; phylum Streptophyta; class Magnoliopsida; order Cucurbitales; family Cucurbitaceae; genus Cucumis; species Cucumis cinereus. The sequence goes on from JBBPDJ010000003.1 coordinate 3,487,624, forward strand.
AAATAGAAACCGCAACCGAACCGATTAAAATCGGTTTCGTAAATTTCAAACCGCATCGAACCAAATTTTTCGGTTTTGAAAGCGGTTAAGTTCGGTTTGGTTTTAGCAGTTTCAATGTCCACCCCTAGATAAAACTCTTAAACAAAAAGAACTATCAGGTGTAGTCGGGCCAAAACTGACCCTGCCTTATTTGCGAGTCATTCAACATAATTGGAATATACAACACTTTGCAACATTCATTGGGGCAAACACAACTTTTTATTACGAAATAATTTTGGTCAGTACACGGAAAAACCAAATACTAGCACACTATCCATGAACTCATTTATAAAAATTAGTGTTTTCTTGCAATCGATTGAAGATATTTTCACTTACTACCATGTCCTCATTCTTTTTCATTAATTCTAACATTTAAGGTCATTATTTTAGTTTCTAGTATATTGGGAGGTTAGTTGAGCTAACCTCTTTTCGAACTAATAGAATAAATATTAAAAATAATTTAAATATAAAAAATAACGAAATTTAAAATCCAATCGATTTTGGAAGAGTTTATACCTCGACCAAAAGCTAGAAAAAAGATTTCAAAAAATAAAAAAAGAATATAGAGATCAGAAGAATTGCATGAGCTCTGTTCAATTTTGGAACACTCATAACAACCACTACTCTTACATTATGATGCCATGTTATTTTGTTTTCTAAATGTCTTATTTCATTATTATAATCTCTGACATTAAGTGAGAATTGTACATTCAAAACTATGACCAACAACAAGATGAATAGGAACAACCAAATTATTAAGACTTTAATAGTGAATAACATCCTCAAAAAATTGTTGTTGAAGACTAGGTTGGCTCTAGGAGGTCCCTAACACTAGATTCACGTCTCGAACCTTGGATTCAGCCATTGGACTATTAGGTCTAGTGGAACAAACCCAATCTTGCCTTTAGATGTGCACAACTAGTCATTTCACACAATTGAAACATACCCTTTGTCACAATCATTTGGGACAAATTAAACACCTCAACTTCATTTGGAGTTAAAATTGATTTGAGATAACTTAGATCAACCACCAATGCCATCACATGAAAACTTATTGCTTCGTATTGTACCGATCAACCTATTTTCATTTACTATTATCACTTCATTTTTTCACTAATTCTTTCTTGATTTCATAAAAAATATTAAGTTAGACTTCCAAAATTTCTTTTTTATACTTCTTTGACATGTTGTTTTTGTTTTCTAAAAATTCAATTTCAATATTTTTAGTATCTAAATAAAAAAAAAATTCATTCTTATTTCATAATTAAATTAAATAATGAATGAGTTTATTAAACATTAACAAGCTACAACAATTTTAAATATCAAAATAAAAAAAAAAACAAACTCCAAAATAAAAAAAATAAAAATCATGAAATTTATATATAATTAGAAAAAAACAGATAAAATTAGATAGCGAGTCAAAACGGGCGAGTTAACTGAGTGAGTTCAAATAGAGGAAATATGCGACGTCCCGAAAGTGACTTTTATAGCCCTGTCAAAAATCGGCTATGTTTTCTCTTCCACTCGCACTCCGATCAGAATCTCCATTCTCCACATATCCCACCATTTTTCTTCTTTCTCCCCTTTCTCCTTTTCTCTCTTTCCCTTGCTGTATTTATACGTAACATCTTCACGTAATATATATATACACACATATATATATTTATATGTTTCACCCACCTCCATCACTGTTCTTTTTCTTAATTTTATTAGATTTTTCCTCCTAACTTTTGATCCAAAAATTCAAACGAAGATCTGGGTTCTCTTGAGAAGACGAAGATCCATAATGGGTTCGCTTCCTTCTGAGCTCAGTTTGGATTTTAGACCCACTTTTGTGCCTAAAACGATCACAGATTTCTTCAAAGAGGTTTCGATGATCGGGAATGCGTCCGATAGGGTCTCTAAGCTTAACGATTTCATCAAAAGTTTGGAGGATGAATTGAAGAAGATCGATGCCTTCAAACGAGAGCTTCCTCTCTGTATGATTCTCTTAAAAGATGGTGAGTTAAATTGTTCTTCTCAAAATTCTAGGTTTCGATTCAATATGGGGATATGGTTTCCAAGGGGGTAAATTACTGGTTTATTTCTGAGATTCGGAATTTGGGGAATCTCTTTGAAGATCATTTGAAATTCAATTGTTGTCATGGGAGTTTTGGGCTACCCATTTTGTACTTATGGTTGTTGATGTTTTTGTTTTCAGCCATTTTAGCTGTAAAGGATGAGAAAATGCAATGTGCAGTTCCTAAAACCAAACCGGTTTTGGAAGAGTTCATACCTCTAAAGAAAGAACAAGAAGAAGATGATTATTCCAAGAAAGGAAAAGAGTATAGGGATCAAAAGAATTGGATGAGCTCTGTTCAGCTTTGGAACTCTGATGATAATCACCACTCTAACTACAAATTGGAAACTAAGGTATGAGAATTTGTCCAAAGAATAACAACTGTGGAGTTTTATTCTTTTGTTCCTTTGATAATCACTTTAGAATTTGCTTTTCTTTTTGGATGGTCACAGAGAAATGAGAAAAGAGGTCCTGTAGTGACTCAGGTTTCATTGCAATCTTGTAGAACTAAGAATGGAGAGAGGATCCATGTGCCATTTAAGCCATCTTATCCCATGTTCCCTTCAGCCATGGTTGTGAGGAAGGAGGATAAGGAGGAATTTCCTCTTCATGGGCTTTCTCTTTGCACTCCTGGAATGAAAAATCCAATGGAGGAATCAGCTTCAACCGGCTCAAGATCAAGTGGGACTAGAGCTGTTTCGTCTTCCACTCTCACTGGTTCGGTGAATTTACGAACTGGAATGCAGCAGCAGAAACAACAGTGCTCTCGCAAGCAGAGGAGATGCTGGTCGAAGGAGTTGCATCGCCGTTTCGTTAGTGCCTTGCAGCAACTTGGGGGCTCACAGGGTAAGAAATGAAGTTCATGTTAAATCTTGATTACATATCTGTTAACTCTCTTGTGTTTGAGTCCAATAAATTAGGTAATTTTCAGCATCATATTTATAATTTCAGGTTGTTTTTCACAATTTAAGTACATTAGGATGGATTCTCTTGTTTAGATCTAATTGTATGAAGATGAGTTTCCTCATGTCTCAATGATTTTTGTCTTGAAAATCATGTAAAACCACTTTAATCACCATAGTCAAGTAAAATACTAGTCTTTGTGATAGCAATAACTATGAGGTGTATTGTTGATATAAATTTTCTGACTGAAAGTGATGGAAGTTCTCAGTTGTTCTAATTCAAAACTTTTGGTATCTTTTCCAGTGGCCACGCCGAAGCAGATTAGAGAACTTATGCAGGTAGATGGCCTCACCAACGACGAAGTGAAGAGCCATCTGCAGGCAAGCTCCAAAGCTTACTTTTTGTCTATCTTACGTATTTCAAAGAAATGCCTGAAAAGTTAAAGCATTCACAACAGTTTCTGCCTGCCCCCTTTTCCATTCTGTGATGAACTGTTTACCATTTTATTTCCATAACGTTTCGTGTTCCCTACGACGGTTGAGATTAATATTGTTTTTTCATCAATCCAGAAATTCCGACTCCACGCAAGAAGACTTCCTGCATCTGCAGTCCCCCCTGCAAACCAATCATCCGTAGTCGTTCTTGGAGGACTATTGGTACCTCAAGATCCATACGTCGTTTCATCAAAGGCTTGTAGTTCTCAATCTGGCTCACCACAAGGCCCCCTTCAGTTAGGTGGGACCGGAGGCGATAGCATGGAGGAGGAAGACGACGTAAAATCGGAGAGTTATTGCTGGAAAAGCAGAATTAAAAAAGCAGGAAATGAAGATGTATAAGATGTTTTATCCCACCATGAATTTTGAAAAGAAGAAAATATATACATATATAAGGTACATAAGAAGAAAGGTGAAGGATGTTGAGAGATAGCAAGCAAGAGGGTTTGAAATTTTGCAGTTTTAGTGTCTCTTCCCCTTTGAGTTTAGAGTGGCCACTGTTTATCACTATCAAAAATGGGACCAAAGTGTTTTGTAGGAAAGCCATGTTTATGTGAAAAAATCAATTTCATCAAAAGAAAAAAAATGATGATTATATGTTTACCAGCAATTACTTTTACTTTTTTGTTTTCTGAAATTATGAATTCACTCCTACAAAACATTAGATACAAAATGATTGAAACCTGCTTTTTTAAAAAAAGTAATTGTGATGAAAAGATTATGTTTTATGTTCAAGTTTGTGATTGTATAATGAAGAATATTTTTATTTTTGTTGTAAAAGATGAATTAATTGTAAGAACAACATAAAACTAATTTTGAATGTCAAAAAAAAAAAAAAAAAAAACAAACAAACAAACAAGAAAAGCAAATCTTTTTAGTGGGTAGATTTTCAAATAACCTTTTTGAAGAATACAAAAGAAATAAAAAAAATTAAAAGAGATTTTTAAATATAGAAAAAATGAGTTAAATTATCATTTTAAAGATAGACACTGATAGATGTGTATTTGAGTCTAATTCGGACCATTTTTCAAAGCCTAAAAATATGAATAATACTAAAAATAGATATTATGATTTCCAATTTATACATTGGATTCTGTAGAGATCAAAGCATCAACTTATAAAAAAAATAATAAAAAAAAGAAATTATTGACTTTTGTAGTCTTCCCCTTGAATAGACTGTAATCAAGTCACAAGCATTGATACCATTCAAAATGAAGCACAACCAATAAGAAAAAAGAAATGGAAAAATAAAATTAAATAAATAAAATTTTTTAGAAAAAGAAATTTGAATAGTCTTAGTACGTCAAAAAAAGTGGTTTCTTTTTTTTCAAAAAGAAATCGAAGATTAGTCTTGTTCCTATACAATTCTTATGTATGTGAATACGAATCCATTTTCCTTTTTCTACGTAAGCAATCTTCTCATATACGATTAACTTCTTATAGGGGCTTTTCTGAACGAATATATTTCTATGGAAAAATCGACCATCTTGTCAAAGTGTTTACTAATTATTTTTCTTATTTTGGTTCGATCGACCAGTAGCGGCAAAAAAAAACTATAGGACCCGAGGCATCTTCTTACCACCCGGGAGTAGTTCCCTAAATCGATGAAAGCGCTTACTCTTTAAGTACCTGCTTTCCCAAACCAACGAGCCACCTCCGACGGCAAAATAGGCACAAGGAAAGAGCAATAGACCGGACCAACCTACAAAAACGAAACGGTCCCTCCGTAACCAGTCATCCATAATATCGAATAAATCATTTTCGTCTTTGGTAAATTTACCAACGGCTATAGTCATAGTGATCCTCCTATTCAACTAACTTCAACCATTTTCGAACACCTCATAGCATTTCTTATATAGATGAGTTGTAGTGAATTTGTTTGAATTTATTTGGCATTTTGTCTTGTAATTAGTTGTAAGATTCTAATGACAAAAACAAAGATCCTCACTTATCTTAGTGAAGAATATTTATTTATTTATTTATTTTTACAAAAAATATTATTATTAATATTATTATAAATACTCATTAATATTCTTCAACTCCAACTCCAACTTTTGTTTTGCTTTTGTGTTGTATTTGATATTATCTTTGAATTTCTTATGGGGTGGGGTTTTGTATTTTCTTTTTAAAATGATAAAATTGACATGTGAGGTGTTCAGGCAACCATCATCATTTTAAGTTGGTTCTTTTTACTCCATCTTAGCTGAAACTCATGTTGTTCTGTATGGATTACAATTGGCTAGAGAGATGCTTATTGGCTCTGTGGTGATTGTTTCAGATTGTCTAAATGTTGTATGCTTGATCTTGGGTCTCACACAGTTTGTTGTTGAAGTTGGTGTTTGTATTGACGATATTCGTATTGGTTTGGTTTCATTTGTCAACGTTAAAGTATGTCATTTGTCTAGGACTTTAATTGATTTTGCGCATAGGATGACTAGATTGGGTGCTAGAGGTCAATCAGTTTCTTGATTTAGTTCGTTTTCTTTATTTTGAGTATTTCTGTATCCAGGTCTCCTCTTAAAGATTTTGCTTCAATTATTGTTGAATAATAATAATAAAAACAAACATCAATTTTTTTTTTTAATTTTTCATTTAAAAATTTAAAGCCCACAAGAAGAAATTAAAGTGAGATAAAAGAAGAATTGAATTATAATAGAATGTAGGGAGAATGACAAAAAAGTCCTTCCCACAACCCTAAATAATAGAGAGAATCTTATAGACAAAGATATAATGAGAAAGGGCCCATATTCACACATGACACCTATTTATTTTATTTTTCTTTTTAAGTAAAAAGAAGTGAAAATGATGGAACATTATATTATTATTATTATTATTATTATTATTATTATTATTTTGTTTTTTTCCAAAATAAAGAATATTAAATCAAAATAATAATAATATATTGAGTATGAGAAGATTGATGAAGAAGTTTGGGTGAGTATCAAATTCCAAATTGAGATTCCTATGTACACTTATTGGTTTGGTGTTATTTGGATATATATTGCAATGGAATATTCCTCTACCTAAAAACCAAAAATAAATAAATAAATAAATAAATAAAAATCACAAATCACAAATCATAAATATGAAAATTATGTCCATAACGAATGAAGTGTATATCCGTACTTGTTTTAAACGTATTTGGAATAATCTCGTGTATATATATTAAAAGAAAAAATCGTGTATATATACATAACAAATTAAAATGAAAATTTGTAACATTAATGAAAAATACATTTTTGGTTTCTAAAATTTAGGTTTAATTTCTATTTGGTCCATAATAATTTTAAGATTTAACACTTTTATTCCTAGGATTTCAATAAAGTTTAATTTTAATCTTTGAAATAACAAAATCGTTATTGACTTAACGGAAGACTGACTAAGATGATGATTAAACTAATTTTAATCCAAAATATATTGATGATGTGACTATTTTAATATGGATAGATACATTTTTTTTAAAAAAAAATTAATAAAAAATAAGAGAAACTAAAGTTTCTTACTTTTATCAATGACTTGAATGTAATTGGGGTAGCGATTTGATTGGACTTTTGTGAGCCCAAGTTGATCACAACTACAATATTCTTACTTTTATCAATTACCAAATTTAAATATATGGTTAAAAGTGAGTTTTTTTTTTTGTATAATACAATATATTTGAATTTGATTTAAAATATATCATTTGAGTACAATATTCTCCAACAAAATAACTAATTAAACCCACATTTACCCACCTATGGTAAAAATATGGTCAAATTATAATGAAAATTCATTGTATTGAATCAATCACAAACATAATAAAATTGCTTTTACGATGTTTACTAGATCTAGGCTGCAATCGAAGTAAGAAATTCATTAATGTTACTTACTATAAAATATAAATGATTTACTTTCGTACAATGAAATAAAGTTGTTCTTGTTTCGAAAAAAATAAATTATAGTGGTTAGCTCTAATTAAGTCGTGAAAATAGTCAAAAGTTTGTTTTACCCCTGTAATTACCTCTATATCTCTTTAAGTAGATGAACAATTTGTTTATGGTGTAACTATAAATCAAGTTCATCTACGGTCGAACGTGCTCTCGATCGTGACCTAAGGATGAGAAAAGGGAGGAAAAACCTTGAGGAAAATTGTTGGTAACTTGGCTGTTTGATAGAATCCACTACCCTAAAATAAGATCAAATATTTATAAATTTTGTGATGCCGTCGTGGTGCTTGGCTACAACGTTGGACATTGAATGAAAATCAACCCTCAAGTGAGGGCATAGTGCCACAGTGCCGAGGCAGCATTGTCGAGCCTATTCATGTCTTTGGACTTTGAAAGTTGTCGCACGAGCACGACGCCATGCTTTCAAGGGTATTTTTGTGATTTTAGCTCTCTCGACGCCATGCTTTCAAGGGTATTTTTGTGATTTTAGCTCTCTCTTTCCATTTGAGCTCCCTTTTGACATGTTTTAGCTCCATTTGATCACTAACACCCAATTCTATCTCTTATGTGCTTGATACCTACAATATCATGAAATAAATACATAGAATCTAAGAAACGCCTACAAATTAAGTAGAGTAAGATAAATGCATCAAGATAGCTTGATACTTACAATATCATGACTTTTAAGTATTTAAATAAGTGTTTATGAGTGGAAAAAAAAAGGGTTTATAAACACTAAAAAAGTCAATCCAAACAAACACTTAATCGTTTAACTTTCTATGAAATGTGGGGATTACTACTCAAAATCATTTGTAACAAAGTTTTTTCTAAACATACAAAAATTCACATCTTACTTCTACACCTTTCGAGTACAACTCGACCAATAAATCAGCCATTCAAATCCATCCATCTTAATTGTACTCAGAAAATTTAAAAATTAATAAAATCGGACTTTAAGTCCAATGGTTGAAGTTGTAACTATATAGTAGAGGAAAAAAAGTTTAATTCTTGTACATGTTTAAAAGCTTAATTCTTATAATTTGTTGATTCAATTTTAACAAATATGGTAAATTTGGAGGTCAAATTTTAACACCCAAATTAGTTTAAAAATCCAATTTTTCTTATTGAAAATTTAAGAGCATAACAACGACCGTTGAAAATTTAAGAACATTTACTCAAGTACATATAAAAAAAAAGAAAAAAACTTTGGTATAATGGTTGAAACATTCTTAATCCAATCAAACAAATATTCTTAATCCAATCAAACACCGATTGATTTTCAAAAATTCATTTTTTTCATTAAAAATAATTTATCCATCAAACAAATCGCAAGCCACATTTTTTCGAGGAAGAAGAAGAAGAAGCCATTGGAAAAGCAGAGAGAAGAAGAAGAAGAAGAAGAAGAAGAAAGAGAAAGCAGGAAAATGGGAAGGAAAGGCCACCTGGTTAATATTCTCACCTCGAAATCGCTAGTCAAACTCCAAACCAACGGCCCTTTGTCACAAAATTCTACCGTCCTTTCAATCGTCACCTGAAAAATGCATATTTTTGTGCGCGAAATGTGGCTTCATTTTCATAGTTCAGTTGCTAAACTTCAGGGCAAATCATACACAAAGAGAGAGAAAGAGAGAGAGAGAAAAACGAAAATACAGAAAAAAAAAAGAAAAAAAAAAGAGAGAGTAAGATTTCAATAACCCACCTGCATTTCATCCCCTACTTCCATTAATCGCAGGAAAAAGAAAAAGAAAAAGAAAAAACAAAAAAAGATTAAAGCATGGCGCAGCTGAATCCAGAAGAGAAGTCTAGTGAAAACCGCTCTGAAATGGAGGTCAATCAAGAAGCTATCATCAATAGCGATAGCGATGGAAGTAGTAATAGCAGTCTTGCTAATTTGGCCTTCAGATTTAATGCTCAAGCGCCTGAGTTTTTCCCTAGAACCCAACCCCAGATACCTGTTACCGGTTATTTTCATCCATATTTTCATTTTCTTGGTGGGGGCCCTGCTTCTTCAGATTGGTTATTTATTGGGGACCAAGAACCTGCTTATTTGATCCCTAATCCCAACATTCACCTCCCTAATTTCTCTAAGCATGCTCGTTCTGAGGAGATTCAGCATAAAATCCTCAAACAGGTACTCTCTTTCTCTTCCCTTTTAACATCATCAATCACTAAACTTAGATTAGAATCACTCCATGGGCACCATATGTACATATCATGTTCATGTTCAGGTGCCAATGAGAGAATGTTGGTTTTTACACAATAACTTTCAGTATCTTATGATGGATGATTTCAATTTTACAGATGGAATATCAGCTTAGTGACATGAGTCTTCTTGCAAATGAGACTCTTGCAAAACACATTAGTAAAGATCCTGATGGTTATGGTATGGCCTTTGCAAGACTCTTTATTACACGGATGCTTTAATTCAAGTTTTCGATATGCTTTAAACTGAATTCTTCTTTTTTTGTTTGTTTTTCATTCTGTTCATGAAGTTCCGATTTCTATTCTTTCCTCGACAAAAAAAATGAAGTCTCTCTCAACAAACAACAATTTCATAGTTCAAGCACTCCGCTCCTCTTCAAGGCTTGTAAGTTCCATAGTAGAGCATTCTGTTTTCTACTCTTAGTGAATAATGAATTAAGTATTGATCAATATCCGGTCTTCCGAAGGTTGTCAGTTCTGATGGGAAGAGAGTTAGGCGTAAGGTTCCATTCACAGAAAAAGACAAAGATGAGTTGCTGGTAAGATCAGCCATTTGTACAAATAATGCAGTTCATTTCTCTTTAGCTGAACAGTGAGTAATATTTTGTTCTTCGATTTGCAGGCCCGCACAGTTGTTGCGGAGAATTTGCCCGAAAATCACTCGCATCACAACCTGGAGAAAATATTCAGTGTGATTGGAAGGTAGTTTCGTTGACATTATCACTATATGATGTTCTATCTGTTTAGATGTTAAACTGTCTGAGGATTATTCATTGGTGATGTCTGATCAGTGTGAAAACCATCCGAATCTGCCATCCCCCGGAAACAGCGAATCCCTGCTGCTCTAAAGGTGAATTGTTTGTCAGTAACAAGGTATTGTGAATCATGCTTTACTATAATGTATATAACCAAGACACTTTTCTTCACAATCTTTTTCTAATGGGTACTTCAATTTCTTTGAAGCTTCATGCACTCGTGGAGTTTGAGACGAGAGAGTTAGCTGAAAGAGCGGTATGCATATATTGTAGAGCTATAACAGATCGAGTTGCTTATAATTCAATCTTTTTAATGTCTTTTCCACTTCTAGATTGAGGAGTTAAACGACGAGAGAAACTGGAGGAAAGGACTCCGAGTAAGGTCGCTGGTGAGACGATCGGTAAGTGTAATAAGATGATGTGAAGGGTGGAGTACTCTTGTTTACTATTTCCCTGCTTCTAACAAGTACAAGAGCTCTAATTATTATTTCTACGTGAATGCAAAAACGGATAGCCAAAATCTGTTCTGAAGAATCGAAAATCAGAATTCGATAGCATTTTGGATGAAGATGATTCACCATCTCCTGTATCCGTTGAAGAGTCCCCACTGCCAAATATCAATGACCTGACTGTCGATTGCCATGTACGTATTTTTTACCGAAAGCTCTGTTGTCCTTGTATGATGTGTTTAGCAATTGATGAATGGACGGTATAAAATTTTTTCCTTTTTACTAGTCTGAGGAGAACTCTACATCGTCGAAGAAGAGCTGGGGTCGAGGACGTGGGAGGGGCCGTGGACGAATTCACGGCCATCTCGATCGTAGCTATAGCTTGCCGGTTACATCATCTGTGCAGACGAGTGGGCATGTTTTGTGTGAAGCATCGTCCAAAGTTACTACAAAGAGTCCAAGAATGCCTGATGGGACTAAAGGTTTCACCATGGGAAGAGGCAAGCCATTAAGCTCTAAACCTCTATTCAATAGGCTTGTTGACTGATAGAAGAAATGTAGGGAAATCTGTGTTTGATTTACTGAGTAGGGTGGAAGGAACTATGTGAGAGTCATTTTGATGAGACCATTCACAATTTTGCTGCTACATTTTATTTCATTTATTTATTATTTATTAAAAATTTTGGTAATAATGAAGATGTTTGATAGGGTTTTGGTTACTGTATAATGTGGCTAGCCATCATTCATTGTGAGCTATCTTCAGTTGTTCTTCTAGCTTTTTATCTGTCAAACCATCTTGCACTCATCAATATAATATATATCATCATAACATTAATATGCAGAACTTTACAAGACCTCGAGCTTATTTAAAAATAAATCACTGAATGACGATCATATGTAGGTCATGATACTATCTAGTGAGTTAAGCTTCTCTTTATACCTTATTTGTTGGGATCAAGTTACACGAGCTAAGGTCGAAAGATTTGAATCGATATGAACAATTCACAATATAAATCATCTTTTAGTTAGGTCGACACATTTTTCTTTGTTCTCAAAATTAATCATCTAACCGAACCTTATTGAGACTACTATAATATGACTACTTCATAATAACCGTGGGATGGATTTGCATTGTGTCTAAAAGTACGTGGCGTTTAATTTTCCGATTATAACATGTGAATATTTATATAACATTTTTAAAATACTCTCTTTAATATCTCCCTCCAAATGTGGATTGAACTTTGGTGTCCACTGAAATATTATGACATTGTGGTTTGGTTTGGATTGTTAGAATGTGATAGTGATTGTGTGTGATGGAATACCACCGCCGCCTATGTTTGACAACACTTCCACAAAATCAATTTTAAAAATCATTTCTTAAATAAATAAATAAAATATATGAATTATGGAAGAAAGAGATTAGATAATTCAAATCAAATCTTTGACATATACGTTTCTAATTTTTAATTATTTTGAGTTATGTTCTAGGTTCAAAATATATTGATGAAAATACTGAGGTTTAGATTTTGTGAAAATATCGACGTCGGTGGAAATTCTGAGAAATATTATAGAAATTTATGAAAGGCGATAGAAATTGTTATAATTAATTAGTTAATGAAAATATTAGGGTTTTTTTTTGTGGATTTTTGCGAAATCAATTACTTTAGAAAGGAAAGTTTTGGGTCGAACAATAAAGCTAGAAGTTGAAAAAAAAGTAGCACATAACAAGGTTTAATCCTTTGTTGAAAATGACATTTGTGTGTAAAATTTATAAAATTGTATGTAATTAGAACCACGACAAGGTTTCCTTTTTATTTATTTCGAGAAATTATTATCGATCAATTTTTCTTCTTCTATTGATTCTTTTTCGATGAGATGTATGGATCCGTAGGGCTATGTGTCTGTATAGATCTTGTTCATGGATTAACGAAAATGTGCAAAAGCTCTATTATTTGCCTCTATCATTCTATGAGTCTCTTCCTTTTTATTTATCACTCCCTTTGGCTTTGAGCAACTAGGGCTTTCGTCAAAGGGTTGAGGAATTCAAGCGAGGGTAAAGGACAAATGTTTCACTTTCTTGGCTTTCCAGGAGTAATTTGAGGGGTTGTTCAAGAGTTGGAAGATTGTCGTAGAAATTATCCCACCAGAGCATGTGAACTCGAGGTAGTGGATCAATCTCATCTCCAGATTCCAATATTGTCTCTACCACCCGTTTCTCCTTTTTCTCCGACTGACGTGATAAGGAGAGACAAGTCCCAACTCGAAAAGGTTGGCTCGATCATGTTTATATTGGTAGGAGGAGGCACAACATGAGTTGAAAGGGGATTGGTAGTGACATTGGAGCAGTTTTCCCTTGGTGGCTCGACTGATCGTTTTATCCTTCTTCGAGTTTTTTAAGACAATTTTACTCTTACCTTGATTCAAATTTATCTCTAACATGTTGTTGTCACTATCTTATCTACTTAGACCCACATGATATCAATTCTTCTCTTTCTTGCCTAAAAAATAGTAGGAAGATATTAGTGTTATTGAAGTGGGGTGTTATCTTAGTGAAAATTAAAGTAATTAATAATGTAATGTTAACAAGTGGATGACACATACACACATAATGAGAAAGTGGCAACTAAGAGCTTAGTGTGATCTTTCAAAAGTGTTTTGAACTCATACAAAAGTACTTTCTAAATTATTTTATTCATTAATAATACTAAAAAAAAAAGATCTTAAAAAATATTCTCTAAGCAAAGATTTTGAATATCTATCTTACTTTTAGGACAATTGTCTAATGCATAACCCAATCAAACTATAAAATATATTAAGTCAAACTATTTAACCTAAATCATTATTTTAAAGTCGGGTTGAAGTTAATATTTATTCACGTGATTGATGGTATATGTTTTAACTAGTTAAATTATCATTAAATTAATAAGTAATATGCCAGAGTCATTATTAATATTTAAGAATATTTATTTTATTAACTATCATATATGTGCAAATGAAAACGAAACTTTAAATATTTAAGAAAATGTATTTTAAATCATAAAATTACTAAAAATATTTATAAATATAACAAAATATCACGATCTATTAACGATAGAGATAATATTTAATTGAGATTTTTTTTAATTAATTAAGACTTTAATTAAGGCTATAAAATGAAATGTTACATCACATGTTCTATCTTCCCACTCTACTTTCTTATGACATAAGATGCAAATTTTTCCTTTCATGATAATGTTTCAACCATTTTGGTATTTATTTATTTTTACATTTTTTGTCCAAAAAAATATATTCATTATAAAATTTGTCTCTTTCTTCTTCTTTATAAGAATCAGGTCTTTGTTTTTCTTAGAAATGTTATGATTATATATGATCCCAAGTTAAGTAATCACTACTCAACCTCCATTAGTGCCCTAATTTTTAAGTCTATCAAGAATAAGAATCTCAAATTTGGACGCTTTTTTTATATAAAAAAAAGTAAGTTATCTCTTGAACTTGTAATAGTTTTGGTTAAGACACCCACAACGTCACATTTCATTAGTTATTATTTGATTCTACGATTACTAATGAATCTAGTGTAATGAATGATCGCATATATATATATAAAAGATCGAGTCATTGCAAAAACTAGAAAAGTGATAACCCTTAAAACTGATCTTTCCCAAAAGGCTATCACACCATTCATTGCTTCATCAAGTGTATCAAGGACATACTAGTCAAAACCGAGCTATGAAAACTTAACAATTGTTCGTTTTTTGAACCACTCAAATCAAGTGTTACGTTATAGATTCGTCGCGGACTGAGTCGTGAAAACTCTAGAATGAATCTCCTTATTCAATCATACTAAATTTCTCTTCGGACCTCACAGACTCCAAAGAACTTACTCTGCTCTTCAAATATGTTGTTTTTGGCCATTCTTGTGGCAGCCACTAAGGCAGAATGCGAAGAGATTGGTACATGCACCATTGAACTAACGAAGGTTAAATAATTTAATTTAATTTAATTTATTCTTTAGTGCATGATGATCGTAGTGTGCCTGCAGAAAAGTTAAATAAAAAGCACTTTATTAGAGTTATTTATTCATATTCCCCATTTTGTATTTAATCTGATATTTATGATAAACTATAGTTTAATGTTGGCAAGTACCATTATCGTTACCTCTTATATGATGTCTCACACTGTCATACTTTATATCTAATAATGTTATTTTATTTTTAGTTAGCTTTGACTAAGTTAATTATTAAAACGATATGATATGATATTGTCTATTTAAGACATAAATTCTTGTAATTTTCCTTATGGTTTCATTCAAAAGTACTCTTATACTAAAAGAGATAATTGTCTTTATTTATATGCCCATATATAATCATTGACATGTCTAACCGATGTACAATAACTTTGGTCACATTTCCAACTGTCCTCCCCCGAATAACAAAGGACCACCGTGCCTCCTTTCAAATAGTCATCCATCTATTTAAATCTTGTCTAGGCCAACTCTCTTTCACCAGAACACACCCGCTTATCTAATAGAGTTTAACTACAGATCACACTATGACCATCTTACGATGCTCCACAACATCCAATTGTTAGTACTTGAGAATTCTACCCGACATGGCTAAGTTAGGGACATGTCTTTGATATCACTTATTAAGAAAATCTCTCACTTATAGTTTCTCCTAAGCAAAAAGACAACGTCAACATTCAATCCAGTGTCGTTCCACGAACCTAATATGTTTTTTCATGATATTATATTATATTATATTATGTAAGCATGCAAGTTTTTTCCAAATCAAAATGGGTAGCGCATTTACTCAACAATTAACAAATAAAATATAAGTAAAAAGTGAAAAGATATGTTAATTATATGTTGATAAAAAAAATATTAATTAGTGGAAAGGCCACCATGCATCTTCACCCAACAAAAACTAGGTTTTGAATCTAACATTCATTGCCTATAAAACCAATCAACCATGAAAAGCTCCATATTTATGAAGAGCTCTAACTTAGAGAGCCACCCAAAAATGCCTCCCAACACTCCCATTTTCCTCTCTTTTCTCTTCCTAATTCTTCCCTTCTTCTTTCAACTATCTTTTTCAGATCCTAATTATAATTATAACAATCAAAATAATGCTTACGCAGAGCTCAGACCTGACTTTTACGAAGAGTCATGCCCCCGTTTACCAATGATAATTCGGTATCACATTTGGGCTGCTGTCCAAAATGACTCTAGAATGGCTGCATCGCTGTTGCGGTTGAATTTCCACGACTGCATTGTAGACGTATGTAAAGTGCATTATTTGCATGTTGTTAATACTACTGCGAAATACTCGCAGATAGAAAGAGAAACGGGAATTTTATGTTTTTCTTTTCTTCTATGTTGTGTGTTCTAGGGATGTGAGGCATCAGTGCTGCTTGACGATACGAAAAATATGAAAGGTGAGAAAAATGCTCCAGGTAATGTGAAATCACTTCGAGGATTTGAAGTGATTGATGAGATAAAAGCAGATGTAGAAACATATTGCCCACAGACAGTTTCTTGTGCCGATATTGTGAACCTTGCAGCCAGAGAAGCGGTGTATTTGGTACTTTTCTTTTTAACATTTTCCTATATAGAGTGAACTTGAAATGATCATTTCGAATATTACTTCCAGGTGAATTGCTAATAACAAAATGTTTTTAATATCTATTATATATATATATATATATATATATATATATATATATATATATATATATACATGTTGAAAATATCTTTCT
>JBBPDJ010000003.1:3504534-3517607 GCA_037974625.1 Cucumis cinereus
TATATGTCAATGTTGAAAATATTTTTCTTTCCAAACTTTCATAAAAGTTAGAGTTTAGTCTTCGAAATATATTTCGTAACGACTCAGTTTTTACTTTCATAAAAATTAAATAATTATTTGTTAAATCGAAAATAAAATTACTAATTAGGTAACTCGAAATTAACTTTTAAAACCAATCATATAGATTGAAAATCAATTCAAAATATATGAAATCACTCTTCAAAGTTTGATACCAAACATAAAAAATAAACAATTATAACGACCAAAGGTAGCTAAATCTCTTTTTCTAATATCAATGCATCAATTATCACTTCCAAGCACATCTTAATTCATTTGTGATCATAATCTTCACAATTATCTTGGAGCATGAGGATTGACTTTGAAAGTATTTAAAACAAATTTTAACCTTTGAAGTATGTTTTTGCTCATTTGAACATGAATTTGGGTTAGGTTGGAGGGCCATTTTGGCACCTTCCACTAGGACGTAGAGATGGTTTAACCGCAAGCATAAAATCAGTGCTGGCTCAGCTCCCATCTCCCAAGGCATCTCTAGAGAACAACACCGCCAAGTTCATCTCAAAAGGCCTTGACTTAAAAGATCTCGTCGTGCTTTCAGGTCGGTAACACAAACAAACAAAACCCATTTGTTTTTTTGTTGCTTTTATGATTTTCTTCTCTTGGACATTTCATCGAACACCTTCCATCCGCCGTCAAACAGGAGCCCACACCATCGGCTTCGCCCGTTGCGTCACATTCAAAGGCCGTCTCTTCAACTACAAAGGCTCCGGGAACCCAGATCCTGACATAAACGCCGCAATGCTCTCCGATCTCCGGTCCACGTGCCCCAACAGGAACGACGGCACCAACGCCAATTTGGCGCCGCTGGATGTGGCCAGTTACGACAGGTTCGACAACGAGTATTTTACCAATCTGATTAGCAATGTTGGGCTTTTGGAGTCGGATCAGGGTCTGATGGCGGACCCCCAGACGGCGAGAATGGTTAGAGAATACAGTTTTGATCCGAATCTTTTCTTCGATGACTTTGCGGAGTCGATGTTTAGGATGAGTTTGGTTGGGGTTCTGACTGGCCGTGAAGGGCAGATTCGAAAGGAATGTGGCGTTGTTAATAATGATGATGGGTACTGAAAATTGGAGCAGAGGATTAAGGAAGAATGTTTGTTGTAAAATGTCCGTCATTGAAAAGTTATATGTAAAAGACGATTTAGAGTCTTCATTTTAAGATTTGTCTTTGTTACGAAGATAATATATACATAAAAGTTAGATAAGGTAAAGTTTTGCTCTAAAAATTTCCAAATTTACCACTTTTGTATGAGTTGAAGTTTTATGGAATTGGAATTTTAATTGGAGAAGGAGTAAGATGTAGTTGTGTTTGTGAGACTACCAAAGAATAGGAGTTACAAACTTTTTTGTTTAGGGTAATATCCAACTCAATTATAAAACAAAAATAATAATTACCTACTTCATCTCACAATTGATTTTGGGATGATTTGGCAACCATGATCCTCTCCTATTTATAGTCCACAAAGATGGAAAATTTGTACAAAATGACCTCTTTACAATCTAAAATGCAAATCACCCATTTGACGTCATAAGTATATAAGATTAATTGGTATTTTTTTTAAAAAAAAAAAAAAGTGGGTCAATTCGCATTTTGGGCTGAAAAAGAAGGTTATTTCTACAAATTTTTCCCCACAAGAACTTGGTCATCAAGAAAGTTCATGGCTCCAGATTGTTTTTTATCAATGTGAAGGATCCAAATGAGTCCAAATTGTTTTGTTTTATCAAATGGTTAATCACCTCTACAACATTTTTAAAGTTCTTAATTTTCGGAATACTATTGAGACTTAGCTTATTGGACATCATTCTTCTCTTTAACCATTGGTTTTGAAATAGAAACTCATGTTTATCCTATATGGTATTATAGCTCATGAGGTCCAAACTCATATTTAGTCTAATGATGATGTCATCTTGAGGAAGAAATGTTAAGAATCTTACATTGGAAAGACAAAGAGCCCCAATTTTAACAATAGTATAAGTTTGGGGGTTTAATTCTTACAATTAAATGTTTGAGGTTTCAATTTTTGCAAAGGGTCTAATTTTAACACTTATATAAGTTCGTGAGCTCAATTTTTCCAGCTCAAAGTTTGGAAGTGGAATTCAACTACTATCATAATTGAGAGGTGGTTCTTACAACGACATGAAAAATTAAGATCACATCGTTTATAACATTTTACAACCATTGTCACAATTACAAAGTGGATTTTATCTATAGTGTCACTGGGATATAAGACACCCAACTAACTTTTTCCCTGTACTATATACCTTTTTAGTTATTTCTTAAATATAATCCAACCGTGTGTATGTCAACCACATATCGATGGTTGTGGTGGAATGTGGAAGAAAGTATAATTATCCTAGGAAAACCAATCAAACAATAGAATAGAAAGTTTTGGTATGTGATGTACTTTGTGGGATATGGATAATTTTATGCCAATAGTTCATAATTTAAGTGGCAATAATGTCATTATTTGCCATTATATGTTGCTTTGGATGATGGATCCAAATCTAATTTTAATTGCCTCCTATTTCAAGATATATTTGAGTTAGTGGGACTATCTAAATTCATATCTAACTTCATTTTATATTTGGTGTAATATCTAGTAAAAATAACTTTATAATTATTTAATCATGAATTGGACTCTTGATTAAAGTAATCATAGGACATGTTATTGGAATTTTAAAAGTAGAAATAAAAAATATCTAACTCCTAAACTTTCACAAGTATCGATTTAAATCATCTGTTACGTTTTGTTTGGATATACATTGTGTGAGATGTATAGTTTTATCAATTAAACTTCTAAATTTTCACAAACGAACCAATTTAGACACTCAATCAAGTTTTTTTTTAATAAAAAAATTGATCACATATTAAGTCTAATTGTTTATTTTGTTAATTCCACCCTTGAAAAAGTATATACACGTATTTAAAAATTGATTGCAATAACAATTTTCAAATATAATCCAAACAAAGGTTTTAAGTTAATTCACTTATAAAATTTTAGAAGTTTAATTGAAAAAAATAAAACCCATGGACGATGTTTTTCAAACTGATCTAAAGGAAGTCGATGTTAATTGATACACTTAATGAAAATTCAGGTTTTAGATTGATTACAATGATTAGTTATGAATTTAAATTGATACAAAAACTTTAAGGTTTAGAAGTGTAAATTGATTTTTTTTTATAAAAAAAATAATAATAATAAACTTTAAGGTTTAGTGAATCGTTATATAATATACAATATAACAAAAAATTCTTCGCTGCAAAAGTGTGTTTAACTACAAATTTGAGGTTATTAGTTTAAAGTTTTAATAGTCTTGTCTTATAAGGTAATTTGATATTGATAGATTGTTTAAGGATGATCGAGACATCATTATAAATCGACTTATCACGAACATCTAAAAGATTGATTGCTTCTTGACAACCCACGTCACAACCTAGAAAGAGACGTTTGCGTCTACTTGGTGGAACAAATCCAACTTAACTATTTTAGTGAACACTATTTTTTCTAAGCACATGAAATGAGAAAAACTTACGTTCTAGCTGGACTGTCTTCATCTTTCACAGCTAAGTCATACGGTAAAATTCTATTGGTTTAGAAAAATGTAAAATCAAAAAAAAGATTTCACTGCTGTCAAAGGTTTTATTATTTTAAAAAATAAATATAGTATAAACCAATAGAATATTGTCGTAAAGACAACGTAACTATCACCTAATTGGCTCATTATTATTGACGTCACTTTGGTTGGGGGAATAATAATCTCCCACTCCCACGAACTTTACATGTCCTACCAATTCCCCCACAAATTTATCAAGCCGTGGCGAGTGGGTTACTAATTACTATATATAAATCAAAATAATTATTTATTTATTTTTATTTTGCATTCCCACGACATAAATAAATAAATAAATAAATAAATAAATAAATGCATTTAAAATAAGAGAGAGATTTATTACAATTTAGAAATAAATAGCGGGAGAGAAACCAATAAAGAAAACCTCCTCCTCCTCCTCCTCCTCCTCCTCCTCCTCCTCCTCCTCCTTCGAGAAGAATCAAACAAACACTCTAAAATCTGAACCACAGCCACCGCATGGCCATGCCAAGGTGCTTCTTAGACATTACCATAGGCGGAGAGCTTGAAGGAAGAATCGTTATCGAGCTTTACAACGACGTCGTTCCTAAAACTGCTGAGAATTTCAGGGCGCTTTGCACTGGTGAGAAAGGCATTGCTCCTAACACCGGTCTTCCTCTCCATTTCAAGGTCCTTACATATGTCTTTTTCATTTTTTTTCTTTTTTTTTTATGGAAGTTTCAGCAAGGACTTGTAGTTTTGATGATTTTGTTTCTTTGTGTTGCTTGGTTAAAGTGTTTGTTTCCGCCACTTGAGGTGACTTTTGCTTTTGGCCTTACTAGATAGTGGTTTCCTCGGGAAATGTTGGATGATTCTTGCTTTTTTTTTTTTTTTTTTTTTTCTGCTTTTGACACTTTTTCGCTGTAGTGCGTTTCTAACTTGCGTTTTTCTGTTTACTCTCTTTATTGTTTATGAACGGAACTGTTTTGCTTTCCGTTGTTTTCTGGATTTGGATGTTGATTTCGCGAAAAGTATGCAACTTGATGAAGAAAAGATAGTTACGAAGTTATATGTCTTTTTTTTTTTTTTTCTGGCCTTTGGTTTTAAATTTGTGTTGAAGGAAAGGCATACTGTCATTTCTGGCTGGGATGATGCTTTCTTCTAGTCGTGAATTGACAGGAGAATAACATTTTTTTACCCTTTCTGTATTTCGTTCGTATATAAATTGGAGAATGAATATAGAAAAATGGAAATGAAAAGTGACTGCTAAGAAAAAAAGTTCGTCATCTGGATGAGTTATAGAGTATCATCATTTGATTTGATTTCTATGGTGAAAAGCACCCTCAACCTAACATATTTAGTGGCCTGCCAAGAGGCAACTCTCTGAAGAAGCATGAGGTACCTTAAAAGCGTAATAGTCATGTGAGTCTTAAACACACGACACAAAAAACAAAAGAAAAAAGTTCAAATTTCTTTTTAATGAGCAAATAGTTCTTTTTGATAGGCCTTATTAAGGGTGCGTAGCTTGTTTGAAGTGCTGCGCCTAGTGTGGGCTTGCCTAGGTGTGCTTTTCAAACAGCATGTAAGGCGACCAATCTAGTCATAGCAATAGCATCACTCGGGTGCAAGATTAACTAACTAGGGTCTTTGTGGCTAGGTGTATCTCATTCGTGTACATTTTATATTTCCTTGATTCTTTTGGTTGATAGAGTTGACCATGCTATCTGTTCCCCAATCTCATAGAGTTGTTTCGCCTTCTCTCTGCCTTTCTACTTCTTGGTTGACATTTTTTTTCCGTCCTTACATCAGACAAGTTGTGCAACAACCCTCGTTTTGTACCTACCTATTTTTATTTTGAACTGTTATATATGTCTAAATTTCATGCACTTTTGAGTGTGTTTTCTAAAATCTATGTTTTAAATAATCTTTTAAAAACCTTGTTCTACCGTTATTTTTCTGGAATATAATGAAAAGCTTTTCTCTTTGGTCATTTGTCTTCATTCTCTTGGTTATTTGTCTTCAATAAGGATTTGTTCATAAAAACTGAAGAAACTAGTAATAGACCAGAACACTTTTAGAAATCAATAAGAGAATGGTAAACATCACTTTCTATTTTCCAAAAAGGTGGTACCAAAGAAATAAGCATTATAGCAATTATTTCAAGTTCTTTTTTGTCCAATTAGTTTTTTCAATTATTTTTTCTTCGTTTTGGTATATATAATTGGCCTCTTAGTTATCTGTTTATAAACATCAAACAGCATTATAGCATGTTTATGCAACATTGTCATGTGTGGAATACTAGGTTTTTTGTTTAAATCTTAAACTTGAATGTTTGGTCATTTGTGTTAAAACAAGTCCAGTGAGAAATAATGAATAAAATGTATATTGTAAATTGCTATCATATTTACTCATGGTGCAGATGTATTTTTTGATAAAATGAAATAGATACCATCATTTGGAATGTACCTACATTAGATGCTTCCACAACTTTTACTTATTTCTGAATACGGTTCGTCTCACAAGGTTTGGGTCGATATTCAAGTCTTGTCCCTATTTGTTACTATTCGATAAATATATTTATGTACTATATATTCGCTTTGTGAATCCCTATGGTAGACAATTTGACTTCTATTTATTTATACTTGGAAGCAAGTTTATGGGCTTCAAGAGATTTTTGTTACCATGGAGATTCTCTTGTTGAAACTTTTGTCGACTCTCTTGTAGACACGATTACCATGGAAATTATATGAATAGAAATATATTTTCGTAAATTTTATTGTGGCTTTACCTAAAATTGTGGTTGGCTATGGAGGCTTGGCACATAGGTTTGTTACGTATTCCAGAATGCTCAACTTCATGTTCCTTCAAGCATGATCATGTGGAATTCTTTTATCCAGTATTTGAAGTTACAATTGTTTAAATTCTTAGGGTGTCTGCTTTCATCGTGTAATCAAAGGGTTTATGATTCAAGGTGGGGATATTTCTGCTGGCGATGGTACTGGGGGAGAATCTATTTATGGTTTGAAATTTGAAGATGAAAATTTTGAACTGAAACATGAAAGGAAAGGAATGTTATCTATGGCTAACTCTGGTCCCAACACCAATGGGTCTCAATTCTTCATAACAACAACACGTACACCTCATTTGGACGGAAATCATGTGGTCTTTGGCAAGGTGGTGAAAGGAATGGGAGTAGTTCGTTCAATTGAACATGTTATAACTGGTGAGAATGATCGTCCAACTCTTGATGTTGTAATTGCGGATTGTGGGGAAATCCCTGAAGGGTCGGATGATGGAGTATCAAATTTGTTCAAAGATGGTGATACCTTTCCTGATTGGCCAGCTGATCTAGACCAGAGTCCGTTTGAACTTTCTTGGTGGATGAGCGCTGTGGATTCTATCAAGGCTTTTGGTAACGTACATTTTAAGGTAAAATCATTTTATAATGGCTCTATGAAAACTTATTATGTCATTCTTTCTGGCACTTATTGTCTTCTTTTCCCCCTTAAATCAAGAGAAATAATTTTTTATACTTTGTCGGCTATAGTCGTCAATTATTCACTTTTTGCGTTGTTGTCTTGAAAATTTAACTTAATTTTACTTCCATTTTTAATCATAAATTATTGAATAAAATTCATAGAAGCAAGATTACAAGATGGCTCTCAGAAAGTACAGGAAGGCTTTGCGATATCTTGACATTTGCTGGGAGAGAGAAGGGATTGATGAAGGTAAACTCTTCATGGACCTGCATTTACTTCAAAAATGAAAACCACGTTACTTTTATTTATGGAAACCGTATATTGGTTAGACATTACTCAGATCTTTGATTTCTTATCTCCTTAACAGAGAAGAGTACGTGTCTGAGGAAGACCAAATCGCAGATATTCACAAACAGCTCTGTAAGTTCTCATTAAGTACTTCGACTCCATTTTAAGATTTTTGAGTAAATCTTAACGGCTTTTGTTGTTTGGTAAATGAAATTGTTAAATAATCTAACAGGATCACTTTAAATTATAACTAACGTGGGAAAGCTGGTAGCTGTTAGATTCAACTTTTCTAAAAATCTCCTAATTTCTTAACCATTTATATAAATATACTATAATAATATATTTTTCATTATTAATATATTTTCACATTTTTTAAGATTTTAATTAATTTATTTTCTATGACAATTGTTCATTCAAAACTTTTATCAAATAAATAAAATTCAACAAATTAATTGAAATTCAAATCATAAAAAAGTTTAAAATATATGATATAATAAATTATGGTCTAATTATCAATGTGAAAATAATTAAAATAATAAGTCCACCTTCTTCCGCTTTTCAAGAAGAAAGATGATCCCATTGTTTAAGATCTCAAGGACGAAGGTTGAATATAACTTAAAGCATACCATTTCGTATGGAAAAGGATCATTTCTTATAAAAAAAAAAAGAAATGATCTTCATTGTCATTAGTCCTAGTGAAGTGATGCATGTTTAATAGTAATAATATATTATATTGGAAGTTGAAGATAAAATATAATTTAACGCAACAACATGAAATGCATTCGATGAAATTTTATTTAGTGAGAAGTAGATATTAAACACACAGGTTATTATTACTATTTTTAGGTTCAACGATTATATTGGGTTGAGAGATTGAAGCAATCGACTTATAAAATAATAATTTAATGTTTATCTAATAAGCTAGGTTAGAATTGACATTTATTTTGTATCTTTCATCGATACTCTCAAAGAACCTTAATTATGTATATGCGTGTGAAAGAAAAGTAAAAATTGTTTAATTCACTAAGGTGCAAGAGTAACTAAAACGTGAATGGAGATTGCCTTGGGTGCACATTGTGGCAGAGTGTTCGATGCTACTGACATGTTTCAGGTGCTTCTCTTTTTAAGTGTAGTCATGTTATCCTTCATTTATTGTAGGCCTGTAAACTGAAGTTAGGGGATCTAAAGGGGGCATTGTTGGACACTGAATTTGCAATTCGTGAAGGGGTGAACAATGTAAAAGCCATGTTCCGCCAAGGCCAGGTTGGTATCTTCCATTGATGAATCACTGAACATTTAAATGAATCTTCCTTGGAACGATCGTTGCTTCTTGGATGAAATGACTACTGGTGATATGTTTTTAATTACTTCTATGCTCTTTACAATTTAATGACATAGTTGTACAATCTATTGGACCGAGTTAGTGTTCGGCTAATGTCAGACTCATATAATTACTTCTACGTTCACGTTTGCTTGACTAACCTTGTCACCTATCACTTATCAGGCACACATGGCTCTTAATGACATTGATTCTGCAGTTGAAAGCTTTAAAAGGGCATTGGATTTGGAGCCAAATGATGGTGAGTCATGATTACTCCAGTTGGCTGATTTGGTTGCATGAGATATTACTCCCCCATTTTTCTTGTTTTCCTTTGAGTTGAAAGTTGGTATAGTTTGTATATATCTTGGTTGGGAATGTCATATTCATTACTTAAACACAGTTACATGAACATATTAGACTATACATAAAGATTTATGAATATTACATGAACACATCACAACACCAAATTTTGTTTGTAGGAATGTCTTGAATCTAGTATCTGCTGCTTCGAATGACCAAACACAAGATCTCACTAATTATTTACGATTTAGAGATGATCTATGGTATAAAGCCTATGCCCTACAAGCGCCTCTACAATCTACATTATCTAATTTTCTCAAATAAAACCGATCTCTCTTTTTGCTAGTGGCATTACTAACAATGTTAATCAACCATGTAAATCCATGTGTTGTATTTTTTAATGTTTATGTTTCCTTTGTTTATTTGAATGTTGATTTCTTAACATAATATATGAGAATTTGATTTCTTATTTTGGAATTTCTTTTCCCAGCTGGAATAAAGAAAGAGCTGGCGGTTGCTAAGAAAAAGGTTGGTAGACATTCATATTCTATATTATGATTCCAAGAATAAATGATCTTGTAATTAAGGACTAACTTTTTCAACAGATTGCTGATAGACGTGATCAAGAGAGGAAAGCATATGGCAAGATGTTCCTATAGGACTTTGCCTATCCTAATGGTAGAGTTGTGACCCTTTTTTTTTTTTTAATTTTTTATTTTTAAAAAAAGTATGTTGAATTAAAAGAACAAAAAAAAAAAAAAAAAAAAGTACTACAATTGGTTGGTCTATGGGTGTTCAAAAAACCCCAATGACCCAAAAAATCTGATCAACCCAATCCAACCAGTACAGTTTGGGTTGGGTTACCAACTTATTTGGGTTGGGTTGGTTTAATTAAGGGTTCACTAAAAACAACTCAAACCAACCTTAACTTATTATTTAATTTAAAAAATATGTTTTTTTCTATGATACTCTTATCTATACATATATTTATCTTACTTTAATTTAATTTTACTACTTTTTGAATAATTTATTCTCTAGTAAACCAATTTTTTAAACTTTTGAAAAGAAAATTTTCATAATATAAATTGAGATCGAGTTGTTAATCTTAATTTAATATATGAAAATAATTAAATAAAACTTTTGCATGTAAACATTTTGCTTAATTTTAGGACAAATTTAAACAACTAAGATTAACCAATTCAACCTAAATGCTACCGGGTTGGGTTCATTATTCAATAAGGTTTGGGTTCATTAAAAACTGCTTGAAACCAACCCACAAGCACTCCTAGCTTGGTCATTAAAAGGGTGTTCATGGGTTGAGTTGCGTGGGGTTGATCAGTTTTTTCAAGTCGTTGGGTTTTTTTGAACATCCCGACTTGGTCATTCATCTTCCTAAAAAAAGATTTTGTTTTGTTTTTTTTTTGTCATTCCTCGTTTTATATGATATGATATGATAAAGAAAAAACCCATGGCTTCAAATTTCAGGTTTTGTTTTGGAGCCAGATGTGAAGATAGAGCCAGCTTCTAATGTCTAGTTCAATCATGCAAATTTGCAATTGAAAGGTGAGGATTGATCCATCAAGTTTTGAGATGATGATTGGTATCTTATCTATTAAGCTATGTTCCGATTTGCTACAAAATTGCAGTTTGTATAATTGCGCAATCAATGAAAGTATATAGATAGACAAACAAGTAGCTTTTGTGATTTTTGTTATGGATACTGTTCAATTTTGTTTAAGCTAACTGTAATATTTTTTTGGTGTAATCTTGAACTTAGGACTGAATTAAATGAAAACTTAGGAGTGTTTCTTTCAAGGGTTGAGACTGAATGAGTTAGGCATCCTAAGCCCTTATTTGGTATAAGGGCTTTGGAAGCCTTCTTCCTACCCACATTCCCATGGGTTTATATAGTAAGGTTATTTTTTCTTCTAATTTAATTTAGAAAGTTTGTCGTCTAATTTTCATACATCACCTTCGACAATATTAACTATTTTGAGAAAATTTTTAGTTTATTTTAAATTTAACTGTATTAAAATTGTTGAGATGAGACAAATTTAAAATAATTAAAATCTAATCCATGATTAAATACAAAAAAAAAAAAAAAAACCACAAATTCAAGATTCAAGAATATACACTTCAGAAATAAGATGTGATGAAATAACCTAGAAAAATAAATACTTAAACAGTAGAGACAAACATATACTAAGTAGTTAAAAAGTAGTAATTTTAGATACTATTGTAACAATTTATAATTATTAAGAAATTAAAAGCGTGTTTGATTTTAAAAATAATCGAAATAGTTTTCAAAACACTTTGGAGATGTATAGGTTTTTATTAAAAGAGCTTAAATAATATTTAAATATTTCAAATTACACTTTAAAATTTCAAAATGGTAAATTAACCAAACACATATAATTATATAAGAAGAAAAAGAAGTATGAGGATTCACTCATGATTCAAACTTTGACAACAAAGAAAAACCTCAAAGAGGTAAGGAAATGGGGTTGGTGGATGGTGACCCAAAGAAAGAAGCAAAAGTCATAAATGGAAAAACCAAAGAAAAAAAAAAGAGATAAAAAGGTTGAAAAAAGACCAAGTCAACACCACTCCCTCCATCTCCATTTAGGGGTTAGTTAAAGCTTTAAGCTTAAAACAGACTACCAAACTTTAACACAATTCTTCAAGTCGCTTTAAACAATAGTACATATTAGATCGAACAGTTAGACAAATCATTTAAGAGCAATTTGACTATTTAAAATTATAATAACCACGTCTTGCTAAAGTTAGTGCTATTTAAAAGTTTTCAGATAGCTACAAGAACACCATTTCAAAATCCTTTGTTTACAACTGTGTTTACTATTTTACATTCTTTTTTTTTGTATCATTTGCTACAGTGTTGACGATTTTTTTATCAAACTACAATAGTTTACACACCAAACACATATTTATTATAACCCAGATTAAAATACTCTGCATTTCAAATACAAAATATTATAACTCAACTATAGTAATCTATAACTATAATAACTCACTCTTTGCTCCAAACGCTTTCCTTAGAATACACAAGATAACATGTGAACATGAAAATGTTACACTCCTTCGAAAGATCTATGATAGAATATAATATATCATGCCACTCATCACCTTTTTTTTCGTGACAATTTCTTGAATTTAAAATAACCATATGATCTAGTCCAAGTATGTGCCTATTCCATGAAGCACCATTACATTATATATATATAACAACGTCATATTGGCATCATTAAAATGTCATCAAACAAGTTGATATGTATTATGGTAAAATCACACATTTTTATGCATCCAATATTTTTCATATATAGCTATAATGGAATGCATAGCCAATTTCTTAATAATGTCTTAGTGCCATTTTCTTTGGTAGAAATATTGACATCTTTATTATTTTGATTGATTCTTTTTTCTTTTTCTTTTAGTGGAGAAGAACTTTAATTTATTAACAACCTATTTCACCTCCGTTTACAAATATCACAATTTATCAACGATAGATTCTGATAGACTGTGATATACTAATATATAAGTTTTTAAGTTTTAACAAATTAATATAAAAAAAATTAAGACAATTACAACTTAGGCCAAACAATTTCATCCCATTTAGTTGGACTTGACCCAACCTAGAAACATATTAAAAATACTAAAGTTGGATGAGTTGAGCACATAATTAGGCCTACTAAATTATTATACCCTATTTTCAAAACAAAGTTCTAACATTTCACACCTATCTTATCTAGAAAACCCTAAAACAACATTGTACTACTTTATAAACCTCCATTAAATTTTACCATGATGCTAATTATTGTTTAGGCAAGGATTAGTGAGTATAAGTATGCATATCATCAATTGAAGTATGAAAACTTGAAAATAGAAAAAGTTTGGTGGAATCACAAGTGGAAGACCCAACTTAGGAAATGATTTTTTTTTTTTTTTTTTTTTTTTTTTTTTTTTTTTTTTTTTAGGTTTCACCTCTCTCCCTTTGAATTTTTACTCGTTGCTCACGG
>JBBPDJ010000003.1:3526462-3653138 GCA_037974625.1 Cucumis cinereus
GCGGTGAATGAGCTAAGGTTCGTAGTTTGTGCTCCTTGGAGGGGTACTAAGGAGGCGCTCATAACGTCCGAAAAATGGCCTATGTTATATCCTACGAAAAATGACCCAATTTTGGCCGAAAATAAAAAGTCTTAAAACTTCACATCTAACTAGTAAGTTGCCTAATTTTGAGGAACCTTGAAGAGTTTTCCCAAAAAAGTCAAAAAAATAAGCCCCAAACTCAGTTTTTATTTCAGTGGCAAAACTAGTCTTTCAACGGTTTCTATTATATGCTTTCGTACTGCACCCCCTAGATCAATGATTTTGGGTTGATATCTTAGGGATCGGGTCTCTGTGAAGGTCTATGGCAGCAGAGAATGAGCCAAGGTTCGCAGTTGGTGCTCCTTGGAGATGTACTAATGAGGCGTCCAAAACGTTCGAAAATTGGCCAATGTTATAGCCTACGAAAAATGACACAATTTTGGCCAAAAAAATAAAGTCTTTAAAATTCACGTCGAACGAGTACGTGACCTAATTTTGACGAACCTTGAAGATTGTTTCCAAAAAAGTTGAAAAAATAGGCCCCAAACTCAATTTTTATTTTAGAGGCAAAACTAGTCTTTCAACGGTTTCTATTATTTGTTTTCGTACTGTACCCCCCTAGATCAATGATTTTGGGTCGATATCTTAGGGATCGGGTCTCTGTCAAGTTCTATGGCAGCATAGAATGAGCCAAGGTTCGCAGTTGGTGCTCCTTGGAAGTGTACTAATCAGGCGCCTAAAGCGTCCGAAGAATGGCCAATGTTATAAACCTACAAAAAATGACCCAATTTTTGCAGAAAAAATAAAGTCTTTAAAATTCATGTCTAACTAGTACGTGGCCTAATTTGGAAAAACCATGAAGATTTTTCCCAAAAAAATTGAAAAAATAGGCCCCAAACTCTTTTTTTTTTGTCAAAACTATTCTTCCAACGGTTTCTATTATTTGTTTTCGTCGTGCAGCAACTTATATCAATGATTGTCGGTCGATAAGTGTTGGATCGGATCTCTGGTAAGGTCTATGGCACTGGAGAATGAGCCAAGGATCGCAGTTCGTGATACTTCGAGGTATACTAAGGAGGCGCCCAAAACTTTCAAAAATTCCGAATGCTAGCCTACGAAAAATTACCCAATTTTGGACGAAAATAAAAAGTCTTGAAATTTTATGTCTAACTAGTAAGTGGCCTAATTTTGAGGAACTTTGAATATTTTTCCCAAAAAAAGTCAAAAAAATAGGCCCCAGACTCAGTTTTTATTTTTGGGGCCAAAACTAGTCTTTCAACGGTTTCTATTATTTGTTTTTGTACTGCACCCCCCTAGATCAATAATTTTGGGCTGATATCTTACGAACCGGGTCTCTGCCAAGGTCTATGGCAGCGGAGAATGAGCCAAGGGTCGCAGTTGGTGCTCTTTGGAAGAGTACTAAGGAGGCGCCCAAAACATTCGAAAAATGGCCAATGCAATAGCCTACGAAAAATGACCCAATTTTGGCCAAAAATAAAAAGTCTTGAATATTCACGTCTAACTAGTAAGTGGGCTCATTTTGAGGAACCTTGAAGATTTTTTCCAAAAATTCGAAAAAAAAATAGGCCCAAGATTAAGTTTATATTTTTGGCACCAAAACAAGTCGTCCAACGGTTTCTATTATTCGTTTTTGTTCTGCACCCCCTAGATCAATGATTATGGGCTGATAAATGCGGGATAAGGTATCTTGCAAGGTCTATGGCAGCGGTGAATGAGCTAAGGTTCGTAGTTTGTGCTCCTTGGAGGGGTACTAAGGAGGCGCTCATAACGTCCGAAAAATGACCTATGTTATATCCTACGAAAAATGACCCAATTTTGGCCGAAAATAAAAAGTCTTAAAACTTCACGTCTAACTAGTAAGTTGCCTAATTTTGAGGAACCTTGAATATTTTTCCCAAAAAAGTCAAAAAAATAAGCCCCAAACTCAGTTTTTATTTTAGGGGCAAAACTAGTCTTTCAACGGTTTCTATTACATGTTTTCGTACTGCACCCCCTAGATCAATGATTTTGGGCTGATATCTTAGGGATCGGGTCTCTGCGAAGGTTTATGGCAGCGGAGAATGAGCCATGGTTCGCAGTTGGTGCTCCTTGGAGATGTACTAATAAGGCGTCCAAAACGTTCGAAAATGGCCAATGTCACAATTTTGGCCAAAAAAATAAAGTCTTTAAAATTCACGTCGAACTAGTACGTGGCCTAATTTTGACGAACCTTGAATATTGTTTCCAAAAAAGTTGAAAAAATACGCTCCAAACTCAGTTTTTATTTTTCGGGCCAAAACTAGTCTTTCAACGGTTTCTATTATTTGTTTTCGTACTGCACCCCCCTAGATCAATGATTTTGGGTTGATATCTTAGGGACTGGGTCTCTTCCAAGGTCTCTGGCAGTGGATAATAAGCCAAGGATCGCAGTTGGTGCTCTTTGGAAGAGTACTAAGAAAGCGCTCAAAACGTCCGAAAAATGGCCAATCCTAGCCTACGAAAAATTACCCAATTTTGGTCTAAAATAAAAAGTCTTGAATATTCACGTCTAACAAGTAAGTGGGCTCATTTTGAGGAACCTTGAAAAATTTTCCAAAAAATTCAAAAAAGAAAATAGGCCCCGGATTAAGTTTATATTTTTGGCACCAAAACAAGTCGTCCAACGGTTTCTATTATTCGTTTTTTTTTTCTGCACCCCCTAGATCAATGATTATGGGCTGATAAGTGCGGGATCAGGTTCTGGCAAAGTCTATGGCAGCGGTGAATGAGCTAAGGTTAGTAGTTTGTGCTCCTTGGAGGGGTACTAAGAAGGCGCTCAAAACTTCCAAAAAATGGCCAATGCTAAGCCTACGAAAAATGACCCAATTTTGGCCGAAAATAAAAAGTGTTGAAAATTCACGTTTAACTAGTAAGTGGGCTCATTTTTAGGAACCTTGAATATTTTTCCCAAAAAAGTCAAAAAACAATAGGACCCGGATTAAGTTTTTATTTCTGGAGCACAAACTAGTCTTCGAACGGTTTCTATTATATGTATTTGTCCTGCAACACCTAGATCAATGATTACGGGCTGATAAGTGCGGGACCGGGTATCTGGCAAGGTTTATGGCAGCGATGAATGAGCCAAAGTTTCGCAGTTTGTGCTCTTTTGAAGAGTAATAAGGAGGCACCCAAAATGTCCGAAAAATGGCAAATGTTATAGCCTACGAAAAATGACCCAATTTTGGCTGAAAAAATAAAGTCTTTAAAATTCATGTCTAACTAATACGTGGACTAATTTTGAGGAACCTTGAATATTTTTACCAAAAAAGTTGAAAAAATAGGCCTCGTAAGTTTTTTTTTTTTTTTCGTCCAAACTAGTCTTCTAACGGTTTTTATTATTTGTTTTCATCCTGCACCCCCTTATAACAAAGATTGTCGGTCGATAAGTGTGGGATCGAGTCTCTGGAAAGGTCTATGACACTGGAGAATGAGCCAAGGGTAACAGATGGTGCTCCTTCGAGGTTTACTAACGAGGCGCCCAAAACGTTCGAAAAATAGGCCCCAGATTCAGTTTTTATTTATGGTGCCAAAAGTAGTCTTTCAACGGTTTCTATTTTTTTTTCGTACTGCACCAACCTAGATCAATGATTTTGGGCTGATATCTTAGGGATCGGGTCTCTGCCAAGGTCTATGGCAGCGGAGAATGAGCCATGGTTCGCAGTTGGTGCTCCTTGGAGGTGTACGAATGAGGCGCCCAAAACGTTCGAAAAATAGCCAATGTTATAGCCTTTGAAAAATGACCCAATTTTTGCCGAGAAAATAAAGTCTTTAAAATTCACATCTAACTAGTACGTGCCTCATTTTGAGGAATCTTGAAGATGTTTCCCAAAAAAGTCGAAAAAATAGGCCCCACACTAAGTTTTTATTTTTGGGGCAAAAACTAGTCTTTCAACGGTTTCTATTATTTGTTTTCGTACTGCACTTCCTAGATCAATGATTTTGGGCTGATATCTTAGGGACAGGGTCTCTGTCATGATCTATGGCAGTGGAGAATGATCCATGGTTCGCAGTTGGTGCTCCTTGGAGATGAACTAATGAGGCGTCCAAAACGTTCGACAAATGTCCAATGCTATATAGCCTACAAAAAATGACACAATTTTGGCCAAAAAAATAAAGTCTTTAAAATTCCCGTCGAACTTGTACGTTGCCTAATTTTGACAAACCTTGAAGATTTTTTCCAAAAAAGTTGAAAAAATAGGCCCCAAACTCAATTTTTATTTTTGGGGCCAAAACTAGTCTTTCAACGATTTCTATTATTTTTTTTCCTACTGCACCCCTCTAGATCAATGATTTTGGGCTGATATCTTAGGGATCGAGTCTCTGACAAGGTGTATGGAAGTGGAGAATGATCCAAGGTTCGCAGTTGGTGCTCCTTGAAGGTGTACTAATGAGGCGCCCAAAACGCCCGAAAAATGGCAATTGTTATATATATCCTACGAAAAATTACCCAATTTTGGCAAAAAAATAAAGTCTTTAATATTTCATGTCTAACTAGTACGCGGCTTAATTTTGAGGAACCTTGAAGATTGTTTCCAAAAAAGATGAAAAAATAGGCCTTGTACTACGCTTTTTTTTTCTTTGGTTCAAACTAGTCTTCCAACGGTTTCTATTATTTGATGTCGTCTTGCACCCCCTTATATCAATGATTGTCGCCCGATATGTGTGGGATCGGAACTATGGCAAGGTCTATGGTACTGGAGAATGAACCAAGGGTCTCAGTTGGTGCTCCTTCGAGGTGTACTAAGGAGGCGCCCAAAACGTTCGAAAAATTGCCAATGCAATAGCCTTCGAAAAATGACCCATTTTTTTTCGAAAATAAAAAGTCTTGAAAATTCACGTTTAACTAGTAAGTGGCCTAATTTTGAGAAACTCTGAATAGTTTTTCCAAAAAAGTCGAAAAAATAGGCCTCAGACTCAGTTTTTATTTTTAGTGTCAGAATTAGTCTTTCGATGGTTTCTATTATTTGTTTCTGTACTGAACCGCCCTAGATCAATGATTTTGGGCTGATATCTTAGGGATCGGGTATCTGCCAAGGTCTATGGAGGTGGAGAATGAGCCAAGGTTCGCAGTTGGTGCTCCTTGGAGATGTACTAATTTGGCGCCCAAAACGTCCGAAAAATTGCCCATGCTATAGCCTACGAAAGATGACCGAATTTTGGCCGAAAAAATAATGTCTTTGAAATTCATGGCTAACTAGTACATGGCCTAATTTTGAGGAACCTTGAATATTTTCCAAAAAGATTTGAAAAAATAAGCCCCGTACTCAATTTTTTTTTTTTTTGTCCAAACTAGTCTTCCAAAGGTTTCTATTATTTGTTTTCGTCCTGCACCCCCTTATATAAATGATTGTCGGCCGATATGTGTGGGATTGGGTCTCTGTCAAGGTCTATGGCACTGGAGAATGAGCCAAGGTTCACAATTTATGCCCCTTGGAGGTGTACTAAGGAGGCGCCCAAAACGTTCGAAAAATTGCCAATGCTATAGCCTTCGAAAAATGAATTAATTTTGGCAGAAAATAAAAAGTCTTGAAAATTCACGTCTAACTAGTAAGTTGACTAATTTTAAGGAACCTTGAATATTTTCCCCAAAAAATTCGAAAAAATAAGCCCCAGACTCAGTTTTTATTTTTTAGGCCAAAACTAGTCTTTCAACGGTTTCTATTATTTGTTTTCATACTGCACCCCTCTAGATCAATGATTGTCGGCCGATAAGTTTGGGATCGGGTCTCTGGCAAGGTTTATGGCACCGGAGAATGAGCCAAGGGTCGCAGTTGGTACTCCTTCGAGGTGTACTAAGGAGGCGTCCAAAACGTTCGAAAACTGCCAATGCGATAGCCTTCGAAAAATGACCCAATTTTTGTCGAAAATAAAAAGTCTTGAAAATTCACGTTTAAATAGTAAGTAGCCTAATTTTGAGAAACCCTAAATATTTTTTACCAAAAAAGTCGAAAAAAATGGGCTCCAGACACAGTTTTTATTTTTGGGGCAAGAACTAATCTTTCAATGGTTTCTATTATTTGTTTCCGTACTGGACTACCCTACATCAATGATTTTGGGCTGATATCTTAGGGACTGGGTCTCTGCCAAAGTATATGGAAGTGGAGAATGAGCTAAGGTTCGCAGTTAGTGCTCCTTGGAGGTGTACTAATTTGGCGCCCAAAACGTCCGAAAAATTGCCCATGCTATAGCGTACGAAAAATGACCGAATTTTGGCCGAAAAAACAAAGTCTTTAAAATTCATGGCTAACTAGTACGTGGCCTAATTTTGAGAAACATTGAAGATTTTGCCAAAAAAATTTGAAAAATAGGTCTCGTACTCAGTTTTTTTTTTTTTTGTCCAAACTAGTCTTTCAAAGGTTTCTATTATTTGTTTTCGTCCTGCACCCCCTTATATCAATGATTTTCGGCCGATATGTGTGGGATCGGATCTCTGTCAAGGTCTATGGCACTGGAGAATGAGCCAAGGGTCGCAGTTGGTGCTCCTTCGAGGTGTACTAAAGAGGCGCCCAAAACGTTGGAAATTGTCAATGCTATTGTCTTCGAAAATGACCCAATTTTTGCCGAAAATAAAAAGTCTTGAAAATTCACGTCTAACTAGTAAGTGGCCTAATTTTGAGGAACCTTGAATATTTTTCCCAAAAAAGTCGAAAAAAATAGGCCCCAGACTCAGTTTTTATTTTTGGGACCAAAACTAGTCTTTCAACGGTTTCTATTATTTTCTTTTCGTACTGCACCCCCCTAGATGAATGATTGACGGTCGATAAGTGTGAGATCGGGTCTCTGGCATGGTTTATGGCACTGGAGAATGAGCCAAGGGTCGTAGTTGGTGCTCCTTCGAGGTGTACTAAGGAGTTGCCCAAAACGTTCGAAAAATTGTCAATGCTAGCCTTCGAAAATTGACTCAATTTTTGCCGAAAATAAATAGTCTTAAAAATTCACGTCTAACTAGTAAGTGACCTAATTTTGAGGAACCTTGAATATTTTTCCCAAAAATGTCGAAAAAATAGGCCCCAGACTTAGTTTGTATTTTTGGGGTCAAAACTAGTGTTCTAACGATTCTTATTATTTGTTTTCGTATTGCACCCACCTAGATCAATGATTATTGGCTGATAAGTGTGGGATCAGGTCTCTGGCAATGTCTATGGTAGCGGTAAATGAGCGAAGTGTCGTAGTTGGTGCTCCTTGGAGGTGTACTAAAGAGGCGCCCAAAACGTCCGAAAAAGGGTCAATGCTAACCTACGAGATGACGCAATTTTGGCCGAAAATAAAAAATCTTAAAAATTCACGTCTAATTAGTAAGTGACCTAATTTTGAGGAACCTTGAAAATTTTGCCCAAAAAAGTCGAAAAAATTGGCCCCGGACTCAGATTTTATTTTTGGCGCAAAAACTAATTTTCGAACAATTTCTATTATTTGTTTTCGTCATGCACCCCCTACATCAATTATTATGGGCTGATAAGTGTGGGATTGGGTCTCTTTGCAAGGTCTTTAGCAGTGAAGAATAAGTCAAGGGTCGCAGTTGGTGCTCATTGGAGGTGTACTAAGGAGATGCCCAAAACGTCCGAAAAATGGCCAATGTTATAGCCTACGAAAAATGACTCAATTTTGGCCAAAAATAAAAAGTCTTTAAAATTCACGTCTATCTAGTAAGTGACCTAATTTTGAGGAACCTTGAAGATTGTTTCCAAAAAATTCAAAAAAATAGGGTCACAACTCGTGGTCGCAGTTGGTGCTCCTTGGAAGGATTGTTGCGTATACAACTAAAGTCCTACATTGACTAGATAAAGGGAAGATGGTGAATATATAAATTAATGATCACAACTAGTTGTGCAATTTGAAATTTTGTTGTTGGGACTTTATAATCAGTAAAAATAATATTTAAAAAATGTAAAAATTATTGGGCTTGAACTTAGGTTTAGAGGGGTTTGGAAGACTAGTTTACCATTAGGTCAACTAATGATATTACTATAAGGTCTTGTTTGTTTCACAGGTTTTTTCATGAGATTTCAGACAGACATTTAACATCCTTGTTTGTTTTACAGAATTTTACTTTTTGAAATTCGGGATATTATTATCCATAAAACATTAAAACTCAACTGACATGGGTTTTTTAATACCATGTAAAAGCGTGGAACTTTTATATCTAGAAAGATGAACAACAAAATATAGCTTAATTAATTTATAAATTAATATTTTTATTGTTAATATTTTATGTATAGTAATTTTGATGTGATGTGCGTTTTATATTCCCTTACACTTCAAGCACCACTTCTTCCATTCTATTCTTCTTAATTACTAACACTTAGAATAAAAAGTAATTGCTAAGCTTAATTTCTTCACAATATTTTATAATTATCAAATCCTTTCAATTGACACATTCCAACACCAACTACACCTTCAACTTATTATTGTTATTTTAGATAATGGTAAAGGGTAACAATTTTAAGAATAATAATCAAGTGTATAACATTTTTAAAAAATTGCAAAATATAACAAAGTCTATCGGCGATAGACCAACTCTTATATATATGCATGTCTTTAAAAAAAAAAAAAAAACTCTTATGTGTAAGATGTCCATCAGCGATAGACATCTTATATGTTATATTTTTATTGTTTTACAAAAAGAGTCCTTAACTTTTAATTTTGTACATTTTATGTCGTCTTTTAAAATGTAATTGAACAAGATCAAATTTAAAATAAAATATATATTTGAATTTAGGGTTTAGGTTTAGATATTAAACATTTATTATAATAATAATTAATTATACGCTCATAGATTTCATCTTTGCCCAAGCCCGAGGTCGATTGAGCTTCTTGGTTCTGTTCTTCAAGTTTAGAGGCTTGGCATCGACCTTATCCTTGGCAAAGCCTGAGGGTGAGGAGGTTTGTTGATCTTTTCACCCAAACCATTCTCTTCTTTAGGCCCAAATAGCAATGGTACACTTCATTCATCAAACAGAAAGAGTTGGTCTCAACCGAGGTTGATTGAGCTTCTTGGGTCTAAATTAGTTCAATTAATTAACTTTTTTCCTTAAGCCCATTTTCACTCTCTTGACTCAGTTGTTTGTTCATTTATTATCGTTTTTTTTTCTTAATACTTTTTTCTTCTTCTTTTATGTCGTTTATACCCTTTGACCTAAAAATTACCAATAACAATAACAAGAGAGGATAATTTTGTAATAATTTTGGTTTGAATTATATCACAATCACAATAATTATGTGAAAGAGTGGAGTGGTCCAAAGGAGGTATGATCTCATTGAACCATTATATATATATATTAGTAAAAAGTAGCATAGCAAATAGCATTGTCCTAAAGAAAAAGCTAAGGCACTCTCTCCTTCAAAGGAAGCCACGAAGATGCCATTAAAGAGAAAAAGAAAAAGAAAGAAACCCTCCCACCATAATCATACTTCAAGGTGGACCTCTTTCTCTTTCATATCATAATAATAAAACACTTTTATTATAAATATATATATATATATATATATATATATATATATATATACACACACTTCGAATATAATAGAGATGATGACAGTTTTTTATTTTTCCTTTATGTTCATGAACAACATAGATATTTAAATCAACCACTGATATAGACTTTGGTGATGGATAAGGTTAGGGCTTTTATTGAAGAAGAATGATTGAATAATAAGTTTAGTTTCATTAAATTACCGTTGAATTAAACCCATATTGAAAGAATATGACTTAAAGATTTTAACCTAACTACAAAACATCGAACTATGATCTCAAATTATAGAAACTAAAATAATAATTTAACACGAAATGATATATGTAAACGAAGGATTCAAATCTAAAACAATTGTCCTTTCACAATTTGGACCTTTTTTCCTTTTAGAAGTTTACTTTAATATGGTAGGTTCGTGTTTTGTTTAAGATGGAGGTGGTGCAAAAGATTGATGCAATAACTTTTTGGTTGAGATTTGCGGAAAGGGCAAAGGAGTTATTGGTCATTTACAAAACCCAACTAACCAACTTTTTCTTTTTCCTTTTTAGTGTTTATGTGATAATATGATTGCATGGATCTATTCTCCCCATCCTATGCTTTTAGCATCCAATGAACATCATCTTTTTTTTAATATATTTATTGATGATCCTAAATTGACCTCAACAGTAAATTTGGATTACGAGAAATAGAGCTCGTCTGTAAGCAAAGAGAAATTGTACACATCTGGGTGGTGTAAGCCACACGCACTTCGATGCCTAAGTTAGAAAAGCCAAAGGCTCCAATTAATCGTCTAACTTATAGTCTAGAACTTATTTGCCCGATACGTGTCTCTCCTTTTCTCATTTATAGGTCTCGTCTCTTCTCTTGTTCCTTATCTAATTATGGTTGTTTCTGATTGGGCAGGTAATTGCATGTGGGTCTCTTTCAAGCTGTAGTTGATCGATCCAACATCCTTGTCAGGCGCGCTAGGGTTTTGTCCTTTTTAGGCTTGATCATTATGTTGGATCTTTGGTCTTTGGGCTAGCATAAGGGGCTCGACCTCAAACCCAATCAAGGTCGACCAACCTAATTTTCCCTTGGGTTCATTCCTTTATATTCTTCTCTTTCACTCCTTTGGCCATTTTATCCTTGATTACAAAATTCATCCATAAGACCTCGTTTGGTAACTATTTCATTTTTTAGTTCTCTGTTTTTGAAAATTAATCCTGTTTTTTTCTTAATTTCTTACAATGATTTGCATTTTTCTTAAGCACAATGGTTGAATTTTTAGCAAAATTCTGAAAACAAAAACAAGTTTTTTAAAAGTTACTTTTTTAATCTTCAAAATTTAACTCAGCCTTTTAAAACATTGGTAAAAAAATAACAAAATGAGAAATTTGAAGGTGTAAGTAGCATCTATAACCCTAATTGTTAAAAACAAAAACAAAAACCAAAATAGTTACTAAACAGAGTTTACTAACTCAAACTTATGATCAATACGTATCGGTAAATGAACAAATTTTTTGTTAATTTGAATGAATTCATTTCTATTCCTTTTAAAATAAGAATACTTGGCTTTTGTATTTCTTTCTAAAGTGAGATTTCTCATATATTTTGCCAAAAGAAAAAGAAAAAGAAAAGCAGCAATATTAAGATTAGTCTTCACCATTTTATATTCCATAGTTTATTTTTCCATTCCTCCCACTAGTAGTTAGTAGTAACATCATAGTCAAAATGTATCAAACTCACTACAATATTATATTCTTATTTCTTACTACCAACTCATTTTAATATAAAACAATTATCAATGGAAACTTCCTATGCATTTCAGAATCAATTTCATCCCACACCATTAGCATCATAGTCAAATTGTATGAATTTGACACCAAATTTGTCTTGCAAATTTCCCAATTCAAATTTCAAATAAAACTACTCAAATGGAAGTTTCCATGCATCATTGTTGAAATGTTAAACAAAAAGAATATTACAACATAATGTGTTTAAGAGAGAGAATTAAGAGAACGCCTAAAAAGAAGAGTTTGGTATATGGAATAATATATTCAAATTCACTTTTTAAAAATAATATCTTTTCTAAAAAAGAAAATACTAATTAAATACTTTCCCAAATATACTTTAAATTGCTTTAATGCACATCTCCAAAGCATTATAATATTCTTAATTACACAACCAAATAACTACTTTTCTTCTAAAAATCATGCCTCAATTTTTTTAAAAAAAGAAAATTAAAAAATAATAAATAAATAAAAATCTCATTCTTATTATTCATATCTTAAATTTCTTACATCTTCAACCAAATTCTCTATGATCATGAATTTATTTATGTTTCCAACACCGACAAAAACATCACTCCTTACATTGATTAATCCGAACAAATAAAAAAATCTTGCCGGTTCATCCACGTGTCAACGACCCAATTCCTCTAGAAATCTCCTGCATACCGGACCGGTTAAACCGCAAGCAACGGCCCAAGAACCCCGGTTTATTAGGCAAGAAACTCTTCTTCTTCAACTCCTCAGAAACCGCCCGGTTCGCCCCCGTAAAACGCATCCTCGGACCGCCGCCGTCGACTGACCGGAAACTTGAGATCTTCACGTCGTCATCCAATTTTTCCGACATTACAACGTACGTAGACCTCAGCTTATCGGCTTTCTCCGTCACCCGACCTTCCGACGCACTGCGGAACAACAAGTCTTTAAGCCTCCATTTCCTATTGGTCTTTGAAAACGAAATCGCCGACAAAAAAGACGACGACTTTGATTTAGCGGCGCCGACGCCGGCGTCAGCGAGGGAGTTGTCGTCATCTCCATGGAGTGCGGATTCAGAGGAGAGTCTGAAAGGGGAAAGAGATCGAGTTTGTTTGCGAGCAAAATTAGAGGAAATGTATGAAATTTTGTCTGTTCTTCCTCTAATAATTTCGTTGGTGTTATTTGAATCAATGAGCTCGTAATTGCTTCTATGGCTATGAGTTTCTTTGATTAGTGCTGCTTCAAATGGGTCATCGTTGATGTTCTTCGTGTCGATGTTGCTTTTGGTTTTCCGAGGCGATAGCCTCAGATTGTGCGGCGATCTCGGCGACGACATGTTCGACTGTTGAAGATATGAATAAAATATTAAATTAACAAAAGAAAATCAGAAGAAAAATATTGTTTGAAAATTTGACTAGTAACTCACTATTAAATGTGCAAACCAATCCATAAAATTGAAGGAATAGGTTTAGTTTTTTTAAAATATTATATAATCAATAATAGTTTGTATTAAAGGATTTCTTGAAATTAAAAAAATATAAAATAGATAAACTACAAATTTGATTTTTGATATAATTCTAGTAAATACTAAATAGCTTCTAACGAAAATTAAAATTTAATTATTATAATAACATAGTTAGACTAAATTCTAATTTGTATTTTAACAATTTTGTTTAGTTAAAGAAAAAAAACTAACTTGAAATCCGGGCGGCGGTTTGAGCGGCTTGATCTTGCCGGCATGGAAGAGCTCATCGGCGGAGAGGGAAGGTTTAGAGAAGAAGGAGTGGCGGGAACAATGAAATTCAAAATCATGATCACCGGTGGCGCAATCGGGGGACTTGGGGATGCCGGGCTTCTCCTCCCACCGGAAGGGGACGGCGGAGGGAGAGCCGATAGGAACGTCGACATCGTCGAGGCGGAAGAAGTTGAAGCCAAGAGAAGAGGGACTTGTGGGAGCACTAAGGGAGGAGAAGGGAGTGGAAGGAGCAGAAAGATAATGGGAGGAACAAGGGCTACCAAAGTTGAACACGTCGCCGCCGGCCGGAGGGACACGAACAACCACTTCCATGGGAATCTGTATGAGAAGTAGAAGGAAGATTATGGGTTGTTGGAGGAGGAGAAGAAGGGGGTTATTAGGTTGAGAGGAAGAGTAAGAGAAGGGAAGAAGAAGATAGGAAGAAGGGGGAAAGTTGAGAGGAATTGACTTGTGGAGCCACCTTTGGTGGATATATAAAACCTTGTATTTTATGTCTATTATTATTATTTTTAATATCAACACATTCACCACATTCACATTTAATATGTTTTTCATAAACAAAAGTTTTTTAGTAAACAATTTTAGGTACAATCTCTTAACTTCAATCATCTTTTTGCCTATGTTCCTCTTTTATGTTTCATACTTTATAAGTTCCTAACAATTTTTTCTATAAACTTTAACAAAATAACAATTTAGTTTCGATACTTCGAAACTAACAATTTATTAAGTAACAACTTAGTCGTTATAGAATTTTCAATAAGTTATTTTAAGTCTGTAAGAAATTTCACTAAATCTTAATAATGTTTTTTTATAATAGAGACTAAATCGTTACAAGTTGTAAAGTATATAGATTAAATTGTTACTAATTAGTAATCTAATAACTAAATCATTACAAAAGTTAAAAAAAAAAGTTGTTCATGGACTAAATTGTTACTTTCATGAAAGTTTCATGGCAA
This sequence comes from Cucumis cinereus, assembly GCA_037974625.1. Classification (NCBI taxonomy): domain Eukaryota; kingdom Viridiplantae; phylum Streptophyta; class Magnoliopsida; order Cucurbitales; family Cucurbitaceae; genus Cucumis; species Cucumis cinereus. The sequence continues at coordinate 3,540,450 of JBBPDJ010000003.1, forward strand.
AAACTACTTTGTTAAACTAAATAATCATAATTACTAAAATTTTAAACATAATTTAGTATATAAGATACCAATTAAGTTTAATCATTAATGAATTATAAGTAAATTCTTTTTGCTATTTCGCTAAATCATTGATAACCTAGCTTGATTAAAATTGAAAATTATAAAAGAAAAACATTTGAAGTGTGTAGCTGTCAACTTGAGAACCGCTCTATAAAAATAAGATACGGATCATAACTTGAAAGATTTGAAGGTTGGATCCCTCGCCTCGGAATTGTTGAGCTCAAAAAGGTATAATAAGATGTTGCATTAAGTTGGTCCAAAAATGGATGATAATTAAGCATATGGCTGTCCTTTGCACATGGTGTGAATTAAGAATAGTTGTAAATGCTTTGATCAAATAGATTGGAATTAGGTTGTGGCTCCTACACTACACTTCTACTAGCCTTTCAATTATTTGCTTTCAAGAGACTTTGTTGAGTGTGTATCTATCCACAAGCTATAAATCTCTTCAATCATCTTGGTTCTTTTGGTCTCATATCATCATTTTAACTTTTGTACCACCAATTAATTGTTCTTGTGAGGTTTAATTTGAATTTGTTTTCTTTATTGGAATTTGTGAATTTGAGCAAAGAGAAAAATGGAGATTTTTCTTCGTAAATGAGGTGAAAGATTCAAGTGTTTCAACCTCTTGATAAGAGTGTGAGAAAACGATGTAGAAGAAATAAATACACTGACAAACTGATTATACCTCAACTAGATGTCTTAATTACAGTACACGTCCTGTATACAACAGTAACAGGAAAAAACTTGAGAGGTGGTGGGAAAGCGTCAATAAGTAGTCGAGGAACGCATCTAATATGCATTGTTTTTAAGACAATTATTCACTTTGTACAAGCTATAAGCAGACTACATCAATCATATCAACAGAATACAATGATTAATTCTAGTAGAACAACAACCTTGAATTACTCAAATATGATAGAACTTTTGAATACTTGTGAGAATATATAATTTCACTATTACAATTTAAATAAATAATCAAATAATAACTTGTAGTCTTAAAAGAAGTAAACTTGTTGATGAAACATAGACCTAATACAACCAACTTGAGTTTTCCCCTCTGTTTAATTATAGCCAAGTGGGTTTGTCACAATACAAAGTCCTATAAGGAAAGCTTTCATAAGGTATTTCATGTCTCCCAAACTATGCAACTTAAATCTAAATACCTAATTAGTTTGGTTCTCACTACAATGAGCATGTTTCAATAATTAATATACACTACTTTCCAGAAAGTTAGCGAGTCAAATTCTCATACTTCGCTAGTTGTATTTGTGATGATCTTTCATGAATTATGAAAGACTGTTGCTCATTGAATAATTAGTGAGCATACAAGGATACCTAGACACAAATAATAAATTAAAAAATATAACGATAATATAACAACTTGATAGAACACAATTACTGATAACATCCCCTCAAACTTCAGGCATAAGTTTGTCTCTAAGAAAACAAAGACGAACAACCGTATATAAGTTGATCCAGAACGTATCTTAGATCATTTTAATATTCACAATTACGATAATATGAAATTCAATTGCACAATCAATTGTACCTAAATTTTTTTTTTCTAAAATAATTACTTCAACTATCACTCTTATTTTATAGACGTTCTAAAAAAGTAATTTTTTAAATAAAAACAACTTTAAAGTAGATGTAATTTAGAATAGAAAAAGAGTAGTTTTAATTGAAACATTTCCAACTACAAAATCAATTCATTCACTCAAAACCATTATAACGCACTACAATTTATTGAAACCTAAATTCACTTTCTAGATAATTAGACGAGCATTTGCCTAAGGTCTAGAGATCACATGCAACCATTAATTTTAAAACACACACAAAAGAAATTAATTAATTCAAATCAAATCAATATTGTCTAGGGTTTAATAACACAATACGAAATTTTTAGTACAATATTGTTTTATCGTAACTTTATCTTTAGCTTTCATCTCTCATTAATTCCCATTTGCTTTATCATTTCATTATTAATAAACCACTCGCCCACAAATCTTAAAACAAATGTATTCTAAAATTTTATGGCATAACAATTTCGAATAAAATTAGTTTTAAAAATGAAACTTTTTCAAATATAAAAAAATAAACTAAAATATTTATCAAATTTAACAAAATTTTAAATTTCATAAGTAATAGAGACTAATAAAAATTGATACTTTTATTAGTTTCTATCAATAATAATAGAAATCGATAGATTTCGCTATATTTTATAAATGCAATTCTCACTTGTACCGACAAGTAGAAAATTTCTGAAAAAAGAAAAAGTCTATATATACTAAAAAAACAAACCAATAATTATAAAAACCTCATTTATTTCAGAAAGCATCCAATGCTTGACCTGCATGAAATCAAAAGTAACTGCAACAAAGATAATAACTCTGTAGAGAGCTAAGAATTGCATGCCATTAGAATTATGGTTCAATCAAAGCATCTATACTATAAATAAAAAAATAATAATAATAGTAATATAATTATAATCTGTTAAATTTAAACTTTAAAAAAAATTAAAAAATGAAATCCCTTGAGCCAAGAAAAATCCACCCACATACCCCAAAATTGTTCAGATGAGCTAAAGCCTACAAGCAGTCTCAAAGACTCTCAAGCAAGGAAGTAATAAATGTTATCAAGCCATATGATTAATCAAATAAAAGATTCAGCTAACCACAACTTAAATAAGTTCTCTCTATTAGCAAGTCAATATATAGATATATATTTTATATTTATAGCTAAGAGATTGGTGTTTTGAAGGCTCAGATTTTGAGTTCAATGGTGGCAATGCCCATATTCTTCTTCTCTTCTCAAGATGAGCCATTAACTGCAGCAGCAGCAGCTGTGGCATGCATGTTTGGGTCCTGATGCTGTGGTACAGAGTAATAGCCACCATATCCACCATAGCTTTGCCCACCATAACGCCCACCATTCCATTGGTTATTTGAATCACCTCTCCACTGCCAATATTAAATTAAGTATTTTGAAAAAGGATAAAAGTTTTTTTTTTTTTTTCAAACGAGAAAGAGAAATGAGAAGACGAAAAAAAAAAAGGACTTGTTTGGTAGGAGTTTTGAAAACAAGGGAATGGATGAAAATAAAATTTTGTTTCGTGTTTTCATATATTTATTTGGTAGAAGATTTAGAAATTGGATTCCAATTAAAACAATCGTTCAAATGTGTTTATAGTATCTTTATGCTAAATATTATGTGATATAAATTATTATTAATTGATTAATGAAACTTTTGTATAGTTATTATTTTGTAATATTATATAATTTATAAAATATTATATAACAGATATTTCATTTAGCAAAAATAATTTAGTTTATAACATGAAATACTATATTTATTAATATTTTTTATCTTTTTTAAGACAATTTTGCATTTTAAAATTTTAAATTCAAATTCTGAAAACATTGAAACATACCAATAAGGTTTTCAGAATTTGTGTTGTTTGGATAATTCAGTAACAGTTTTCTAAAACAAAATACAAACTACCTACCAATCGAATATTCTCTAAACTCAACAACAAACAGAATCTAAATTGCTACCAAACATACTCTAAAATATTTGTGGTTCATCTTCGAAGGATTTTGAAGGTAAATACCCTCAAAAGAATATTCTCATAATAGCAAAGGAAAAGGCTACAACTATTGCTGCTAGGAGAGGTCAAAGAGAAAGATGCCAGACTGACAATGGTGCAGAGTGTGAAACAAGTTATGAAATGTGAAGAATTAAATCAATGGTTGAAGAAACTGATTACAAACAGTATGATGCAGTGCCTCATGACGGTCAAAACATTTGGAAAAGAAGGAAAAAAAAAAACTAGATAAACATATCTCTAGATGATTCAACATCAAGTAGTCTGTCCAGACAATCAATGTTCATAACTTCATTATGTTCATTAGCTTAAGAAACAAGTTCAATATTTTCCTCTAAGTTTATAAGTTTTCCCTGTATTTCTTTTTACATCCATTATTCCTTTTATCCAATAAATGCTTGACATACATTCAAAGTTGGTCTATAGGTTCATCAGATATTGGAGTATCAAAATATCTAAGATGAAATCAACAAATGTATAATAAACGTGATTTTTTAATAGAGAAAAGAAAAGAGGAAAGGTCAGATATCCATATCCCCACGCCATGTAAGTGTCATAGTTGCTAGTTCTATATGCATAGTCATCAAATCTCATTTATACTCTTGTTTTTAAAGGTCGGTCCTAGGTCATATGTTAACAACTAATACCAAAAGTATTCATAAGAAAACGAGTAAAAAGCATAGATCAAACCTGCTTGTTCCCTGTACTTCGACCCCAAGAAAGACGAACAGTTTGCTTCCCTATAACCGTTCCATTCAGTCCCTGTATTGCATCCTCAGCATTCTTTCTACAAAAAAGAAGAAAAAATATATGAAGATAGGTCATCCACTGTCCACTAGTACCCACATTATTTAGTGTTTTTGGAAAGACTCATTTGCTTTTTTCCTTTTTATATCCGTGAGTGTTCGGGTCAGCTTACACATATCTCGATGAATTTCACGGGACAACCAACCTGACCCCACAACATTTGGGTGTCAAGGAAACTCGTAGGAATAATTTCTAAGTAAGTGACCATCATGGATTTAACCCATGATCTCTTAGTTAGTTATTGAGACTATGACTTCTTTTTTACCACTAGGTCAAACCCATGATAGTTGAAAAGACTCATTTGCAATGCATGTAATTAAACAAGAAAACATAACGTAATATCCTAAGCTAAATATTTGTTTGAACGCCTTCTAATAACCCATGAACAGAACGTAATATTCGTTTAAACGCCTACTAATATATCTTTTTTATTTATATCTGCGGTTCTACCCACTTATTGGGTCTAATGAACTCCTGTACTGTGGTGAAGCTTTTCAAGGAGAAGAAGTAATATGTCGTCCATAATTAGTGACATTTGTGACTTGAGTATTTCCGTGAGGATTTTCAAATTTTCTTTTCTTCCTTCATACAGAATATAGCAGAGCTTAGAGCATGACCCGTTTTGCTATTTGAAAGGATTATGATGAGGGTTGTTAAAGCCTAAAGACGAAGCCTTATTGAATGTCCAAGGTCGGAGATAAGAAGGATTTTGTTGAGATGCAAGAATTCAACATTGGGGAACTCAAAGAGGAACCATCTTGAGGGGCATGTTGAGATGTTGAGAATCCCATATTGGAAAAACCAAGGGGACTCACACTCCTTATAAAATAGATGGGATTTTTTAATTGACGAGGGTTTTTTAATTGAAAATCCAAACTTCATAAAGAAAAATGGAATAAATAATATAAAAGGGCCTATTAATTCTAAACCTTAATAGATAGGGGAGACCTCCCCAAATGAAATCCCTTAGTAAAACCGGAGGGGGAGGTTTGAGAGAGAAGTCTCTGCCATGATGATGAGGAATGGAGAAGGAATAGAGAAAGAGGGCCTCCTTTTCTGAGATCTCTAGAAGCTAAGATTTTATCTCTTGGCTTGCCATTAGTGATGTTGGAGAAGTTGGCAGCTTGGCATCAGAGACATTTGCTTAGAAAGGGCACAACCTTCAGTATGAAGCACTTGATCCAAAATGTTCCAATCAAATTCGTCAAAAACTTTTGCTAGTCGTAAAAATGTATGAAGAAATAAGTTCAGCTTATGAGCAATCAACGAATAATTGCAAACTTAAACCATTAAAAGCATTCCAAAAAGAGGAAAGAAAAAAAAAGAATTATCAACTTCATCGGGCAAACAAATTCTTGAAGGGGAGGGGGAAATGAAAGAACATATTCATTCCTTTAGAAAGAATCTCTTTGATGAATTGTTAGAGAATGAGCTTGGCTTAGTTCTCTCACAACTCACAAGTTGGATTGTCTTTCATTTTTATAAGAAACAACCTTTTATTGAAAATAAAATGAAAGAATATATGGCTCAAAAAACCAGCCTACAAAAAGGAGCGCCTCTAAAAAAAGGGCATCCAATCCTATAAAATGACACCTGTAAATAATCTAGAAAAAACTTCATAATGGAAGTCCCAGGTTACAGCCCACATGAAAGCTAGTGATTCCAAGTTTACAGCTTTATCAGCTTTAACATCTTGTTTTAACCAAAATGATGGTACAGTTACAAAATTGGAAGATTGAGTTTGTAATCTTGCAGATTTGGCAATTTTTTTCATAAAACCCGGTGACCAAGCTTGATCAGAGTATCTAAGCCAAGTTGTTTGGGACGGAAGTTTTCTGAAAGAAGTAAAATGGCTTTCATTATTCTTTCCCCCCAATCATGTTCAATAATGCATTTTAGGCACCATGCAAAGGTAGTTTGTTGTATGATTAAAGAATAAACGCCCGTGTATGACCTTAGTGCCAAGTTTACAGCTTCAAATTGGAGAGAGCCTTATGCTACGTATGATGTAACTGTTCGTCTTCCATGGCAACTGAACTTGTATAATCATTCTATTAGGAAAGGGCAAAGAGAATTTCTCACCTCCCAGACCATTTGGTTGTTCCTTGATTATTTCTTTTCTTCCGATCAAAAAAGAAAACAAATGAAACCATCCATACAAGAGCCAGGGACAAAGAAAGTAAGTACAAAAATGTCCATCCACAATTTCACTCTTGGTACAATTCCTAATTGCTTGATAACACAACCTCGAAACAATTAAGTGTACTGGACTAATCTGATCCAGAAATAATTAGTAAAAGCTCGCTCTGGATTGACAAGATATGAGTTCTATAAAACTTTCAAAGTTTCTAATAAACTAGGAGCTAGATGTCAGTCGCAAGATATTAGAATCTTTCACATGTTAAGATGACCGTTCACAGTGTGAACAAACAAGTTGACCAGGCCATTCATTAAGAACTGTACAGCTTGGTTCTGGCCTACGCTCCCAGAAGGTTTGAGCCTATCCTCTAACAAAAGGTCAAGCATAACTCCTCGTGATAGGCCTAGTACACTCCCTGTGTTTTTTTTTTTTTTTCCCTTTTTGCTACGGACATTTTTTATACAAAAAGTTAAATGAATTTAATATGTATTGAAATGTTCTGAAGAGTTTTGACTTAAAATTCTACTTTTTTTAGCTGTCTATGCTTGCAGGCATTGTGCTTACTTTTAAGGGTCTCTTGAAAATATTAACCTAATGAATATCAAATATTGCAAAATATTGCAAAATGAGCATAGCTCAATCGACACATATGTACAATTACCTCAAGGTTAAAGGTTTGATCTCCCACCTCACATATTGTCAAAATACATACACACATATATTTAGCAAAATAATTAATATGGAATATTACAAAAAGTAAATCAATAAAAATAATATTTTTTGAATTAGAAGAAATCAATAAATATTATAATAACAAATAGGGTAAAGAATAAAACCCATGTCAATGACTGATTACCATGATTATTACAATTATTAACAAGGTTTTTTTTTTAATACGAAACAGATATGTATATTCAACCAAAAAACAAGAAGTAACAATTAATGGCAAGGTTAATAATTAATTATCAATTAAGTAAATCGGTGCTTACAATAAAAAAGTTCATTTTTAATATAATATACATATTTAAGAAATTAAGAGAGAGAGAAGTGATTACTATTAAGTGACTAAGTCAATTTGGTTTTTTTTAAATGTTCCACTTGCCATTACTTTCTAAAAACATATAGCTATAATTATTATAATAAAATAAGCACATGCTTACAAATATTCTAAAAAAGCAAGCTACCTAATCGAAATATCCTAAAAGTCACAGGTATATAGGTCATAAATCTTAGACCCAATATGGCCAACTACTACGGCAAGCCAAAACTGACCGCTATTTCATGGGTCAATCCAACTTGTGCCTGAGCAGTGACCTTCCCATTTTGTAACTTTTAGATATAAAGATTAGCATGGCAGCTGCATGTTTAACGACAGAAAGCTCGACAGAGAAAGAAGAAAAATACCTGTTAGCAAATTGCACAAATCCACATCCTTTTCCTACTGGAATTTTCACAGAGACAACGTCACCAAAGTTAGAGAAAGCTTGCTTGAGATCTTCATCACTAACATCAGAATCAAGGCCACCAACAAATATCTGAGGTACCACAAGTCGGTCAGGTATGTATTGGAAGAAAGAAAATTAACATGAGACGGGGAGGGATAAACTAACAGTCGTGTTGTTTGACTCGCCATCTGATTGTGAACCCTGAACAGCCATTCCATTGGGATGTCCACCAGCCAGTACCAAAGCTAAATAAAATTAAATTAAATTAAAATTAAAATAAAAGAAGACAGAAATTGGCATCAGAATCAACTTCCCATCTAACATACAAAATGAAACACAAAAATTACATTTTAATAACATTTACACCTTGTATCAATAAAGAGCCCTGTTTCTTTTTTAAAAAAAAAAAAAGTAGCATTTGCACCTTATAACTTCGCAATAAGTTAGTAACTAGAACGTCTTCTCCACAAGAAGCAGAATCCCAATCCATGTTCCTATGCTTACGTCTAAAACCCATTTGCGAAAAAGAAAATATTACTGGGACAGATGCCTACAGAACCATGCCCGTATCATATAAAAATATCAAACCTTTTTTAGATAAGAAACCAAGCTTTCATGGAGAGAATGAAACAATTTACAAGTGCATACAAAAAAAAATAACAAATAAAAAAATAACAACATAAACAGACTGAAATTCAAAAAATAACACATGCTAAAAACTACAGAAAGACTAATTTACGAACACACTAATAAACCTCACATCCTCCCAAACCTTCTCCAAAGACCTCTTGATCTCTCTAAAAACTCTACTATTTTTCTTAAGTCACACTCCCCAAAAAATAACAAAAGAGCAAGCCTGCCAAAGGATTCTTCCTTTATCACGAAAGGAAGAGTTCATAAGTATCTCTTCCAACATAGAGGCTAGAGCGGCAATTCCTATTACCCACCACAACCCGAAACCCTTAAAAGCCGACTCCACGAGTAATAAACAAACTGCCAAGTGCCAACCCACAAAAGATGATCCTCCTCCTGCCAATGGAAAACATCAATCACTTCTAGTTCTAGTCTTCTTCTCCTAGTTGGCAAACAGCCAACAACATTTATACTGGCCAGTAGACTGGTTCACTAAACTTCTTGAAAAATGACGCTTCACTTATCTTTGCAGCAGCAGGGGAAAGATAAAAGGAAAAAAAAGTTATCCATCCAAGAAAAACCAGCACCAAAAAGTTACAGTAAAATCCAACATGGATTTCCGATAATGAAGACTAATGTGCCAAAAAGCATGACCAGACCAACAGAATAATAGATTCATCAATGGACTCGAAAATCAATAATGTTGAGATGGTTCAGCATTTAGAGGGGGAAAGATTTAGTGGGGAAATTTTAGTGGGGAAAAGAAGCACTGGATTAATAATGAAAAATCTTGAAAAGTGTTAGTATAATAGATTTCATATTCTAAAAGTGTTCAATTTGTATTGCAAAGATATATCGATGGAATGCAGAATTCCAGAAAATAGATAAATGAGATAAGACCCTAGCCTCAGTACCATCAACCCTTTTGTGGCTGAAGTAATTCCATAAAACTAGAAGAATGAAGTAATAAACTGTCAGAGGTACCATTGCAAACAATTCTACTGCTGTACATGACAAACTTCTGTCATAACCCTCATCTTTTTATTTATCAATCTTGTTGCTTGAAAACAAGACAACTTTGAATGGTAATTTTTGTATATATTTTTGGGTTCTGCATTTTTTTGTTAGGTGTGTGTGCTAGGGATAGGGGTACACTAGCTCATTCATTCATGAAGTCTGTAAGATAGTTAATGATGATTTCTAGATTTGCAATTTCCTTAGAAACACCACCCAACAGTGATGCCAGAAGAATGAAGACTAACCTTGTGAAGCGTAACCTTGTTGATATCCAGATGCTTTCTTTGGTGTTGCAACACCAATGCGCATGGGTCTACTTGAACAATATATCCCATTCATTTCAGTCATAGCCCTTGTCCTTTCATTTTCATCACCAAACCTGACAAAGCCATAACCTTTTGAACGACCTGAATTTGAATCAATAACCACCTTTGCTCCTTTAACAGATGTGTATCTACTAGAAAAAGTTTCTTGCAGCATAGCATCAGTCACATCGGCAGCCAAGTCACCAACAAATATTGATAGGTCAGAACCAGTGTCCGGTCGTCTATCATTTGCACTAAAGGTTGCCCAATTGAGACGGAAAGGCAGCTCTGTATTAGGCATTATAGTACCATTATAATTCTGCAATACTTTTTCGGCTGTTGTATGCGAGAAGAACTCAACAAAACCGTAGCCTTCCGATTGACCAGTTTGCTTATTGCATATAACCTTAACAGAGGAAACCTGCATGTTATGAAGCAAAAGAATAGAAACAGTTTAGTCAACTGAAGACCAAAAGAGATGTCCTAGATGGAGATCAATTTAGATAAGGGGAAATATAAAAGACGGTCTGGAGGTATCCATATTTTTTTCATATAAACAACTTTCATTAAGAAAAAAAAAAGGAAAGAATAACAGGTCATAGAAAAAAGCAAGTCCACCAAAGCACCCCTGCTAAAGGAAGGGGTTCCATTCCAACTAAGAGAATAGTTACAAAAACGCTTTGAAACTGAAGCCCAAAGGAACATATGAAACTTCAACGAAGAACCAAACCTGTCTGCAGTTATCCATATAAACATTGACCAAGATATACAAGGAGGCAAAATGTCACCCAAAAATGCTGCAGAGATGAGGTAAGAAAAATGGTAACCATACTTATACATGACTATACACTAATCCCTTCAAAAGAGTATTCGATGACACTGAAGACCAATCATACATTGTATGAAGAAAAATTCAGCAGCCAGTTATTTTAAGACGAGAAACACAGAAAAGAACACACGCTATTTCAATTTAAACTAAAAGTAGATGTTTTAATTTAAGACAATATGCATTTCATGAGTCATGAGGAAGGAAACAAAAATTTTAATGACCTTGCAAAGGGAGATAGCCATGTCTCTAGCATCGAAAAAATCAAAGTTATAATTCCAACTATTCCATATGATTCCAAATGACCAGATCATGACTGTAGTAGTGCCAAACATCCTCAGTTCTGACAAGCTAAATTACTTATGTATGAAAATAGCAATTACCTAGTTGTGAACTAAAATGTCACTCATTGCACTTAATTTGATTGTGATCTAATTACCTCCATCATTAAGATATCAAGAATAATTGAAGTGTCAAAACAAGGACAGAGGTAGAGTAAAGCACATTCTAAAATGAAAATGAAATTACTAGTCCTAGTCCTAGTCCCTCTTGAGTTAATGGAAGCAAAAAAAGAAATGTTCATACAACAATAAATCAGTCTAAGATTCGTCCCCTCTTTAGTAACAATTCTTCTCACATTGGCTAGACTCGTTTTGGACCACTAATCCAGTTTCAGAACAATATAAGATGCAGTAACAATAATGTCAACAACCACAGATTCACAGACTTCAAATCAATTCTAGAACACAAAAGCACAAGAAAAGATAAAGAAATCCGATCGATCTCATTACAGAAAGTCTCGAAAGGATCTACAGAAACTCGAACAACAATTAGAGGTAGAGAGACGTGAAAAATAAAAGCTCAATATTGTAAGTAAGTTTAGACCTCGCCGGTGTGAGCGAAACAATTATTGAGGTAGGTCTCGTCCATCCAAGGCTGAAGGTCACCAATCCAAAGCGTCTTAACCTCGTCCGTTGACCCCTGTCTACGAGGTCTCTGCGACTGAGCATGCTGTTGCTGCTGCTGCGACGACGGCTGCTGCTGTTGCTGTTGTTGCTGTTGATAAGGATGGTGAGAATAAGCCATATAATGCTGAGGAGGATACATCATCATCTGCTGTTGGTGCATCATGGCCATGGCGGCCGCAGGGTACTGCATCGCCATCCATTGCTGCTGATACTGTTGTTGTTGTTGAAACCATTGGTGGTGAGGATGAGGAGCCTGGGGATTGAGATCGGCACCGTTTGAAGGCTGAGCCATGATCTCCAAAGTCACTCTGTTTCCGTCTCCGTCTCCGCCTCCTTCGTTTTTCTCTCTCTCTCCGGCGAGATATCCGAGCAACGACGGCCCTGGTTGGATGTGAATGAACAAGACCAGGTTGGAGAGAGAGAGAGAGAGAGAGAGAGAGAGAGAGAGAGAGGCTGCTGAATTAAGACTAGAGAGAAAGAGAGAGAGAAAGAGGAGGAAATGAGGAATGAGAAAGAGGTTTTATTGTGAATGTTAGCGTTTCCAATAAAATAATAATATGGGGCGGCGGCGGCGGCGGCGGCGATGACGGTGGTGGATCTCGGTGGCTGACCGGATTATTTACTCCGTTAAGTATTCATTCGAAAGCAAAAGATCTAAAATGAACATATTTCAAAAACCTGAGTCAAGACAAAGAAGAAGGAGAGTAATTTTTGCCCTAAAGAAAATAATAACAAAAAAATAAAATATATATATTTTAAACCCTTCTTTTTAATTTGTCATGTAAGTATCTAATGATAATTAATTAGTATAATATATAATTTAAATGAGTATTATAATTAAATAGATTATAGTTCGTTCATTTAATATCTTTTGAATGTAACTATTGTTGGATCATTACTGTAGAGTCCAACGTGGTTATTGTATTCCTAATAACCATTTAATACATGTTTGAAATAAATTTTTAGTTTTTTTTTTCATATTAATTCATTAGTCGTAATGCTTTAGCCTCATCGAATAATTAGCAGAGAAAAAATAAAGTAATGATGGAACCTTAGCAAAGTTAAATTCAAAAATATATATTTCGATATTTATATAGTTTTTATTTTGTCTCTAAATTTGTTAATGTTATACTTTTATTTCATAAATTTTGAGTTTTGTTTCAATTTGGTCTATAAATCTAAAAAATGTAAAGATTTTACATTTAAGATTTGGGTTATGTTTTCATTCGGACCTTAGATTTGAATATTTACACTTTTTCACTAAATACTCAACTCGATTTTTAGCGAAAATGTCTCCGAATTAAAACAATATAGAAATATAATTAATTATATATTTTTTAAATTTTTTTTAAACTAATTTTGGACCTGATGGAATAGTATTAATTTAAAAAAAAAGTTTGAAGTGTAAATTTTGAAGCTTATGGATCAAATTAAAACAAAATTCAAACATCAAACTTAAAATTGTAACATCTTGAAACTTGGAGACTAAATAAACTAGATTCAAAATAAGTTTTTTTTTTTTTAATAATATTATATTTGTGTTGTTACATTGCTTTTTAGATAATATCTAAAGTCGATGAATCAAATCTCTATTTCGAGATCTATAACAAAATAATATAACATTTATAAATATAATAAAATATGAGAGATCACTTACTCGTCGTTTTACTAAATTTAAAATAAAAGTAATAATAATAATATGAAAATAACACTTGGAAATTATGGAGATAAAGAAATGTTTGACAAGTAAAATGGAAATTCAATATACTTCAGCGGAGTGTCCGTTCCGTGGAAGCGACGTCCGTAGTAACGCGTTGATGCCGTCGTACCGTCCGTCTTAAATGTGGGACCCATTACTCGTGTAGGGTCCACTTCAAGGCTTTTGTTTTTATTTTTTATTTTTTTTTAAATTAATGTGTTTTTTAGGCTCATCTAATCATTGTCTTTAACTCTAATTTATACCAAAAGGGGTTAAATTTTTCTTTTTACAGTGTAAGTTGTATGTGTGGAAATAAAAATTACTGCTTCGGTAAAAAAAAAATTATATTGAATTTGACTCGTTAACCATTTTTTTTCCTTCAAATGGATAGTTAATTGGAAATTAATTGTTCTTAATTTGGTAATAATGGTCCACACATGATTTCAACAAATGGAGATATATATGTTGATTACTAAAATATTCCTTTTTATATTTTTATTTTTAATTGAAACTCTTTAACATATTTGTTCACTTATTCAAAAATTTGTGTTAAAAAAAAGTTAATATTTTAAAATGTTAAGAAGAATAAAATAGTAATACAAATTCAATTTAGAAAAACACATTATTATAATATTTAAAAAAAAAAAAGAAGAAGAAGAATTCAAGATATTAATTTAAATTAATTTGATTTAATAAGATAATATTGTTTAGAAAAATTCTTATAGATGGTAAAAAATTGAAACTGTTTACAAAATTTGATGAATTTTACTGTATTTTGTAAATAGTTTCAAATTTTTGTTAGAGTTAAAAATGTCTCGTATTAAAAAAAAGGCAAAAAATCATGTATAGAAACAAAAACTCTGACTTGATTACCGTTGTCGTAAATATGGCCTAATAAAAGTGATGGGAAAAGGCAACTAAAAATCAAAATTTATAAACATGGATATAGATATAGATTCTTGTTACAAATTATTGGCATAGATTGTAAAATTGATTATTGATATAGATTAGTGATCTTGATTACCAATGTTGATATTAATAGTGACATTGATTATTGATTCTAATTATTGACGTTAATTACGCATGATACTAATAGTGATACTTGTTATTGATACTAATATTTATATTGATTATTGATATAAATTACCAATGTTGATATTAATATAACTATGGGTATGGATGAAGTCAGAAATGGTAAATAATGGAAAGTTAGTAGAAAATATGGTATGAGTCTCGCGTAATAATCAAAGGTGATATGATTGAATATCTATTTGAGACAGTGAAACAATGGATTTACGAGCGGAGTCACTGTTCTTTACATGTATAGAATATTGGTAAAAGATAACAACAAATTTAATTAACTTAACTCCACCATTGATTGATTACATTTACTCGGAAGAAAACATGACCTAGAATTTGTTTTGTAAAAGAGTAGTGATGCTTAAGTTAGAGAGTGAAATAGTGTAAAAACTAGAGAGTTTAAGAGTAAAATTCTAGTTATCTCATACGAAGCTATAATGATGTACTTATACAACAGTTTGACCTATGTCTTCTCCTCTTCTTTTTCAAGATCGAGCTAAATGATAACCTAATTGAATTTTATATAAGATTTTGAGGCTCGAGAATGTGCTTATGCGAGATTTGAACTCCTCAACTTTGGACACCGATGACAAATAGACAGAACCGACCTAGACCTCCGGGGTCGAGGCCAAGGACCCAACTCAATTTCAATGTAAAGTAATCAAATATCATAATTTAATGAAGGTGTTGGAGAGTTAAGCATAATGTGGGATAAAAGCTTTGAAGAAAAATGATAGACAGAGGTTGCACAAACGACAAAGATGAGCAACCCAAATTGAAAAGTTTGAGCACTTTAGTACTCTTGACTAGTCCAATGGCCCTGTCGGCAGGTAATGGTCAATATTACGTATCCTCCTTCATTTCTCCCTCTTCTTTCTTTTTCCTATGTAGTTCTTGAACTTTCAACGAACAAAATGGCCATTCGATTTGATATTTTTTTTAATGTGTTTACTTTATTTGTAGAACACAATGTCTAGATATTCTTGAAATTTAAGTCTTCGAAAAATGTTCGTAGGGACTTTAATCATCAAGTGTGATTCAACCTATAAAAGTTCAGATGATCTTCTGATCGTTATTCTAAATTCGCTTTTAAATTTGTGAATCCAAAATAAAAGAGAACTCTTATATTTTGTGGAGCTTCCCATGAGACATTAAGGTTTGGGCTTCGGCTTCGACTTGTCTTTTCCATAAACTTGACCCTCGGACTTAATTGATTGGGTTTTTAAACTTAGTTGGCATTTGAGCAAATTTAAGTTTGGTTGTGGTTGAGCAAATTCTAATATTTTTATAAATTCATAACAAGATGATAGGTGGTGGTTGGTTGATTGTGGTTGGTTAGATTGAGTGAGTTACTTAATTATTTGAACAAACCCTTAATAATAACTAATTCAAATAATTTTTTAAATAACATTAAATTATATTTGATATCTCACCTTTTCAAAGTTTGGTAGGTCTCTAAACTAATTAAAATTAATTGATCTTTACATTAGACTACATATTATATGCCTAACAAGTTTTAAAATTTTAAATTCCGCATATAATAATTTCTAATAAATTCAAAAAAATTTAAATGAGTTGATATATGTATCTCTAATCCAAACTTTTTTTTTGGTTAGATGCATAAATTTTAAAAATACCAACCTTTAGGATTAGATTTGAGACTGTAAGTAGAGACTAAATTTGTAGATGCAATAATTATATCGATTTAAACATTAAATTAATTACGTTTTATTTAAATAAATATTTTTTAAGACTTTTAATTTTATTAGTTAAACTACTAAACTTTCATTAGCGAATTAATTTAGACTCTTAATTTGTGTTTTTTTTTAATTTAATTGTAGAAGCTGGTAGAGAAATAGATAAAAATTCATACCCACACACACACATATATATATATATCTTCCTTCCTCTAATCTACTTTTGTATTTTTTTCTCTTTATTCATTTCCAGAACAGAATTTTGAACCACTCCATTATTAAACTTAAAGACCTTCAACTAAACCGTCGATTCACCAGCATTACTCAAACCCATCTCCTCCTTCTCCCATTACCCAATCCCTTCATCAAATGGATTCCGACGCCGATCCCGTCGTCGTCGAATTCCTCCCCTTCTTCCGCGTCTTCCAAAGCGGCCGCGTCCAGAGGTTCTTTCCCGACGATCGCCTTCCGCCCTCCACCGATCCACTCACCGGCGTTCAATCCAAAGACATCCTCATCGATCCACAAACTCAACTCTCCGCTCGGATCTACCTCCCACATATTTCACACTCCACCACAGAGCTCCCGCTTCTAATTTACATCCACGGCGGCGCCTTCTCTCTCGGCTCCGCTGCCTCGCCGTTTTACCACCAACATCTGATCTCCCTCGCTGCCGAAGCCAACGCTGTCGCTCTCTCAGTCGAGTACCGGTTAGCGCCGGAGCATCGTCTCCCAGCGGCGTACGACGACGCGTGGGCGGCGGTGGAATGGGCGGCGTCGCATTCCAACGGCGACGGCGTAGAGACTTGGCTTAACCAACACGCGGATTTCAACCGTGTATTCGTCGCTGGGGATAGCGCTGGGGCTAACATTTCCTACAATGTAGTGGGGCGAGCTGGTGATAATGGGCCGAAGGGAATGAAGATAATTGGGCTGGGCCTGATCCATCCATTTTTCATGATAGACAAGCCCGATAGGTTGATAGAGTATATTTTTCCGACGTCAGCAGGTTTGGAGGATCCGAGATTGAACCCGTGGGCTAACCCGAGACTGGGGAAGCTACCGTGTGAGCGCGTGTTGATACTGGCGGCGGAATTTGATGAGTTGAAGGATAGGGCGAGTGGGTTTCACGTGGCGTTGAGGGAGAGCGGGTTTGAAGGGTCGGTGGAGATGGTTGAGACCGAAGGGGAAGACCACGTGTTTCATTTGTTTAATTCCAAGACGGAAAAAGCTGTTGCTTTGGTTAAAAAGATTGCTTCCTTTATCCAATCAGTGTAAGCCACGTCGAAACTTTTCTCTTGACTAGCTAGAAGTTAGATGGGGTGGTTTATTATATTGTCTATTTTCGGTGTCAAAAAAAATTTGGTTGCATCTCGGATATACATCTAGATACTTTATTATCTTTTCATTCAAAAAACAATTTTAAATTTTATTTTCATGTAGTAGAGACATGGAGAGCATGTAGATAGATACATCTTAAGATATATCTAATCATTACTCTTTTAAGAGTACCGATGACAATAGGTGTATGTACCAACTACATTGCTTAGGTAAAAAAACACATTTACCGTTTATTTAGGATTTATTAATGTATAGTTGTATGTACAATAAATATTATTTTAAAACTTTATTTGTTACAACATTTACTATATGCTACAATATTCAACATTTATATCAATCCCTTGCATTGACTATAATAATCAATTTAGCTCTCTAAATGCCTCCTTAAAAGTTTCAATTAGATTCATTGAATTCACAAATCGTCTTTAAACTCTTTACTACATAACGAAAACATGTTTTCTATTAGTGTGATAATTGTGCTAGGTTGTAATTTATTATTTATTAGATGGTGTTTAAATTGAATAAAAGTAAAGTATTGAGACAAATTAATTGATATTAAGTCCAAAATAGAACCCAATAAATTGGTAATTTTCAATGTAATATTTTTCATGTGGGTTTTAAGGCTTGTTTTCTCACTAATAATTCACTTTTTGTTATTTATCCTATGAATCTTTTATATTCTCTTTATCTTTTATTATCTCTTTGTTTTGCTAATTTCCTTTCGTTTGAACAGCGAAGATGTTGGGATTCGAACTTCTCATCTCTAAAAAGGTCAACTTGATTGATGTTTTGATTTATTGAGCAATGTTTAGATTGACTTATTTGATAATAGTATATATATTTAGTCTTTAAATGTTGATTGACTTTTCTATTAAATTATCTAAAAAAAAGTATGTTACGTACTAATTGTCCGTTACAAATTAATGATGAATGTCAAATTAAACCGGCCCAGTAATAGGTTTAGGGCCTTGTAGACCCAACTTCATTACCCAGCCCAATTTTAAGAACACCAACTCAATTTCTAATGCCAAAATCATTACTATAAAAATTAAAAATGAACGCCGTTGCCGGGGATCGAACCCGGGTCACCCGCGTGACAGGCGGGAATACTCACCACTATACTACAACGACTTCATGATACTTCCAGTAATGTTTATCAAATATTACATTTACAAGAAATTTCAAATTCCTGTAAGTAAGATGTAAATGGCTAAAATACTCACCACTATACTACATCCCATCAACTCTGCAATGATGTAGAAAAAAATATGGAGGTTCCGTTTTTATGAAAATATAATATTAATAGAAATAAAATGAGAAGAAACTGACATAATTTTTAAAAACAAAAAACGAAATGATTACAAAAGTATACCATTGGTTTTTTTTTTCTTTTCTGGAGGAAAAAACAAAACAACTGTGATTTTACATTTGGTAAAAAAGAACTTATCCGTGGTTTTTTCTTCAAGCAAATTCTTTCTGGTTGATGTAGACGATTTTGTCAAACCAAGTAAATTACTGTGTTCTTCTTCTGTTTCTTGCATGTTGTGAATCCTGACATACACGTGCCCAACATCCAAGTCAGAAACGTGGGCACCTGATTTTCACTTATTCTACCTATCTTAAAAATACTTGGGCTTCATTCACCATTAGATTGCCTGTTTGTTGGCATGATGCAAAATCAAATAAACCCAACAAGTCTTCATTAACTCATTCCCTGTCCATTTCTATCATATTTAATAATAAACACAGCTTCCTCCCCATCAAAATCTCAGCCCCTTCTTTACATTTATTTATTACTTACGAATCAAAACACCATTTTTCTTCTTCTTCTTCACCTCACTAACAATGGGTTCTTCAACAAACAAAAACGACGATGTAGCCTATGAATTATTTCCCTTCTTGAGAGTCTACAACGATGGTCGCGTCCAACGACTCATAACCACCTCCGACTTTGTTCCCGCCAACGCCGACGACCCCAAATCCCCTTTCCGATCCAAAGACGTCACCATCTCGGCAGATCCCCCGGTGTCGGCTCGTGTTTTCATCCCCTCCTCCGCTGATCCAAATCAAAAGCTGCCCCTCCTCTTGTACGTCCACGGCGGAGCCTTCTGCATCGAATCGGCTTTCAATATGCAGTACCACACCCACGTGGGCTCTCTTGCTGCCAAGGCCAACGCCGTCGCGGTCTCCGTCGAGTACCGCCTCGCGCCGGAGCATCCGATCCCCGCATGCTACGACGACTGTTGGGATGCTTTACGGTGGGTTGCGACACATGTGAACAGGTAAGTAAAATGGTTAGGAAGATATCTCAATTTATTTATTTTTTCCTTTTATTGTTTTGCAAATATGAATTTATATTTTTCAAAAAGAAAACTAAAAATTTAGATATTGAAGAAAAATAAATAGAGATTTAAGTAGGCAAATTGCAAACCAAGTTGGTACAGTGTTAGTTGTAAATGTACATCCTACCTTCCATAATAAAAAAAAAAAAAATTGAGGTCCTCAAATTTATACAAATATTAAAATTAAACCCACAACCTTAAGTAAAAATTGATATTTTTCTAATTAGTTTAATTTTAAATATTTATAAAAGAAAAAGAGTAATATTTTGGCTGTAGTACAATCTTCACCTATTTTTATAAGCAAAGAAAAAATATATAAAAAAAATTAAGAAAAAAAAAGGATAAATTGGCAACTTGTGCTTGGCCACTTAGTGAACTACACAAAGTTCTATACAACAGAAATTGAATATTAAGTATGAGGGTGGGTTGGTGGAAGAATCAAGATGGGATACAGTACTTTAATTCATATTAAACAAAAATATGGCATTATTATTATTATTATTATTATTATTAGTTCAAATTTAAAGAGGGGTGGCCACAAAGAGAAGAAGATAATGGAAGGAAAGAAAACATTGTTGGAAGAAAAAGTAGGGTAACATGTTTTTTTTTTCTTTAAAAATAATATAATAAATTATATTGACTATTTTAGTCGTCATATTGTATTGAGAAAACGTTTGTAACAAGAAGTTGGTTATTATAGTTCTAAATATCTATATGTCGGTTGAACTAAGAGTTTTTCGTAAACAACAGAGATGGTTCAGAGTCGTGGCTAAACACATATGTGGATTTCAACCGTATCTGTTTAGCTGGCGACAGTGCCGGTGCAAACATCTGCCATTACTTGGCTTCTCGAGCAAGTTCGTCGGCAGAGCAGCTGGGCGGAGCAAAGGTGGTGGCAATGGCTTTGATTCACCCGTTTTTTGGTGATGGGGGAGAGGATAAGCTGTGGAAGTTTTTGTGTTCGGAGACATGGTTAGTGAGACCAACAACAGAGGATCTGGCTAAGTTGGGTTGTAAGAGAGTGAAGATTTTTTTGGCGGAAAAAGATTTTTTGAAGTTTGGAGGGAGAAATTACGATGAGGATTTGAAGAGGAGCGGGTGGAATGGGGCGGTGGAGACGGTGGAGCACGACGGAGAAAATCATGTGTTTCATTTGAAGAACCCAGAGTGTGAGAAGGCTGTTGATTTGTTGGAAAAATTAGCCTCCTTCATTAACTTAGATTAGAACTTAGTTTATGTTTATTACAAATATTTAAATAAACATTTGAATAATTATCTCTCAATGATTTAGTGAAGGATGATTTAAAGAATGGGAAGTTTTGTTCTTCAATTTTTACGAGTTAGGAGTAACCAAAACCAATTGAGTCGTATATAAAAGGGTTCTAAGGTTTCCTTATGGGACACTCACATCAACACAATCTCTAACTCATTATGTAGTGATTTTCTTTAGAAAATTTCTTCGTGAAGGGTTCTCTAAAAATTCTCCATCACAATTCTCCTCATATCTTTCACAAAAGGTACCCACAAACTAAACTCATTGCAAAAAGCCACAGTGAAGACAATCTCGTGAAAAAAGAAACACTTTGAACAGTAAATTAGTAAATTACTGGTTAAAGAGAAGTTTTTGTTGCAGTTACGTATTAGTAAAGTCATAAGTCATAGTGCTTAACTCTATGATTTTTTATTTTTAATTCTTTAAAATGAATTAAAGAACGTGATTCCATCGCTTTCGCCGTAGTATCGAAAAGGCTTTTGATCACTTCATCGTCATCTTTGCAGAACACATTTTTGGAGTTGGAATGAATGTGGTATTTTTCAAAATTAATAGGTTAAACGTTGAAAATATTCTCTAATGGTTTGCTCACGACCCTCCTTTACCATCTTCTTAGTGCTCGACTTTTTGCAGCTAAATAAAGATTCGTATCGATAATTGTGGTGTGTTTACATCTCACATATTTGATAATTATTATATATTGATTGAGATAACTTTAGAACATCCTCAAATTTATGTTCTTGTACAAAAGGGTTTAATGATCATTTATGAGAGCAAAGCTCGTGGGGTTACACTATCTTAGCTTGTAAGCAACGTTCCTATACACTTTAAGCCAACAATTTATTATATACACTTTATGGTTATAATGGAGACGCTGACATTTGTGTCCTAAAACCTTCTAATTTATTAGTTGATTAATGTAATTATTAAATATGTAATATCAAATTATTCATTAACTGTAATAATTCAAGGTTAATATGCTAAGCAACATATTGAATGTCCTAATCCAAGGTTATTAGGACAAGTTGTGTCCATGGATATAATCGATATAAGCAACATATTCAAACAAAAAAATAGGTCTAGTTCTAACAATAATATAAAAGAACTACATGCAAATCTTGGCCTAAGAACTAAAATTTATGATTATAATTGTAATATTCAAGTTACCATGGACCGATTTCAAAATATAAAAACTCATTAGAAGACAGTTATAGCGTATCAAGTCAAGTAACATATGAATCCATGGTTTTACATTTCTTATAATTTTTTTAATTATATTTGTATGTACAGTGTGTCCCTTTACGTAAAATTTCTGGCTCTGCCACGGACTTTATTCCTTTTTTATTTTTTTGTTTGTTCTTTTTAATCTCCATTTTATAATATACATATTTTTTTAATAAAAATGACCGATAGTTTTAGTTTTTTAATACTCTTTTTCTTTTTAAACAAATTTAAGAGTCCACTTGTGTTATTCTTCCAATACTTTAAAGGTCACTCTCGAAATGGTCCACTTTGATGATTTGGCCGCCAAATTATCGACATCGGGACTAATAAAGTCGACATGCAACCATATCTCATCAAAACGTATTTTTGACCATAAACGAGATTGTACATGTAAACATTTCATACAATTTACTGTACGAAATTGCTACACAATAAAATCTCACACATAGTTCAACTAGTAACTATATGTCTTGAACAAAAAGACTAGAACTCAATTCTACTAAAACCCTACACTATAATAACTTAGAAAATTGTCTCAAATAACCATTTTTAGTTTTCATCTATTAAAAATAGCACAATTTTTGTAAACTCATGGATATGCTGCTTCTCGGTTCTTTTCAGTCGAGATTGTGATTGAATTTTGATAGTAAACAATGCGTGCAAGTGTAGGTAATCTTAAAAGAAAAAAAATTTTACGAAAATGCCTTCTTTATTTAAAATATCACTATATTATTATTTAGTATCATTTTCTTAACAAATGTAAATGATTGCTTGCTCAAGAAATCTCTTATAACAAGTTCCCAAAAATAGTTTACCAAATGTATGGTGGCCCTCTAACCCTCACATTCCATATTTTGGCAAAAAAAAATTCAAGGAAAAAAGGTAATTAATATAAAGATATATGTTGAAAATATGCTTTAGTTGTTATTTACATGTTGTTGAGCCTAATAATTTATGTGTGTGCTTCGTCATTTACGTAATCTTGATGGCAAATCGTTATCCTTGGTTGAGTTTCTCTATACTAGCATCGAGATTTAGTGTAGGGTTTGAAATCTCTCGGGCGAGATTTGTATGTTTTTTCACAAAGATTTCTTTTCATCCCCAAGAAGAAGTATATCCATAAGTTTACCAAAAAAAACGTTCTATTTTTAAAAGGTGAAAACTAAAAGTGGTTATTTCAGACAATTACCCGAGAAGTTCTAATAATGGTGGGGTATATAGTCCTAGTTTGGCAATTTGTTTGCTATACATGTAATTAACCATGGAAAACTACTTGACACCAATATTTTCTCCCAATGGCCCTAAACCCACCTTTTAAGTGTACAAATTAGAACTCATTGGCATAAAAAGATTGGAAATTTTCTCTTTCAATTATATCCTCCTCTTCATCTGCCGCTTCTCTCTCCTTTCATCTCTACTCTCTCCCATGGCTTCCAATGAAATTGCCTACAACCTTTCCCCTATGCTCATCGTTTATAAAGACGGTCGCGCCGAAAGGCTCGTCGGCAACGAATTAATTGATTCCTCTCTTGACCCTTTAACAGGCGTTGAGTCCAAAGACATCGTCATCTCTCCGGAAACCGCCGTGTCTGCTCGGATTTACAGGCCCAAACCCACCGCAGAACCTCACAAGCTTCCTCTTCTCGTTTACTTTCACGGTGGAGGCTTCTGCATCGAATCGGCATTCTCTCCTACCTACCACCGCCATCTCAACTCCTTAGTCGCTGAAGCCAACGTCATCGCTGTCTCCGTCGAGTACCGGCGAGCTCCGGAGCACCCACTTCCGATCGCTTATGAAGATTCCTGGACTGCTTTGAAATGGGTTGCCACCCACACGGCTGGAACCGGGCCAGAGAAGTGGTTGAATGAACTTGCAGATTTCAACCGGGTTTATTTCGCCGGAGATAGCGCTGGAGCCAACATCGCTAATAAAATGGCGATCCGGGTCGGAATCGAAGGGGCGGCCGGGTTGAATCTGAAGGGATTGATTCTGGTTCATCCTTATTTCTGGGGAGGGAAATTGATCGGAGATGAAGAGAAGCTGAAACCGGAAGAGAGATGGTTTATTGAGAAATTGTGGTATTTGGTTTGTCCTACGATTAGCGGATTGGATGACCCGGTTGTGAACCCGGAATTTGAACCGGAATTGGGGCGGGTAGCGGCGGAGAGAGTGGCGGTGTATGTTGCGGAGAAGGATGCTCTGAAAGACAGAGGATGGTTTTACAGTGAGTGTTTGAAGAAATCAGGATGGGGGGGCACCGTGGAGGTGGTGGAGACGAAAGGCCAAGGCCACGTGTTTCATTTGTTCAACTCTACGTCGGACGAGGCGGTTGATTTCGTCGGAAAGCTTGGGGCCTTCATCAACGGCGGACCCCGAGAATGAGCCGATCGGAGAATGAAACAAAAATTCCCCTCCACCTCCTTGTTCGGCGGCGGAATTTGAAGTCATTTTTAAATAAATTTCCTTTTGTGTTGTTTAATGATTTTGTAATTTGGAGGGGAAAAATAATGAAATAAGTTTTCTTTTTCCTTATCTAAACTTTAAATTTGTGGCAACTAGTGTTGGTAGAAAATATACTATTGCTATCTATTACAAATTTCTTTTCAGATAACATTTAGATTCAACTACTCCCTACTTACCGTAAACTCATGTTAATTATCGTTGAGCTAGAGTTACTACGAACATTTTCGTAAAATGTTATGCAGTACTTTTCTAAATTAGGTTATAACTAGGTTATGTTAATAGAATTTTAAAAGGGTTAGACTCTTTTTTAAGGCATTGGAATTTGTTTTTAGCAAAAAGAAGATAACTTTAGAAGGGGGCATCATGTCCAAACAAAACTCACCATTTCTTTTACAAATGGCCAACATGTCTACAAATTCTCACAAAAGTTAATGTCAATTCCATCTAAGTCATCCAATCCATTCTTTGGGGAAAGCTTTTTTTTTTTCCCCCTTTTTTTCCATTTTTTTTTCTTTTTATTGCAAGACCAACTATTATACACCTAATTCATTAATCAAGAGAAGAATACAAACTCATTGCTTACACAACAACCAATTAAGTTGCCTCTATGTTATGAAGTGTATATACTCTCTTGTTAATTTGGAGATAGTTTGTTGTTTGTATTTATTACTAATGACAATGTATGAATAGAGTTGCCCACTTATAGCCACTATTTTTGGTAGATTCAAAAATTTTATTGACTATATGTATATCTACAACTGAAAAAAAAAATGTAAAGAATAGGGCTTGAAACTAGGTCTAGAAAGGGTTGGAAGACAATTTTACCACTAAACTATCTTTTAATATTAGAATTGTTTTAGTTATATATATATATATATTATATAAAGATCATAAAGTTGAGTGAGAGCTCGAGTCCTCTAGGCCTACACTAAACTCGTTGGTGTGTGTATGTAACCAATATATATATCTATATATAATAGACAATGTCATAATGGAGAGAGTTACATATACTAGAAACAATCAAAACAAGTGTAGAAGTCGAATATATATAAAGTAATCATCGTTAAGTTTTACAAAAACAAACTTTGATGAAGTTTTTCACATGATATTTAGATAACTCATTGATGACTGATATCACAATTATTACTCTTTCCTTGATAATTACTATGTATATGTTTATAATTACTCATCACAAATATATAATAATAGCCGTCGAAATAAGTTTAGCGTAACAATAATGACACCATCATTCTACGGATGTACTAAGATGCACCAATAATGAAATTGGACTGTGATTATGTCATCAATGATGTTTGGATTGGTGGGAGATTCAAAATCTTAATTATCTTAATATATAACTTCAACTTTTCAATATGTCATGTCCGTCCTTAGTGGGTAAGTCATTTTCTTTGCACATCAATATGTCTTTTTTGGATGATTTGATCCCATTTTCTAAATATAATATTAATATTTATACACTCAAACATTTAATATAGGTTAAGATATTATTTTAATTAATCAACGTCGTTTTAATTATTCAATTTTAGTTGTTGTACTTTCAATAAATTTTAAATAGAGCTTCTCGAAATCAACTTTTACAGAAGTTAATTTAATAATAGTAATCATTTTTACACAAGAAAACATAATATGCGAATATATTTTAAAAATATATAATAATAATGCTATAAATAACAAAAAAATTAGTTTAGAAATGAACTATAATACAACATTGTGGATTAGATGTAAGATTTATTGAAAATATAGTGATTAAAATTGAATAATCATAAGTATTATTATTATTAAATTAAAATGAAACAAATTTCAAAGTAAAGAAGCTTAAATAGTAGTATTTTAAGATATATGTGATAGATTTATATAGACTTCTTTTCGTTTTAGTCAACTTATCTTAATCGTCTCGATTAAGAAGTCAAAAAAATCAACTTGTGTGAAGGTCCATTTGAACTATTTGTGCAAGAAAAAGTAATTTTGAAAAAATCATTTTCTTTTAAACTACTTTGTTATGAAAATTCTCTACACAAGTGTCCAAGTCAAAGTTTTAGTCTAATGACTTTTTGGTGTTAGAATGACTTTTTGTGTTAATTCTAATGATTAACACAAATTATAACACTTAATTTTATTTAGAAAAAAAGACAATGGATGTGAAAAGAATTCATACCAAAAATGTTCCGTACTCCCTCTAATTAGTAGCATTTAACAATTACTAGCTAAAAGACACGTGCATCACACGCGGTTAAAATATTTTATAATTTAATTTTTTCATATTGAATGGATATATATTTCATTTCGTTTGAATAATAAGAAAGTTGATACTACGCTAGTAAAAATTCAAGAGATTTGTTAGATATATAATCTTGTTTCATATTAAATTTGCCTCTTTCAGTATAGTAATAAATGTGGAGTCCACGAAATAAATAATTAATAGATTAATAAACCATTTAATGACGTGTCAAATAATGAATGGAAAGAGTTGGTACTATAGTAATACTAAATTTTTTTAAAAAATATTTATAAAATTCGATGGTGCAAGCTTATAAAGTCATCCCCATACTTCACATGCTAAGGGTCAGCATAATCATAAAACTAACCAATATAATTTGAATCAAACGTATCGCACTAATCAATCAATTTAAACTATTAAACCATGTAGATGGAGTCAATAATTTGAATTAGTCTCATCATTGGCCCAAAGTCTAAGCTCGATCTAAGCCCAGTCCGATGTCAACAATTGACCAATCTAGCTAGCCCAATCCAGTCATTTCATAAATTGGATTGGATATGGATATCTTTGTTTCAAATTAGGTCATGACACGTTTGAGTCGTACGTGGGTCGATCCAATGCCATATATTTTTATATATAAATATAATTACTAGTCCTGTTAATAAATATTAATAATCTTAACATCATGATTGTCGTGTTTTTTATAATTTTTCAAAAACACATCTTCATTTTGATCTCCTTGTTGGGAGTTCTTCTAACTTATTCAATTTTTTTTTTTAAATAAAATAGCTAGATTCAAAAGTTTGATGGATGATTGGAGCTATCCTTCACTGAGTTATGACAACGTATATTAAATAAATAATATATAAAATTCTAATTGTTTTCGTCCAAAACCAACAACAAATGGTATTTTTAAATGCATTTTAAAAGTTTAAGGAAATTTTGTAAACATTCGAAACTTTAGAAATTTTTTTACACAAAGTGTAAAGTTTAATGGACAATTTTTATTTAGCGTAAATTAATTAATATGCATTATATAATATTGGAACAATAACAATTTTTTTTTTTAAAGAAAAAGGAACAATAATAATCTTTTGATCGGTTAAAATTTCATGAAAATATATATTTTTTATTTCAATATTTTGTTTTGACCATATGGGTGGTAGATTTGAACCCATCATGTGACAGTGTGACAGTTTGCATAGAAGAAAAAGACAATACTCAATTATGAAAATAAAATATAAAATATAAAAAAAAATCACTTTTTGAGATTTTAAGTAAAGTATCACGTGGTGAAAATATTTAAAGCTAAAATTTGAAAATAAAAAAATTATAAAAAAAAATAAAAGTGATTTTTTAAATTTGGAATTTAGAATTTGACTTCGTTTTTTAAAATGTTGGTAAAAAATAAATATAAAAACAAAAGATTGAAACTTTGTTTAGTAATCATTTCAATGTTTTTTAAATTATACTTTTAAATTTTTGTTTATTAAAAACAAAAATCTTATAGGTTTGGTAATAGATTTTGTTTTCTATTTTTAAAAAACAAAATGTACTTTTTAGAAAGCTCATTGTTCTCATTTTCAATTTTTCTTTATAATTTTAAAAACAAAAAAGTGAATCAATCATGTTTTTTAGATATTAATTTTAAAAAACAAAAAAAAGAAAAACAGATGGGTGATCAAACAAGCTTTTAAGGGTCGGTTTTAGGTGGGGTGAATTGGGCTATGTTTGGGTCAGGTATTGTTATAATATGTGTTTTAGGGTTAAACGTAGAAATTACTGATCTCTACTTTTCGACACAACTACACGAAAAATGAAATGGTTGCGAAACGGACTTCAATTAAAAACTATTTATTTAATAAAAAAAATTGCACAAATCACCCTGATATATATAAGGTTTGTTACGATAACAACCCTGAACTTTTGATTTGATCGATCACCACGCCTAAACCTTGTATTACAAACGTTGCAATCAGCCCTAGGTTAAAATTGGATAATTGAAGAGAAGGGCAAATTGGGTTATAACTCTCTCTTCTTCTTCATCACTTCATTTCCATTTCCATCCACTTCATCGGTACCATTTTTCCCACCCGAAGCTCTTCCCACAAAATTCGGCTATTTTCTGATTATCCCACCACCGGCTCTCCCATTTTCTTCACCTTCTACGAAGCCAACTCTCAATTTCTTCCCCTCTCTAATTTGGCTTCAAGGTGGCCCTATCTGTTCTTCCATGGTCGGCAACTTCTTCGAGATTGGTCCATGGCGAGTCAATTTCCAGAAACAAAAAACTGAACCCATTTCCCTAATCCCTAATCCCGGCTCATGGAACCAAATATTTGGCCCTCTATTTCTCGACAACCCAATTATAATTGCCTTCACCATTGAATCACGTTGAAGCAGAAGCTTGTACTTCTTCCACTGCACAAACTCTCTCCGCCATTTCCTCCGGCGTGCAAGCAGCTTCATTTCTCCCTCTTTTTACTAAATTGGTCTTCCTCGTTGTTTCCTCCGTAATGCGGAGGAAGTTTTTATGACAAATTTGCCCTTCTTAGTGAGCTATATAATTTTAACCTAGGGGAGGTGATGATCAAATTTTAAATTTAGGGGGTGTAATTGTAACAAACCTCATATTTTAAGGGGTGTTTGTGCAATTTTCAAATTTTAATTTAAAACTATTAACGTTACACCTGCTTAACACTTGGAATAAATCTCGTCACCGTGCAATTTATAATTCGAAGTTACGAATTTGCCCTCCATCCCCGTTAATCGAGTTCTTTCGTCCTGTACCAGATGGCAACAACTGATTGGCTGCTTAAACATATTATTTAATTAATTAGTTTTTATAGTATTTTTATTAGTATACCCAATCAAATTCTTACACGTAACTAAGTAACGTAAATAGAAGTACTTCTCCTACATTTTTGTGTGGTTTATTTGAGTTAGTTGGACTGCATCTATTATTTTAATGTTCGGATCCAAGATCTTAAGAAATTTAAAAAATATATAATTTTGGTTCAAATTTTAAATTTAATTTTTGTACCATATAATTTTAAAACATAAAATTAATCCATCCAAACTTATATCATACTCCTCAAATTTTAAAAATAAAAATAATGGTTACGGTGGGTTTTTTTAGTTGATAATTTGAAAACATAATCTTGAAAATACTAGATTTAAAGAAAACAAAGTTGTATTTCATCTATAGTAAATGCTTCGACGATGAGAATTTTTTTGTACCATTTTTGTCCTTTCATTAGTACACTTTTATACAATTACATTTGAAAATGTATTCCAAACATACTCTTAGTCTTTAAAAAGTTCAACATGTAACACTTTAATGAGAGAAAAAAACAATCAAAGGGCTAAGAGCTAATTATGGGATCTTGTGTTCTACCTAGGATTTAATATCCTAGTAATTTCCTTGAACCCAAATGTTGTAGCGCCAGATGTTGTAGCGTCAGATGAGTTCTTCTGTGAAATTAGTCGAGGTGTGCGTAAGCTGACCCAAGCACTCATGCATATATAAATCGCAGTCCTCCCTTGTCTCTCCTAGAAAGTATATCAACTAATATTATTGAAATAATGTATAAGTGAACAAAAAAAACCATCATTTTCTTAATTATGATAACGTTAATTTTTGTTCACATATGTAAATTCAATATATTTTGTCCAGATTATTTTAGAATTGAGTTAATTTTTTATTTTTAAAAGAACATATCACGAGATTATACACTAGTGTTTTCAAATATAGAGTTTTCTTGCCATTTTAAGCAATGTCTTAATTCTTAAAGAAACAAAACAAGACTCTGTAAATATTATGAAAAATATTAAAATTATTGAATGGTTTAGAGGTGTAATAGAATTGAATTATTGAATAATATCAAAAAATTAAGGTTTTTAAAATAATGATTTTATATTATTATTTCTATTATTAGGGAGTAAGGGGGAGGAAGATAAAAGGAAAGAGTAGTGGGGCAGGTCTGCAATTATTAAAAAACTTACAAAAGAAAGGAAACACAAATTTGCTCATACAAGACTTTGTACTTCAAATCACAATGCCCTCAACTTTTTTCTTTAAAATATTGTTTTGGTCCCAATAATTTCATCATTGTTTTATTTTAAATTCCTCCACCTTTTAAATATTTAATTTTGGTTCTTGTACGGAAAAAGCTTAAAAATGGTTATGTTATTAAATTGAAATAAAAGAAAAGAGAAATAGGAGTTGGAGAAAAAAAGTTGTTAGAAGTAATAAATTTAGATAAAAAATCATCATCATTATTATTATTTTATTCGAATATATTTTGACAATATTAATATTTGACATCAAAGTTTATAGTATTATTTATTATATCAATTGAACTATATTAATTTTGATAATATATAACTATAGTAGTATAGTTCAACGATTTAATCTTTCATCTTAAATACGAGAGTTCTTTTTGTCCCTTGCTATTAAAATTAAGAATTATTATGGTGTACTAACAAAAAATGTATAAATATCGATAACACTTTAAAAAAATGTCATAATTAGCGATAAGTAAGTCTCAACGATAAATGATTACTAATGCTAATTAAAATACTAATTAGTGGAGGTTGATTAATGAAAAAGGTTAAGGGCTTGATTGCAATAATTTTTATAGTTGAGGACTATTAGTGTAATTTTCATAATGATGTATCTAGATTCTTCTATAAGTATATTAGAAGAATTCAGAACGGATCGGCTTTCTTAATTTGCTATTTTATTTCTTCTCTGTTTCTTCTTCATTCTGATTCAGCTATGGCTTCCGATGAAATTGCCTTAAACGTTGCACCTTATTTCATCGTTTACAAAGACGGTCGAATCGACAGGATCGTCGGCAACGATGTCGATCCTCCCGGTCTCGACCCCAAAACCGGCGTCGAGTCAAAAGACGTCGCTATCTCGCCGGACGTCGCCGTTCGTGTTTACAGACCCAAATCCGCCGCCGAAAAACAATCCGAGAAGCTCCCTCTTCTCGTTTACTTTCACGGTGGTGGGTTCTGCATCGAAACCGCATTTTCCCCTTTCTACAACCAGCACATCAGCGCTTGGGTAGCCGAAGCCAACATCGTCGCCGTCTCCGTCGATTACAGGCGAGCACCCGAGCACCAATTACCGATTCCTTTTGAAGATGCATGGACCGCCATGAAATGGATCGCGTCCCACTCGGAAGGAAAAGGACCGGATGAGTGGCTGAATGAAATAGCAGATCTGAACCAGGTTTATTTAGCCGGAGACAGCGCTGGAGGAAACATGGCACACAGGATGGCGTTGAGGACGGTGACGGAAGGGCTGTCGGGAGTGAAGATCAAGGGATTGCAGTTGATTCACCCACACTTTTGGGGGGGAAAATTGATCGGAGAAGAAAATGATTGGGATCGAAAGGACTTATTCGTAGTGGAAAATCTGTGGTTTGTAGTTTCGAAGGATATAAAGACACTAGACGATCCGATTGTGAACCCAGAGCACGATCCGGATTTGGGGAAGTTACCGGCGGAGAGAGTGGCGGTGTATGTGGCGGAGAAGGACAATCTGAAGGAGAGGGGAAGGCATTATGCAGAGTGTTTGAGGAAATCGGGATGGGGTGGAATGGTGGAGGTGGTGGAGACCAAAGGCGAAGGACACGTGTTCCATTTGTTCAATCCAACGTGTGATATGGCGTGGGAATTGGTGAAACAGCTGGCGGCGTTTATCAACAGTGGCCGCCGTGGGTAATTGGGCGGAAGTTGTTCGTCGGTGGGGCGGTGGAATTTTTAGTGTCATGTTTTTATGTCAAGTTTATGCGTTGGAGAAATAATAGGATCCAATTCCTTCTATTTCTGCTTCTGTGTTGGGATTTCTTTAGTGGAAATTTCTTTTTTTTTTTTTTTTTTTTTTTCCTTTTTTCTCTTTTGGGTAAATTATATTGTTCACTTCACACTGTTATAAATAACATTTAATGTGGTGTGATTGTGATTGAAATACTTTTAGGAGAGAAAGATAGCTATTTGCAGTTTTTTATTAGTTTAAAAGATAAATCAGTGCTTTATTTTCTTTCTCCTCTTCCACTACTTTGCCTCTTCTGGCTCCAAAGTTTCTTCTTCTTCTTCAATAGCTACTTGCTACCATTCGAGTGAAAATCTGTCATTGACAGTGTGGAAGTAGAAGATTCCAACAGTTTGTCCTCCCCTGATCAGATTGTATCAGAGCAATATGTTTTTATAGATTTCCAGTTGGTGGGGTTACAGCATGAGGTAGTGATGAGTTGTGAACGACGGTGGTGTTGGAGATCACGGCGACGAAGGCAACGGAGTGTCCAATCTTGGGCACCGGCTATAGACTCTCCATTCTCTCTTCAATTTCTTCTCTTGAGAATTAGTTCAACGGGGGAGGGTGCAAGGCAAGGATAAATGAGAAAGAAAATATAATAAAGCCACGTAGGCTCAACTTAATTTAAAAATATCAAAAATTTGTTATTTTGATGCCAACTCATTTTTCCGTGGACCCAAACTTTGATGACCAAAAGTGTATTTTGTCACAAAAAAAAAAAAAAAAATATATATATATATATATATAATAAAATGATACGTATGAAATTTGAAATTTGAAATTTGAAACTTTTAACCTACCTGCTTCTTTACTTCATTTTGACACGCTAATGATTTCTTATGCTATGTTAATATTTTATTTTATAGATCTCACCTAATTAAGGAAGATTCTATGTTAATATTTTATTTTATAAATCTAACGTAATAAATAATATTTTATTTTATAGATCTCACATCATTAATGTTTTTTAGTACAAATAAATAATTAGATTAACAATCTAAACATTTAAAAATATTTAGAGGTATAGTCTAGTTCACAATTCATATTTCACAAATGTTATATTCTTGAAATATATTTCATTATTGCCTTTTCTCTTAATTTTAGGACAAAATTAATCTTAATACTCGTTTTCTCTCGATAAAGTTTCTAAATTTTTACCATTTAATTATATTATAAAATCGGTAAAAATGTCTTTAAATATTATCAAATATGATTTTGCAATTAATATGATATATATTGTAATTACTATTTATGGTTATTAGTTAATGTGTATTATAATATTATTTGATTTATATGATATTTATTCCTCCATTCTAGTGATTTCGTAGTTTAAATATATTTTTTATTTGATTTTAGTTATATTTATTATACACGTTTTTTCCTTTTCGCAATTGCATCTCAGTATGGTCAAAGATCTCTAGATGTATAAAAATCTTATATTATCGAAAATCAAAGTTTTGGAGAGAGGTGATAGAATTTGAGCTTAGGTTCGTGGTATTAACATAATTATCGTCTCTAAAGGTTCGAAGTTCAATCCTTGAATTCAATTGTGTTGGAATTAACGTTTTGAGATCTTTTAGTGTGTTATCGTTAAAGAATGACGGAAGGAATCTTCGTTGAAAAAATGGAATCAAAGCTTTGAAAAACGATGTGATGGGATGAGTGAAACTTTTGGGATGAACAATTTATTGAAGATAACGACAATGGGGGACAACACATTTTTTTTTTCTTTCTTCACATTTTTCACATTTATTGAGTAACTATATCTTCTTCTACTTTTTACATTTATCGAGAAGTATCATTTTAACTTTACACTTCAAACACAAACTTCTTTAACTCCAATATATGAAGTTCAAGTAAACTTCTTTAACTCCAATATATGAAGTTCAAATATTTTTCGTTGGAGAGTAAAATGATCTTTTTAAAGAGGAAGATCTAATATTTTTTATTTATATTTAGAAGTTCGAGGTTTTTTTTAAAATATAATATATATTATCACTGTTCTCTTGTTTTTTTAAATAGTTGTACTATTAATTTGCTAGAAACAGAATCATCTCTCACTCACATGACACTGATGTATTGTTTCTTTAGGATGATTTGGTTGGAAGTCAAATGAGGTAATTATTAAGCTAGTTCCTTTCATTTTTATACTATGATTTGTATTGATCTTAAATAGAGTATTCTAACCAAACCTATATTATTAATATATTCCGCTTTTCATTGGCTTTTTGAAGTAAAATCATTTGGTGTACGGAGACACTTGGCGGAAAATTTATCAAAAGTACTTATTCTCTTATTGCATGTCACATTAACATAGTACTCAGTCACTAATATTTTGGTCCCATTTCTTCCGTATGCTAATCTGGATACTATTGTGATGACAGAACGAGTTGGTGTGCATCAAGGACAACGAGATTTGACTGCAAAACCTTATTTCGGCTCAAGAGGTGAAGTTGGTGGTGATCATTGTTTGGAGGATTTGGGAGGGTAGTAATAACGTATGTTGTTTCACAATATTCCTACTGATAATTACTCGATATGTGCAAATTTCAGACAGGGGTAATTGCTGGTGAAGTTGGGAAGGGAAAACAGTGAACTCATCTTCTTTCTTACTCTGTTGGTTGGCATTCTCTTTGAGAAACCAATGAAATTAATGTTAACGTGGCTTGGAGCGCCCTTGATCGTTGATATGGTGGTCTTTAGTTGAGTGTGTCATGGCCACTTGAGGTAAGTTCGATCGTCTGCTGGATTTAAGTTCACAAATAGATGCAATGGGGTGAAGATCCATGAAGCCAAGGCTATCCGTGAAGGCCTCTGTAGCATGATATCTCTTAATAATAGAGATAACAAAATCTCCCAAAAAAAGGTGTGTGTTTACCAACCCAACTTCTCTGCCAAAACAAAAGGAACTCCACACAAGCTAAGATCATCTAAAGAGAAAAAAACCCCACACAAGGAGCAAAGGAAAAGAGTGAGATAACTCAAACTTATCAACTTACCTTCACTGGCGATGAGAAGAGGAACCCACGATTCTTTAAAGGGGAGAGAGAAAGATTTTAATTTAATTTTTTTTTTTTTTTTTTTAAAACAAAGTTAAAAATCCTAGAAGGAGAAGATATCACAAATGTCTTGTTCTTGAAAGATGAAAGCAAACAACTCATAAAATGTTTTGTCTTGAAATGATAAGATATCAATCATAATAAGGACAATTTTATTTTCAAAATAAAAAAGCAAATAAATTAATTTTTAAAAGTCAATTAAATTAATTTTCAAAACTAAAAGCCAAATAAATTAAATTAACGTTTATTTGCAGGTTAAATGGATCTCATAAATTTTGAAAAATGTAAAATAAAAAGTTTGGATATAAATATAGTGAATACCGACCACAGTGGGAGTCGAACCCACGACCTTTTGATCCGAAGTCAAACGCGCTAATCCACTGCGCTATGCGGTCAATTGTTGTTATGCGGTTACACATTAATGTACAAATCAAATTATTTAAAAATACACATCTTGATTTTAGCCCCTATACTCTTTAATGTCAACTTCCGATCACTGTACTTTCAACAAATTTTAAATAATATTCTCTAAAATAGGATTTTTAAAAAAAAGAAATTCTCATGTTGCAGTGCTTTTTGCATGAATTATTACTATTTAACTATTTTCATTAAAAATTAACTTTGAAGAACTAAATGTTAAATGTATCAAAAGTATAACGTATATTAAAATAGAATGTAAGCTTGATTTTAGGGACATAAAATGTATTTTAACATTCTTTTTGGTATCTTTTGACTCTAAGAGAAGTAGTAAACAAATACATTTTCAAATATAGTAAAATGAACTAAAATATCTATAAAATAGAACAAATTTGACTATCAATATCTATTAATGATATTGATAGACATTGATAATTGAAATTGATTTATACAGATAGAAAATGAGTTTCTATTAATGTCTATTAGAAATATATATAAAATTTTGTTCTATGTTATAAATATTTTTAACAGTAAAACTATTTGCAATGATTTTCCTAATAAATATAATTTAGTTTTAGGCTAAAACTCAAAATAACTAATATTCTATTAAAGTCTAAAAGTTAAAGTTTGATCAAATATATGTATATATACACACATATATATATACATATATGTATGTATATATATCCACTCGAAGATTAAAAAGGTTGGGGGAGAGGACCATGTAAAATGTAAAAATGGCGGTATGCTTTAAGGAAGCGTGAAATCTACTACAGAGTGAGAGAGATTGAAATTGATTAAAGGAAAAGAAAAAAGGAGGTAAAAAGGACTGAGATCCCGGCGTTAAATGCCGACGGAGGAATTGTATTCAGGGGGCGACGGAGCGATGGGATGGGGGTGGTCGATGTTTGAGGGAGTGATAGCTGTGGGTTCAGTTTCTCTTCTTGGATGGGCAGGGTTATGGTTCTTGAATCGAAGGCTTTACAAAGAGTACGAAGAAAAGCAAGTCCTTGTTCAAATAATCTTCAGCGTCGTCTTCGCTTTCTCCTGCAATCTACTTCAGCTCGTTCTCTTCGAGATCATTCCTGTTCTTTCCAAAGAGTGAGTCCTCTGTCTTCTATTTCTGCTCTCTCAATTCTATTCTGGGTTGTATGTCTGAAATTTTGGCCAATTTGGACATATTTTTTGTTTTTCGTATTTGAGTTTTTTGTTTCCTCTTCTGTTGTTGTGGAATACTTGGTTAAATTGCTTGCTTTTTTGCTTTATGTTGGAATGTAATCGAGCAAGTACAATAGGATTATATATATTGGTTTGGTGTTTTGTTTACTTGGAGAAGTGATTAAGAGGTGATCTTGGAGTTTGTCTTTGTTGCTGGATAATGGGCTTTAGAGAAAATAGCGAGTCCACCTCTAAGAAGAAAACAATGCTGCTCATTACAACCTTTAGATTGTATATAGACATATCGGCTGACCTGAATGGAGGAATACCACTAGCCTCAAGATGAAATGACACTAGAATTCAACCACTTCAAATTTTCACTAGGCACACAATCCGTACTCCCAAAATGGTGGTATTCTCCATCAAGATCGTGCATAAGAATTCTGTAGCCATGAAGATCATCAACTCCCACTGATAATAAGAATTTTGTAGCTGAAAAATGTTTCTAGTGAATTGTGATGTTTTGGAAGATGGGACTGTGAATAACAGTAGTACTCAAGGATTCTTGGGGATTGTCTGATGTGATCATAATTTAAGCCACAACTGTGCAAACAAAACTTTCTTTGTAACAGAGAAGCCACACAATTTGGTTGATGGATTGCTTGGTGTATTAGACATTGCTTTGAAGGTTCAATATTTTGAAGGGCTAGTTTAAATCAACTGCGAATTGCTTGGAGATTTTATTTTTCTTGGACTATTATTTTGGTTGGGAAGAGCTTTGAAACAATTTTAGGGTTGGAGTCTTTCACTTCTCTTTTTTGGCTTTTAAAGCTTCCTTCAGTCCTTGGTTCACTTGCTACAAGATGCCCATTTTTCACATTCCTCAATTGAAGTTCAGAACAGGTTCATTTTCATAGAGGGGTGAATAAAAGCTAAGTAATCTGAATTTTAGTTAGGATGGCAGGTTGAACACAGGGAAGTCTCCCCCACCCACTGATCCTCCAAAAAATACGTATCCTTACCATCCCCCTCAAAGCAACGAGTAAACCAAGAGAAGATCGGAAGCTCGAAAGAGATATGGTTATCCTTCCAATGATTACGATGTGTGTCTTTAACCCCTTTTGTCGTCCATTCAAAGGGATGGGTGCCATGCTTACTTACGATAATCCTATGCCATAAAGAATCAGGTTCAAGGGAAAAGCATCAAAGCCACTTGGCCAACAAAGCTCTGCTGCTGATTCTTAGATTACCGATCTCTTAACCCCCTTGACTCATAGGGCGCCCCACCGCTTCCCAATTGACCAGGTGAGATCCATATTCTTCATCCACCTATTCCCACATAAAATCTCTCATATACTTTTCAATACTCTTGCACACCGAGGTAGGGAGCCCTGAAAAGGGGTAAATAATACATAGGGATTCCACTCAGCACTGACCTAATTAGGGTTAATCTGCCAGCTTTTGGAAAGAATCCTTTCTTCCACACTGCCAATCTCATACGAATTTTCTCACAAATAGGATCCCAAAAAGTCAAAGCTCTCGGGTTCCACCTAGAGAAAACCCAAGGTACGAAGGAAAAGAGCCAACCTCACAATCAAACACCTCTGCCCACCTCCACAACTTAACTTGATCTATGTTAATTCCAAGAATAGTACACTTGCTCGTATTGATTTTTAGCCCAGACATATCTTCAAAGAAAGCCACCATATGTCTTAGAAAAAAAAAGAAAGCCACCATATGGTTAAGGATGAGGAAGGACTCCTTTTTCCTAGAACAAAATAACATTGTGTCGTATATGCGAATTTTACACTTATTTTTTTATGGTTGAATTGTTGCAAGTTGTTCATAATTTAGTTGCATTAAATTTGGTTTATTTTAATTCCTACAGGGCTAGATGGATGAACTGGAAGGTGGATTTGTTCTGTCTCATACTCTTGCTGGTTTTCATGTTGCCTTATTATCATTGTTACTTGATGCTTTGCAATAGTGGTATGGGATCGTTACCAGCCTAATAATTGAATGTCACTATTTTTACTTTTGTTAAAATTATTTTATCCTTTTATGTTATTAGTAAATATTAAATAAAACGAATGTTTCATGAATTAGTTCTTATAATAAAATATTTGCACATATAAGGTAAGAGTTACTTTTTGTTATTTAAAACTCCTGTCTTGACTCTACTCAATATTTCTACAGTATGAAAAAAATATCAAATACACTTAAAACTCAATAATTCTGTTGAAGGGATTTAAGGTTGAATCTGAGGTTTTCATTTGTATAAAAATTGCATTTTATTTCAATCACTAGTGAAATTACAATTTTCTTTAGAACGTAACTCTCCAAAAGTTTAGTTTCTCTTATTCTTTTTTGGGTAGGAAACTGAGCTTTATGAGTAAAATGAAAGAATATACAAGAGGCATACAAAAAATAATAATAAAAAAATAAACCGACCAAAATTTTAATATAGATATACACACATTTTGTAAGAAGGGTGAAGCCCAAACCGAAGGGTTTATGTAACAGATTTCTCCAATTGATAAAAAGGACAGTTGATCTGATCTATAAAATGTAGTATACACACACCATGACATGACACAGTAAGGAAAATAATATGATCAAGGGAGCTACCGAAGGTGTCTTCCGTATTTTGAAAGAGGTGCTTGTTGCGCTCTTTCCAAGTTATCCTCCAATTTGTTTTATGATAAACAGTTGATGGTCCACTCAACGTGATGGGCCACTTCATTCCTTGATGTGAAGACACGATGCTATTATATGGTAAATTTGTTGTTTCATGAGGCAGTTTGACTGTGTGGGGCTGCTGAGTTCATTTTATTGTGACAGCAAAATCTATCCTTGAAACTATTGAGGCCAAAATTCGGCTTCCGTAAAACTTAATATTCAACAATATATGCTGATTACAAGCTCATGGACAAACTGAGATTACCGATTAAAGATTGGGTACCGTTATTGTTGCATTTGTGTAAAGGCCATGTATGGCACAAGCACAGCAAGCTGACTTTGCCTTTAGAATACACTAATTGGCTGTGCTAGTGCAGGTTGAGATTGTCTGAACGGAAGTATTCCTTATAACTAACCTTTTAGAAAAAAAAAAAACAAAAAAGAAAAGAAAGGAACTGACTATTTTGAGGTAGAATAAGGTTTTCAGCTCTGGTGATAACTTTTATTGTTCCTAACCTTCCTATGTGATGCAAAAACATTTATTTTAGGTGTAAGGAAGGAGCGGGCTGCACTTGGAGCCATGTTATTCTTATTGGCCTTTCTTTATGCTTTTTGGCGAATGGGCGTTCATTTTCCAATGCCTTCTCCTGACAAAGGTTGGGTGTTTTGAATTTATTGTTTAATTTTGCTACCCTTTCAGATATTTTAAAGTTTTTCTGTATGCATGTTAGTACCGGTTATTGAATACCCCCTACCTGTTTGTTTACTTAATACTTTAACTTTTGACATTTATGTCAGTTTGTAACTTTTCACACTTAAATGAAAAGCTTGTTTCCGGTTTTGTTTTCTAAAGAATATTTTCTTTTCAGGCTTCTTTACCATGCCTCAATTGGTCAGCAGAATAGGGGTGATTGGGGTCACTGTGATGGCTGTACTATCTGGTTTTGGAGCTGTAAATTTGCCGTACAGTTATTTGTCTCTTTTCATCAGGTACCTGTTACTAGTTCCTTGTGATATAATCATTTGGGCTGAATTGAGTTCTCTGTTTTTCTCTTCTTTTTTTTCCCCTTTTCCTATTTCCCAATATTTTGTCCAATTGGAGATGTCCTTTGTTACCCCTTTGGATGGGAGCTTTCTCTTCCCTTCTTTTTTGAAAATTTCATACATTAATGATGTTGTTTCTTATCTTCCATCCCCACCTGCTCTTCCAATAATAATAATAATAATAGTAAAATAAACATTTGAGCAGAATTTTCAGTTCATTTTTTTTCTTCAATAGTGTTTTTGGATACTCTCATTCTCAAATATTACCACTTCATTTGGGAGTTTCTAAGTTTGACAGGAATGAGGGGAAGCACTTCATATTACCTTGTTCAGTTTCTCCACTATCGAAGTATTTTAAAAATTGTTTCTACCTTGATGTTGTTTTAGTTTTTCATTTCTCATTGTGCATATCGTTTATTTTATAATTTGTAGAGAGATTGAGGAAACCGAAATTAAGGCCTTGGAAAGACAACTTATGCAATCTATCGAGACTTGTATTGCAAAGAAAAAGAAAATTATTCTTTCCCAAATGGAGATGGAGCGGGTCCTTGGCTCAGAGGAGGTATCTTAGATTCTTAATATTAGTTCTATTAGCTGGTTAAATCTGGAATTTTATGATTTGAAGGTATTACAGACTTTATTTTTCCAAGCTGATATATAATGTTGGCCTCAATGGACCTTTTCCGATTTTATCTATGAACTTTTAAGAGTCTAATTTTGACTTTAAGTTTAGGTTTTAACTAGCAAGTTTTTCAGCTTAGTTATTAATTTAAGTGATAATGATGTGGAATTTTGTTCTTTTTTCTTTCTTATTAATTTTAGACGGTGGTTGGTTGTCAATATAATAGCATTTCGTAAGTATTTGTTAGATCTTTACTTTTGGATTGAAGCCCTTTTTTAAATAGTTAGTTTGGCTTGGATCTTCGGGTTGGATTTTCTTCCCTTTTTTCCCCATGTTAGCTCCATTTCCTATAAAAAAAATTCATTGCATTTTTTATTGGTTTAGTCTATTTTGCGTTGGGGTAAATTATTTCATTTTAAAATATGTGAATTGTGTAGGTGTTCATTTTCTTGGATGTGTCGAAATCACTAAAATAAAGTCCAAGATTTTTCTAACTCAGTTTCATAAAATGTAATTTGTTGTCATATTAAACTATTAATGAATTTGAATACTTACTGTGACAGTAAGAACTTGTTCAAAAAATCTCACATACAA
Organism: Cucumis cinereus; assembly: GCA_037974625.1. Classification (NCBI taxonomy): domain Eukaryota; kingdom Viridiplantae; phylum Streptophyta; class Magnoliopsida; order Cucurbitales; family Cucurbitaceae; genus Cucumis; species Cucumis cinereus. The sequence goes on from JBBPDJ010000003.1 coordinate 3,583,020, forward strand.
GATCTTGATATTTAATTACATCACCAAATGCTAATGGGTGAATGTTACAGAATTCCAAGTCTAGATCTTTCTTTAAGCGCCTAGTTGGTACTGTTGTTCGATCAGTACAAGAGGACCAAAAAGAGCAAGGTTAGAACAGTCTTTCGTCCTTTTAAAGTTACTCTTTTCCCCCTTTTTTTTCCTTCTATTCCCAAATTATTCAGTACCCCGTTCAATTTCTTGCAGCATCTGTCTGAAATTCATTTCTTACGTTCTTTCTTTTTTCCTTGATAAAGTATAATCTATCGTGTTAGTCATTAAAAACATTTAGGGCCTGTTTGGTAGAGAATCCAGATTCCGTTTTATGTTTTTAGATTCATTAAGTTTGAAGATATGTGTTTTGTAGACAATCCGGATTCTGTTTCTGAAAACTGTTTATGGATTTTGTGATCAAAATAGTGCAAATTCTGAGACAACTTTTTTATGTTTTCATTTTATCCAGAATTTGAATTTTACATTTTAAAAAGCAGAATTATATTAAATACATGTAAAAACATTTAGAAATACAATATGTTAGGTTGTAAACTCAATTCATTTTTTCAATATAATATGTAATTATGTAATGTATTATAGATTATATAATAATACAAAATAATAATTATATAAATTTTTAGGTTAAATTACAAATTTGGTCCCTATGGTTTTAAAAGGATAGAATTTAGTCTCTATGGTTTATAACTACAATTTAGTCCTTTTGGTTTGATAGAATCATAGAAAATAGTCTCGCTCGTAGGGACTATTTATGAAGGTTTCAAATCATAAGAACTATATATGAGGTTTTATCAAGCTATAGGCTAAACTCTAACTTTCTCCAAACAATAGGGATTAAAATTTCAATTTAACCAATTTTTTAAACATAAATTATATTCATAAATAAATTAGTAATAGCTTTGTCAACTAAATCTTAGTGGATAAGTGAGACTAGTTTTATGATTTATAAATATATAGCATGAAACATATTTAAACATTTTTTTAAATTAGAATCCAATTTTTGAATCTGCTACCAAATACATGTCTCGAAATATAAAATACAACTTTGTTTTCATTGAATCCCTTGTTTTCAAATTTTTGTTTTCAGATTCTCTACCAAATAGACCCTTATGAATTTAACGTGGAAAAAAAAGAAGATGTGAACGAAGTGTCACAATTTTCTGGATTTTTCATTCTCCCATGATATTGTAGTTTTATTTTCACTTTCCTTGTTTGACCTTGGTTCTTTATTTTATTTTGCCAATTGTCTGGGATTATCTTCGAAGATATTAAAAATACGGAAGCAGAAGTACAAGCTTTGGAGGAGCTATCAAAGCAGTTATTCCTGGAAATCTATGAACTTCGTCAAGCTAAGGTTTGTGCTGTACTATTTGTACGAGTGTAGAAATTTATAGCATAATTGCTCATTACTTTCTCCACCATCATTTATAATGGCCCGAGAGTGCTTTGAATTTGTGTATGGGCTTGTAGACTAGAAACGGTTTTCCTGTTCCTTCATTTTTGCAAGTTTGGCTTTCAAGTCCCCTGGATAGTTATGTTTTTTTTATCGTAATTTACTATGTTTTTCTTTTCAGAGGAAGGTAAAATGTCTATATAGTTATGGTAGAAGTTGCTATGTTAGTTGAGCTATTGTAAATATTACTGGAAATGTAGGGAGGATTGACAGTTTTAGTACTTGGATGTACTGGGGACTGTTTGCATGTGTGTGTGGTATGTATGTACATGTATATGGATAAGAGTCTGATACTTTTATTGGACATTATCGAATGTACAAAACAACCGAGGAAATTACAAAATGCCATTCCATTTGGAAGAAATCAGCGATGGAGAGAAAGGAGAAAAAAAAACCTTCGGAAACTGAACTCCACAAAGGGGCATTAGGACTAGGAGTGACAATTCCCAAATTTATTACTAATCTCATTTTTTATTTTTAATTTTATTTTCTAATAAAAATCGAACTTTCATTGAGGAAAATAAAAGAATATACAAGGCATAAAAAAATAAAAGAAAAAAGAAACCCGAGATTCAAGAAAAGGAATCCCTCAAGCTACAAGGACAAGGATGAACTCCGATCCAAAGGGATCAAGTCTAGGTGGTAATTATTAAACATATGTGAAACACAAGCATATAGGTAAGAAATCTACTGATCCCAAACCTCCTCCCAGGACTTCTCCTCCCCCCTTGAGATTCGATTATGGCTCTCTCACCAAATCCCAGAAAGTATTAAAGAAGGAAACTTAAAGAAATCTGCCCCTGCAGGGAGGGTGTACCAGAACCTCCTCTAACGTCAACCTAAGATCTCTGCTGTGCCATGGAAACATTGCAGGACTCCAGAAAACAAGCCCAAATCAACTGTGCAAATTAACAGCTCCAGAGAAAATGGTCAAAGTCCTCCAACGTGCCTCTTCACAGGTTACACCACTGAGGCCCCAAACAAAAAGAAGGATACCTCTGCACATGGTCTAAGGTATTAACTTCCCTGTGCAAGATCTGTCAAAACAAGAACTTGATCTTAGATTTTAACTTCTAGAGTGAAGAAAACATGGGAACATCAGCGGTAATAGAGGTAGCACTCAAAAGATAGTAAAGAGCGCCATAGGAAAAACATCAGGAAGGGCTAGAGGGCTGATTGCTAAAGCACTCAATCAAGAAAGACATGTGCATCACTCGATTACAAAAGAAAGATAGCTGATTGCTAAAGCACTCAATCGAGATCTGAATGGATAATCTGCAAATTTGGAAAAAAAACACATCAAATAGTTGGATAAGTTCTTTTAGAAAACTAATTCTTTGTTTTTTATAAGCACTAGTCATGCATGTAATAGGCCATTTCCTAGTTGTATATACACGCAACTGTACCTATTAATGCTGTATTTGCCAGGTTGATCAGTAATTACTAGTGCATTGTTGGTTAGTCTAGTATGAAGCATTAGCAATTGTTGTTCTAATCATTTATTGGTTCATATATTTCTCGATACAGCATTTTCTACATGGAAAACTACTTCACAGTTCTTCTGACTTGGCAGGAGGCGGCAACTTATTCACGCACCTGGAGGGGTCACATGCAAAATCTACTCGGCTACGCATGTTCTATCTATTGTGTGTATAAAATGATTAAGGTTTGTTAATCTGCTCCTTCTACGTCTTTTGTCAGTAAAAATAATTGGTTCTTGTGTTCAATAATTGATTGTGAACTCTTGTATGATAATGTTAGGCAATAGATATTTAAAGCCACAAAAGTGGGTTCTAGATTAAATTGATGGGATGAAGAAGTAAAGGTGATAGTGTTGAAATTTCTATATTATTGAATAATCATAATAATTCAGATTACATAATGATCTATTATATGGGGAATAAATAGACCTCAAAGAACCATAAAGGAAAATTCATAAATGGAAAATACCAAAAAGAAAAATAATAATGGAAAATACTAATAGTCCATAAACCCTAATTTTCCTTTTCAACAGTACTAATGCAAGAGTAGTTATGTTTCCAAATAAATAATTTAACCTGCTATTAGTTAACGAGTTCTAGTTAGTTATTTCCGTTTTTCTTTCTTTTGCAGCTACTATGATTTATCTTATAATTTTAGATTTCCTGCAAAATAGTGCTTCTAGCTCACAACAGAAAACTATCAACCCATAGGTTACTGCTCTTGCTAATTAATTCTCAAGCCAACAGTAAAATGGAAAATAATAAGAAAGTACCGTTCATTCCCTGAATCCCTCTACTCTAGTACTTGTTGTAAGAAATAGGAATAACTTTACATGCACGATTTAAATTATATTATAAATTTTTTTTATCATTTAAACTTGATCTTTTAATAATGTCAAAACTTATCCATTGTTGGCAAAGCGAGCCCAATGCAATTTGCATACCTTATGTGTTAGCGACAACAGGTCTGCGGTTCCAATCCTCCCACCCCTAACTTTTCCATTGTTGGTTAGAAGTATCTTTGGAGTGTGTTGTTGCTTAGAAGTAATCTTTAATGACTCCAAGTTGTTTCCTTTTCAATTTCCAGTATTATGTATTTACATCTTGGTATCTGATTCATTTTATTTTTTTCCCTGTTTTTGCAGTCTTTGCAAAGTGTTGTTTTCAAGGAGGTATTGCTATAATTTTCTACTGTTTATTTTATTATTTCATATTGTAGATGTAGCTAAGGGATTCTTATGTTTTTAGAACCATGTTTTTCAATTCATATTTTACCTACTTGATGTCTTCCACGTTTGAAATATGTAGGCTGGTTCAGTTGATCCTGTGACAATGACAATTAGCATATTCTTCCAATTCTTTGACATCGGGATCAATGCTGCATTATTGTCTCAGGTAGTCTTTTATGGTTCTAATTTTACTTCACCATCGTGAATTGACTGTTAGCTTCACTCACCTGATTTACTTTGATTTATGGTTCTAGTCATATTGGAAATATTAAACCTTTTATCAAGATGTCAGCATTTGATCGTTCATAATGTTTGTTCAACGTTTCAAATATTATCATTGGCAGAACCCATATCCAATTCTTTTGTTCATTCACCGATTTCAAATTGGAGATCATTCTTGTACTCACCTTTTTGTAGTGGGAGTGTACTAACTCCCTCCTTTTATCTCATTAGTGAATGAAACTTTTATTCTCTTCTGAAAAATTAATCAGATAGACTTGTTAGGTGAAGATGGAACTTGCTTTAAATATATGATCAACTTTTAATTCATATCGATTTGTTTGTGGCTTCTATTAGTCCTTTTCTGACCACCCTGCATTCTTGGAGTTTATAGTGCCATCAGTCATGTAAAAAACCAGATGGAAGTTGTTAGGCATATAATTATTAAAAAAAAAAAAAAACCCTCAATTAGTCAATTAGCTTTTCATTTATGTGGGTTTTTTTTTTTTTTGGTGGTTTCTGTCAACATTGGTTTTCTGACATTCTTTCTGTTTCTTCTGTAGTATATATCCCTATTATTCATTGGCATGTTGATCGTAATATCTGTACGAGGTTTCTTGACCAATCTAATGAAGGTATAATCTTTGGGTTTTCATTTTAATTGCTTGTTCTTAGTGATATTTAGGATGTTCACTTTCCTTCTTTTTATTTTTTATTTTATTTTATGCCCCTACAAACTGAGGGGATGTTCTAAGTGAACAAGTATTACCATTTTGTTGCTACTTCCTTATTTTGCAAAGGGAACATATAGTGTAAAAGTAATTAAGCTTAGTTTTGAAGCTTCCGTTTTCTATTGTAAGTTGTCCGTATGATTGTGGCATTCATGATTCATATAATTTGGATTCAAGTGTACATTCTTATTCCTTGCGAGATGTGTCTGTGTGAGTGTGACTAAGTGCAACAACGAGCTTTTTTTTTTTTTCTTGGGATGAAAGTAATGCAATTACTTGGCAATTATTTTCCACTTATCATTTCCTCTTATTGTTTAATAGCTTGTACCAATACCTTGAAGCCTAAATATATACAATATTCATTTTACTTTTCCTTTTTTTTTTTTGCTGGCATAGTTCTTTTTTGCAGTCTCTAGAGTTGGGAGTGGATCTTCGAGCAATGTTGTTCTTTTTCTCTCTGAAATTATGGGAATGTACTTTGTCTCATCTATCCTTTTGATAAGAAAAAGCCTGGCAACAGAGTACAGGTATGAAATTATATTGTACATTTGAGTTGCTTTTAGCTTACTCTAGGGAGTATCTGCGTGGATAAAGAATACTTGTACTAGAAACGATATTACATAGAAAATGGGAGATGGAATCCAATTCTAATTTCTCAATGCATGTGGAATTAACCAATAAAATAGAGAGTTTTTTAACTCCCAAAGTTGAGCAATATGACTTTTCTGGATTTAGAGGGCCTCATTGCAGCTCTTGACGATCTCAGAATTTTAAGGGCAAATTGCAAAAACCACCCCTAAAGTATGGTGGTAAGTTGCAATTATACCCTTAACCCTTAACCCTAAACCCTAAAGTATTAGGTCCTCAAGCTTATCCAAATTTTAAAATTGGACCTTCAAACTTACATAATTGTATAAATTGTATTTGATTATATACTTTTGGGGACTCAATTTTCATCATTTGAAGATCCACTTTCTACAATTATTGTTAGCTTGAGTGTCCACTTTAATGCTTTTAGAAGTTTAGGGGCCCAATTGTTATTATTGAAAGTATGAGGGTGTAATTGCAACGACCACTATACTTTAGGATGACTTTTGCAATTTGCCCGGATTTTAATTAAATCACCTTGGTTTTTTTATTAATGCTAATCAGAGAAATTTTTGTATAATCTATTTGCCTTGGTATTGAACGAAAGTTACAAAATTTTAGTTTTCCCCCATTTTTTTAGAACTTTTTCTCTCTAGTTGTAAGCATGTTTCTTATTCAATACACGAATCAATACTGCCATCTGTAAATCTTTCTCGCTGTGTAATTATCACGAATAGCCGGCAATATATTGATTTCATTGTTAATGTTCGTCTCAGGTTGATCATAACAGATGTATTAGGAGGAGATATTCAGTTTGACTTTTATCACCGATGGTTCGATGCAATCTTTGTGGCCAGTGCCTTTCTTTCTCTACTTTTGCTTTCTGCGCATTATACATCACGGCAAGCTGACAAACACCCAATTGACTAACTCAAGTAAGGTATGTACATTAATATTCCTTGTTCAATTGTTAGGCCACTTTCAGGCATCATGTTTAATTAATTCATGAGAAGATTGGTTTACAGAAGTTTCTTTAAAATATAATGGTTCTGAGGGCTTTTCTTCTAAGACCACTTATTATTTGCTTCTTATTATCCTCTAGCTATGTGATTCATCAGTTCAACCACTAACATGAATCATGAACGCATATGCAAAAAATCATCATTGCTTAAATGGGTAATCAAATTGTGCTTACTATGTGATTAATCTAATTTGTGAAAAAGTGGTATTGTGGAGAAATTTCATCCAAACCTTGTTCCGGTTCAAATGAATGGAAAGGAACCGGCTCACCTTGGACAACCACCACATTACTGAACTTTTTTTTCATGAACACTTGTATTATCTTATCTTGCTCTTTTTTTGTGTAAATTCTCTATGTACTTTCAAAGCTTAGTCTTGCATCACTTATAGCCAATGGAATTGTTTTTGTAATTCTGACTCCCTTCCGTAATCTCATATGGTCTATGCAGATTGAGAATACTGGGTAGCTTGGAGTAGACAATTGAAGACTACGGAACACTTTGAGATCGAATTATCAGTTAGGCTGGATTCTTGCGTTATCTGGACGCATTGAGTGCAGTAATAACAGAGAACGTTGCCGGGTATGATCTTAGGATGGGATGAATTCTTTTGTGCACAGCCTCATCATGTATAGATAAAGGTTCGACTGGCAGTATCAAACTTTTTTCCTTCAGTAGTAAAAGCGTTATTCAATTTTATTGATTATGCTTCCTATATAGGATTATCTCAACATTATGTCAAGCAGTGAAAAGATGAGTTTATTATATGTGTGCTTGGCATTTTTTGAGTTGTGAATTGTGATGTTCTGTAATGGGATGCCTCTTTTTATAGAAAGTTATAGCAACAATTGTTTGATGTTCTGTGTTTTTGAGATCTTAGAAGAAAGGTTGATAGCATGTTTGGTCGTTTTCAGATTTATCGAGTTCATTAAAAAAATAAATAAAAAAAATTGCTTTAAAACAGTTTTTGGATTCTATGATACAAATCATGCAAATTTTGAAAACAATTTTTTTTAAAATATTTTCAGAGTATCTAGGTTTTAAATACGAAGTTTTAATATGGAAAATGATATTAAAAATAAATAATAATAATAATAATAAATATATGTTTCCCGTTATAAACTCAATTATTTTTGTTAATTTAGAATATGTAGTATGATAAAAATAAATTATGACATTACAAAACATTTGTTGTTCTTATAAATGGATATTTTGTTTTTTTTTAATCTTTATTAGATATTTTTTAAAAAAAAGTAACAAAATTGATGCAATCTAATCCAAACCATGAAAATGAAAAGAGATGATTGTCTATTAGTGATAGCAGTCTATCAATATTTATCACTGATACACAATAGTATTTTATTATATTCATAAATATTTTGGTTCATTTTGCTATATTTGAAAACAACTAAGCTTAAACTAATGACATTGTTGATGTAAGTACTTCATCAAATGTCCATTTTGATTTCTTAATTTTCCCCCCTATGTTTAAAACTTGTAAATATGAATAAAAAATGGACCCTTTTTTAAAATATAGAAACTAAAAAAACATTTTCTTAAAATCCTCCAATTAAACTGTACATTTTAAAAATATAGGAAGTAAATAAAACGAAATCCAAATGGAAAGTAAATTCACTCAAAAGGCAAAATAAATAAGAGAGAGTAAAATAGAGATATAAGTTTTAGGGTTTTTGGAAAAATAGGTTGGGAGGTTGAGGTGGCAGTTTGCTACCCATTATGGAAGAAAACATTTAATGTATTAACTCTTTCATGTAACACTAAATTATTTTCCCTCTCATTTATTGCTAAATTCAAAAATATTCAAATCTTTCAATTATTTTGTCATCTTTATGAGCAATGAAGAAAAAGAAAACTTCATTATTATTACTAATTTATTATAAAAAAAGAAAAAGAAAAAAATATATATATAAAAAAAAAGATAACGTAGTAGTAATTAACATATACTTATTTATTCAAGATCAGACGTTTAAAATATCATATTAAAAAAATAAGAGTTAAATCAAACTCATTATCAATAAGTTTATAAGAAAGAGTCTCATTTTGCTATCTAAGTCACTTCGAGAATTAATGTCTATACTGATTGATTTGTCAACCTTGCCTTAAATACATTTAACATTTTTAGATATTTATGGCGTCAACAAGAATAACCTCTCTTTCAGTTTTTATGACTTATTTTTTAAATATTAAAGTGAACCTAACTTAGAATACATTGAAGTCAAGCACAATGTTATAACAAGATATCTGGTAAACTAACTTAATATCAAACAATAAGAGCGAGAAGATAGAAAGACATAACCAATTCGATGCAATACACCTTCTGGGAATGTATGTCTGATGGAAAGAAACTTCTTCATTATATAACGAATTAAGTTATTACAAAGAAGAACTTAATTGATACTCCATCTTCAACGATTCACGTAAAGCCTATTCTTCAGTTTCGACTGAGGTTCTTCTTAACTATGAGGTCTCATTACTTACAAAAGGGTTAACCTTGCAAGTAAACCAAACCCTACAAGATATACAACCCAACCTTGAGAAGATCTTTAAGAAAAGAAAAAGAATTGTCTACATTTTGCAAGAATAGAAAAACAAGTCAACGAATTTGCACTACACATTTCAACTGATAAGAAAAAAATCTTCAGGTAGAATCTACGAGACACAAAACATATAACAAAAGTCGTTCGATTTTTTTTATAAGAAAACCAGCCAATCATAATGCATTAGCATATTTTTCTTTTTAAATAAAGTTGTCCTTGAAAGAAACACATGGGCCAAAAATACACCATCATAACATAGGTTGAAAGCTCAACAAGGTGAACCATGGATATTGGAATAGCACTCTTGCCAACACATGAGAACTAGTAGAGATATCCAAGCTTGATGTCACAACATAATGCAATAGACAGATTTTCAATGGCAAATCTTTACCATATGGATATGGATATGAGCTTAAATGTTCGTAGCTTTGTGATGTTATAAATGAAATACACGTCACACTTGTTCGGATATGCAATGCAACGATAGATGAAAAACTTCATAATGCCATGGCATTATATGCATAGTGATGTTTAGATTCAAATGCTCTTTAGTTTCTTGATTTGATATATTTCATTCGATTGACTCGTTTTCCTTGCCAATTACTTGATTGTTTTGTTTTTATTTTATTCGTTCAATTTCTACAAATCAAACAAGTACGCATACAATAAATAATAAATAAGGTCACTCACAAAGTGCACTATCAGATTGGATCCTACTTAAACGACGTAGTACACAACAAACATTCGCCACTAAAATCACACTCAACGACACTACAAGTTGCCTATCTACCTGCATCTCATCCTAAATCTCAAAACAAAATCAAGAAAGCAACAAGAACAAGGTCACTTCAAGAACCATCCAGATGGATGTAAAAAGCCTAAGATCATAGCATTGAAGAGGGAGTTAGCTATATCATAAATGACTCTTTCACTATAATCTTTGAATGAGAGAAACTTCAAGGGAAGTCAAGAATGAAGCACAACAAAACAAAGAACATATGGGGAAAAATATGTCATATATGCTCAAAATAGCTCACAACCACCATGAAAGCAAAAGGGAATCCTAGCTAGATTGACCAAATACTATGCCCATTAATTACCCATCAAATTATACCTTTTTTACCATTATTTAAGAAAATAAAATACATTGGAGTTGACAAAATATATTTACTATCTTAACATTACTAAAATAGGGTTAAAGCTGCTTGATTATTATTCATGAATAATTTAGATTTCGATAATATATATGAATAATTTGATAGGTAAATTACTTCGGTTTTACAAGAAACTTTGACTAATTTCTCTTTAATTTTAATTTTTATGCATTGTTGATGTCAAAATCTAGATAGGAAAGACAATATGATATCCAAGGACAACAATGGTAAATTTGTTTAAAGGAAAAAGAGTATAGCCTGAAAAAGAAAGAGAAATCTACATATAGTGTGAGACTGTCACACACACTTTGATGTTTAAATTAGAGAGTGAAATCGTGTGGAAGCTTGAAGATTTGAGAGCGAGAATTGACGTACGTCCTATGCGGCTATATTGATGTTTATTATAGGAGTAGATGACTTATATTATTCTCCATAAATTTTTGGAGCTACGTTAGGATAAAATTTCATTTTCTTTGGGACGAGCATGCGAAGGACATGTCTCATTGGCCATTTTGCTAGCCTTGGTCTATGCCATTTTGGTCCCAAGATGATGTACTTCTTGGTTTGCAGCATGAGTGAGCATGCTCGTTTTGTATTTTGTTAGGCTCGACCTCGACCAAAGCTAAGGATGATCAGATCAGTTTGGCCCAAACCTTAGGCCAACTATCTTCCCTTTGCCATTTTGGCCTTATAGTGTTACATTTGATTTGAACCTTGTTATTTTCTTGACTTTGTCACTTGTTCCTATTTTATGTAGATTCTACCATGTGGTCCAAACTTTGGAACTTGTAGACACTAAGCTTAGTGACTAGATACAACCTTCAAAATTCAAAGACTAAATTTGTAATTTAACCATCAATATATTATTTTTCATTAAAATAAATTAAGGAAGGGAAAATATATATTGTAGCTTTAGTTTTATAAAAATACATTTAATATAAAATCTTCATTCACATGTGTATCATCAAGAACGTAAAAAGGATAAGATCTTCAACCCTATTCATACTATATTGTATTGTAGGTTATTTTAATTATATTTTTTAAACGAGATATCTTTTTCAACAACATATCTAATTTAATTTATAATATATGGTATTAATTTAGAATCTAATTAACTTGAAGTAGATTGGTTTATATTTAATGCTTGATTACATTAAAGACACATTGAAAATGGAGTGTCACTTTATTTTTTCATGAGTTCCACCTCTAACTCCAATTAAGTTAGCCTACAATTTCAATGAAATATATTCCTCCACTACAAAAGTTAGAAGCTTTTCTCAAGATGTTGAAAGTTAAATAAAATGGGTGTCAACAAAGGTTCTCTAACAAAAATGCTTTGTTGGAAGTGTCGTTGATAGAATATCGGTAAAAGAAATCATACTTCTTCTAATAGTAATTAAAGTTACACGCACCTCGACTAATTTACGAGACAATTCGTCTGACCTAACAACATTTAGGTATCAAGAAAATTCGTAGAAAATTAATTCCTAAATAAGTGACCATGCCACTATGAATTTAACTCATGACTTCTTAATTGGTAATACTTAAATATTTAACGTCTAATTATTTGTTAAGATAAAATATTTGTATTAGATACCATGGACCAATAAGGTTAGCCATATACTGATATTTTCACCCTAAACTATTTTAATATTTTTTTTTCAATTTCATTAAATTTTATTTTAACTAGTTACTATATTAAGTACTGCATAAATTGTTAAAATAAAAAATATTTCTAAAAAATAAATATCAATTTTGTATTGAAAAATTATACTTTTGGTATTTGAGTTTGACTTATTTGTTTTTTATTAAATAAACATCATTGTCGTCTTAAATTAAAAAGAAGTTCTTAATACGAATTGATACGGTTAACACTAATAGAGGAATAAGAATATAATGGTAAAGCAAATACAATCTTAAAATTTAGAAATTACGATGATTTAAAATTCAAAGGCTATATTAATAAACTACTCAAAATACGTTAAAAATAAAAGATAACGTGTCGAACATATCTTAAAACTATTATATACTTAAAAATTAACATTACGATCGTAATAATTTAAAGAGGAGAACAACTCATAATTGGTATGAAAAACAAATTAAAACACAAATGAAATAAAAGTAAAATGAATGAAAAAAAACTATAATTACACAACTAAAAATAAAAAACCAATATTTTATGACTTAAAAAATTATAAATTATAAATTGGATAGGAAGGACTCAAAAGTCTAATTTCCATTAATTACAATATCTTATGAAAGTCTTTCTTTGCCTTTCTTGGCAAAAGAATGGAGAAAAGATATAATTACTTGCCCGTCACGTTTAAGCCTGCCCAATCACAAAACGGGAAGTTATATGGCTCCATTTGAAGACAACACGTGTCCTTCTCCAATTCATCAGGAACACATGAAAAACCCTCCGGTTTAAATCATATTTTGATCTCTAAACTTTTTATATTGTTCTATTTTAGTTTCTGAACTTTAAAAAATGTTCGTTTTAGTCCCTAAACTTTTTAAAATATATATATTTTTTAGTCTTTTTCATTAGGATTCTGTTAAATCTCCAATGATGTCTATATTTGGATGACTAGACTGCTAAATAACATAATCATTCTTAATAATTGATGATTTATCGAAGAACTCAAAAAATCATTAGCTTCAAGATTTTGATCGTCACCATTTTGAAACATTGTCATTCTACTTCACTTTCTCAACTTATATGCTAGATGCAATTTCATTCACATACAAATTTTTTAGTGCCTCGAGTTTGAGATATTTTGTGATTCATTGAGGTGCTTGTTTTCTCTTCCTCCTAATTATTTCTTCTTCCTTTGTCTGGGTTTTGTGTTTGAAATATTTATCTGCAATTTCGTAATGTTTGTTTTATATACGTGTTGTACTCATTTAATTTTTATAGTTTATTTTATCTTGTCATGAATGTTAACACCAATATGTAAGTTTTATTTTATTTTTTATTGTACTCAATGTTGTTCTTCTGACTTGCTTCAAGATTCCAATTTGAAAGAGACAAAAAAGGTGGAAAGCGAGGAAAGGAATGTGAGAGATTTAAGTTTTAAAGAATAAATTAGCAATATTTATTGGTTATTTATCGATTTAATTAATATGATGAATCTATAGCATAATCATCTAAATATAAAGTCACATCATCGATGCATTAAATAGTTAATAGAATTTGAATAGCAGAGGCTAAAATAAGTTTTTTTTTTTCAAAAGTTAAAGGACTTAAACAAAAGACTTCTAAAAGTTTAGTGATCGAAATAGAATAAATAACAAAATTAAAAAGTGGTGAAGAAAAAAAGAAAAAAAAAGTGGGGTATTTTGTAATTTAAATAATGGTGAAAGAAAATGTGAGCCAAGCAATGTGGGACCTACCGGCGCATGTTAGCTCCTGATACTCTTCTTAGCCAAAATCCACATGCCAATCACGTGCCTTTATTTGCCAACGTCCTCCACACGTGGGCGCAAATAACATGTACGAATTATATATTTATTATTATTCGACTCATCCCGGGCAGGAATTATTAAAATGGGGTCAGTTAAAAAAATGAAATAAAATATGGGGAAAATGTTACATGTTTAGTTTTTATTTAGTCCGTTTTCGAAATATTACACAGTTAGTTTTTAAATTTAAATATAATTTTATTTTAGTTTATAAATATTAAAATATTACAATTTTATATTTAATATTGAAGATTTGCTTCAATTTGATTTCTATAATTCAATATTTTACATTTTTAATCTCAATTTTTCATTAAATACTTACTTGCAAACATTGATGTCGATGTTTATTAATCAAGTTAAAGTAATTATGAAGTAAAATTTTAAATTTAATTTTAAAAGTGATGAAAAATAGTGAAATTTAATTAATTATAATTCGTTGCATTGTTTTAAATTTATTAACATACACAAACACATGAGAAGAAAAATAAATATTTAGTAAAATATTAAGGTTAAAAATGTAAATATTAAATTTTAGGGACCAAATAACATTAAGGTTAAAAATGTAAATATTAAATTTTAGGGACCAAATTGAAACAAAATTCAAATATCAATGTTAAAATTTTAACATTTTGAAACTGAAAGACTAAATCAAAATCAAATTCAAAACTTAAAAATCAAATGTGTAACATTTTGAAACCTAGAAACTAGACACAAAACTAGGGATCGAAAATGTATTTTTTTCTTTTAATTTATATTCCTTAAAATTTGAAATTTGTATTAAATTTTAAAATTAAACTTTTTTAAACATGGTTTAGTTAATTTTCTATATTATCATAAGTGAATTGATTTAGATAATTTATTAACATTATTTTTGAAAACCGTAAATGTGTGGATTTTTAAAGAAGCATAGATTTATTTAAATGTTAGATTGGTAGCATGAACGATGGATAATGATGCATAAATGATATCGACGGATTGAAATTATATATATATATATATATATATATATATATATATATATATATATTTAGTTTATAAGTTCAATTAATAAAATTACAAGTCTTTTACGATGTTTGTTCAAAACGAATATAATAGTAGCTATAAATCGACACACCTGCATAAATCTAGGTTTTAAATTGAATACAGGTTAGTAGTTTTAATCGATGCAATCTCAAAACGGTAGGGATACAAATTGACGTTAAACTGCTTGAAATACGGTTTTGTTATTTAAAAAGTCGGCATTATCAACTTCGATTTTTAATAAATGTTTTAAAACCATCGCCGTAGAAGAATTGCATTATAATTTTGGATTGAAATTGAGCAGATGGGATCTAGGTTGGCTTGTTTGTCCACATCTCTAGTTGAATTTTGTGGGATTTTTTTTAATAAATTAACTAAAATAACTATTATTGGAATTAAATTTTCAGTAAATAATTAAATTTCTTAATGTTTTTTAAAATTGATTATTTTCCGACGTACAAATTGAACTTAAGAAAAAATTACTCAAATGTATTATATTTATCGTTAAATAATAAAATTTGGAATATGAAGTTTAATAATAATAATTCCAATAAAATTTTAAAAATAGCCAAACAAGATAGGAACAAGAAATAAATTGGTTGCCTCTATTCGGTTTAGTTTATCGAACAAAATTTTCATACTCTCGCTCCTTTCCACTAGTTGAAGAAAACGAACATCTCTAATAGTAAACCCTAGAATGTTCCAAAAACATTTTGAGTCTTAATATTTGTTATTGGACATTTTCATATAATCACTATCTTAATTTTGATACAAAATTATTTATTTATTTTTGAAAGATAGTGGGATAGTATTAATTTATTATTACCACATTATTACAATCCATAACTACAATTTTTTTAATAATTAATAATTTTTCAATTTCAATTCTCAACTTCCTTTAAATTTTAAATTTAGCTTACCAAAATTAAAATTTTAAAAAGTATAAGAATTAAAATATATTGACTGAAATTGGATAAAATTTAAAGTATAAGAACAGAAATTATATATAAACTTTTTTTTAGCACAATAAATTTAAAATACTATATTTCTTATATGAAAGAAAAAACAACATATTTTTGTAGGAAAATTGTTAAAAATGGTAAAATAGACCAAATATTTTAATGAAATTTTGTCTTTAGTAATTTTTTTTTGTTTGTTTTATTATTATTATTTTTCAAAAAACTCGTATTTTGTAAACATAATTATTTAAAAATATAATTCTCATAAATCCTCTCCTCCGGCTGAAAAAAAAAAATTAATGTGAATGGGAATTAATAAATGGACAATGGCATTTGGCAAAGACTCTTTAAAATCACTATTATTTATTCATAAATGCATAAATTTATAAGGACCTCCAAATTCAATGCTTTCCCTCATTACCTCATTTACTTTTTTTCTTTTTTTTTTCTCTCGGGAAAATCTAGGAAAGAAAAAAGAAAAAAAAGAAAAAAAGAAAAAAGTACAAAGTTGGATTGAATTTTCAATTTTCTCAATTTTTAAAATTAATTATTAATATTGAAATGGGAGGAGGAAAATTAGAGAGATAATTAAAAAGAAAATTAAATTAAGTAATTTGGCTATATATATATATATTGATTTTTATTTTTAATTTTGTTTGGTTTTACTATTAGTTACCAGATCCTCTTCAAGCTTGCTCTCTCTCATCTGCCTTCTTGTTGTTTATATGTGTGAATCTTCTTCTTCTTCTTGTAATTCTACGATTACCATTTAGATTTCTCTATAATTTTTACATAAACCTACTCTATAATTTCTTCAATTACCTCAACTGTTCCAGGACAGTGGCTTCTTTGGCTCTGATTGCTGCTTAATATTGTTATCATCGGCTGCTACGGGGAAAACCGGTGATTCAGGACTCTGGCCGATCGTATCAGTGATGCCGGAGACGAGGACGGAACGGACTGTGGATGAGATTTATGATGATGCCCTGGTGGTTTCGGAGATGAAGGCATGTAATAGCTTTTCAAATTAGGGTTAAATTTATGATTTTTTTTTATTTGGGTTCTTCTTGGGTGTTTGATTGGATTGTTGTTTGTTCTCTTTTGGGTGTTTTTTTAAAGAACGGATTGGTTGCTTGTTTTCTTCAATTTTGTACGGCAATATTCTGTCTTTGCTTGCTGTGGGATTGGTTGTTTGTTTTGTGTTTTCAGAATTAGGGTTCTTTTTTTTAGCAAACGGGATGTTTCTCGTTTTGCTCTCTCTGTTTTTTTTTTTTTTTTTTGGGATTGTGTGTCTTTGTGTTTGCTGGAGATTTTGCAGATGTTGTTGTGTACGATTCTTTTTGCTGTTGCTTTTAAGGGATGTTAATGCTTGTTGTTACTGGTGTTTGGAAATGATGGCGATGCAAGTTTCTTTATGCTGTGATTTGTGGGTTTCTTGTGAATGTTAGAGGATGATTATTAATGTCGTTTCTCCTTGCTTTTTAGATCACACCAGTTTTAGGAGGAGGCAGTTATCGCACACAAGGAGGTATTGGTGAGACTGACAATGACACTCAGTGGAATATGGTGAGATAAAAGGGGAATTTGTGTTTTAGGGTTTTGAATTAGTATTATTCTTTTTCCTTTTCCTTGTGTATATCAGAATGTCTAACCTTGTAATAAAAATTGTATGTTCACATTTTTGATATTTGAAGTTAGTGTTGTAGCTTAGACACTGAGTTCATATTTTGGATATTTAATTTTTTGGTATACTGGATTTTGGTGATTCGTTGTATTGTTTTTTTTCATTTCCCATTCTAGCAGTAATGTGAAAGGAGTTGGGGTGTTTATTAGTATGGTGATTGCTAGAAAAGAAAAAGAAAAGAGTACCTTTCTCTGTTTCTAATCTTACTTCCATCTTTTTAGGTATCACCTCAATCAAGTAAAAAGTTTACCAACTGCTCCATGAATCAGGCAGTTCATATGAGAGGCGAGTCTGGAACTTGTAACGTGTGCTCTGCTCCTTGTTCATCTTGTATGCATCTTAAACGAGCCCTTACAGTTTCAAAAACTGAAGAATTTTCTGATGAAACCAGTCATGTAAATGCTACAAGTCAGTATTCTGCTAATGATGCTGATGCTATATCCTCCGTAAAGAGTAGGGCGTGTGAAAGCTCATTACATGCTAATAGTGAGACAAGTAATCTACTTAGCGTTAACTCTTGTCACGATTCCTTTTCTGAAAATGCTGATAGTATGGCAACAATAAGGTCATCTGATACGGCAAATTTTTCAGTAGATATTGACATGCGTCAAAAATTATATAGTGGAATAGTTTCAGAGGGACATATTGCTACTGAGCCAACTGTACAAACCACTTCAGAGAAGCATCGGAGTACCAAGGGTGCAGAGGGGCATGATGATAACATTTCCTGTGTTAGTGGATCTAGTAATGCAAATATTGCAGTTGTTTCTCACCAAAAGATTATGGACAATAAACATGTATCATCTGGCTCTGCCTCAGTGGGTAGTTTATGTGGAGAAGGATCTGATAAGATTGTATTTTCCTCCAAGTTAGCTTTTTCAGAGATTCCTGCTTCTAAAGAGGTTCGTAACAGCTCAAAGGAGGCACATACTGTGGACTCTTTTTCTCCAAGTGATAAACCATTATCTGAAATAGGTTCTGAACAGAATCCATCCACTTGTGTGAAGGGAGAGCCATTAGAATCATCGTTGGTACATAGTGACTCTTTGACTGGAGAAGTAGTTACTGCTCCACCTCACGGAGAGAAATCTGTTACCAACATATGCAACAAAGTAGGTGATGATTTCAAGGTTTCTTCTCAAATTTTACCGAAGTCAGAAGAAGAGAATCATGTTGATAGAAGTGAGCCTCCCGATAGAGATATGAAAATTCAATATGAAGACGAGCAATGTGAAAATTTCAAGGACTTGTCTGGTTCATCTGATGTGAAGGAGCACCATTCACAATTTGCATCTGGATCTGAGAGTGATGAATCGGATATTGTCGAACATGATGTGAGTTGGAGTGAAATTCTATATATTTAAGTAGTCCCTTTTATTTTCTATTTGGAACTAGCAATTCTACAATTTTTTCCTTTTGGTTTGCTTTTTCTTTGGTTTTACTTTGAAAGTTATTTGGTTACCCTATGTAAGTGTAAGTGAAATTCAGAGGGTTTTAGTGTATTTCTTGATGCCAACTCTTGATGTGACCATGCCCATAATTTTTAAGGTTAGATTTGTACTGGGAAAGGCTGATTGTGCAGGTGCTTTTGGAAAACTCTATCCTTCTCATTTTTTGTATCATTAAATTGTGTATCATTAAATATCATTGTGAATATTGTTTTACTGCATTCTTCGTTTTATTCTCTCTTCCCGAAGTTTTATAGTTTAATTTTGAACACTGGGTGGTCTCATACCTCTGCTTGGAATCAGGTCAAAGTTTGTGATATTTGTGGTGATGCTGGTCGGGAGGATTTGCTTGCTATATGTAGTAGGTGCACTGATGGTGCAGAACACACGTGAGGATGTTTCCTTTTCACTTGAATTATTCTTTGGCATACTTTTGTATTACTAATTGCTTTTATTCTAAATATCAAGTGAAGTAACAATTTTTTTAATATCAGCTATTGCATGCGAGAAAGGCTTGATGAAGTCCCTGAAGGTGACTGGCTGTGTGAGGAATGCAAATCAGCGGAAGAAAATGAAAACCAGAAGCAAGGTGAAGTTGAAATTTATGTTTATGAAACTGTAGTAACTAGGAAGAAAAGGGAACATTGTTTGCTTGTGGAGCTTATTATGATCTCATTGTGCAATTAATTTTCAGATGTTGAAGGGAAAAGCTACCTTTCCTATAAAAGAAAAGATGAAGGGAGAAGGCCAAGTATAGTTAGTCCCAGTACCCAAGTTTCTGGTAAGAGAAATGCTCAAAATTAGATGTCATTATAAGGACATTATTGAAAACAACTTTAATTTTATTTCTACACTGAATGCCTTAGATACTGAGGGAAAAAGAGTAAGCAGAGATAGCTCAAGTATGAGACATTTTGGCAAGAAGAATGTGGACAATGTTGATGTTTCTGTAGCTGCAAAAAGACACGTCCTTGAAACTAACAAAGGCTCAACAAAAGCATCCAGCCCCGGCAGGAGTATTGGATTATCGCGTGATTCTTCGTCAAAAAGTTTGGATAAAGGGAAATCGATGCTTTCTCAATCAAAATGTTTGGGTGATCAATGCAGTAATGATGTTTCAGAAACGGCACGCTCACCATCTGTTGGTTCAAGAGTTCATACACTCAAGGGTAAATATGCAACCCTCTAGGCCATTTTTCACTCCTTCCATGTTTGTATGGATTGTTTTATGTTTATTCCTTTGCCTATTTCTTTCGACCTACAGGTACTCTTTTAAAGTCAAATTCATTCAACACCTTAAATTCCAAACCGAAGGTCAAACTTGTAGATGAGTTTATACCCCAAAAGCCAAGGGGACCTAGAGAACATACATCCCTTGAAGTCAAGGAGGGGCCTTCCAGAGCTTTAGGGAAATCTCAATCTTTCAAAACTCCAAGTTCTGGTCGTGCAAGCATGAGTGAAGCAAAAGTCAAAATGCTACCATCTAAATTTCCTCATGTCCAGGATCCAAAAGGTATTAAACAAGGGAAGGACAGGAACATGTTAGATAGGAAAAATCCATCAAAAGTAGATCGATCCTGGATTAGTTCAGTAACTACAAGTTCTGCAGTTTCAACATCTAAGGTTGAGCAAAAGCTCTCATTGCGTGGTGAAACAAATTTTGGCAACAACCGAGATCAAAAAATCGTACAACCTGATGGAAGCTCAAGTACTCACCCTAAATCTAGAAGCAGTCTAGTTCATAAGGGTGTAGATAATCCACTCAGTCCAGGTATTTCATTCTGATGGCTGGATAGAATTGATTTCATATTTGCTTCTTTGTGCACAATTTTCTTATTCTCTAATTTTAGAGTATTGCAAGTTCTATGTGCATGTTGTTTGCTGATGCTAAGACTATAAGTTCATGTTTTCATTTGTTCTTACAGCTAGAGCTTTATCGAGCAATGGAACATGCAGTTCTTCTGTTGATCAAAAGATAAATCATGTTATCCCCAAGGAAGAACCATTGTCCAGTTCATTAACTGTTGAGAGGCCTTCTTATAATGATAATGGAAGGTCACGAGAAATGACAGGACTAGATGAGAAAAATAGGGAGAGTTCTGCAAATCCATCAAAGCCTATTGTTGCCACTAGTCCAAAAAGTGGTCACTGTCTAAAATGTAAAGGAACTGAACATGCTACAGAAGCCTGTATCAGTGGTAGTCCTTATGTTTCTGATAATAATATAATGAGCTCTAGAGAGGAGACATGTGAGGAGAACAAGTTGAAAGCCGCAATTCAAGCAGCATTGCTTAGAAGGCCTGAAATATGCAAGAAGAGAAAATATAGTGACCCATCTGACGAGGTTTCCTCATCAAGCACAGTCTCCAATAGTGATATAGTGCATCAAGATCAATTTTCATTTTCAAACAAGTTAAAAAATGAGCTTTCTTCTGAAAGAGCATATGAAGGGAAGACAATTGTCAGTAGTTCTGCTACTAATTTTCACAGGCAACCAGCTGCCAGTATTTCAAAGCTACCTGTCCTGCCCAATCTTGATGCTCCTGTTCCTTCGCATTTGGAGGATACAGATTCAACTGCCATTCCTGTTGAAAAGATTAGGATAAAAGATTTGTCTGGTCGTGGGTCAACAACCTCACTTCTCCTGAAGATGTCAGTGATTCCGGAATATGAATATATATGGCAGTAAGATTCTCATTTGCCTTATCTCATTGATTTGATTAATTTATTGTTTTTTTATTTTTTTCTTAAA
This sequence comes from Cucumis cinereus, assembly GCA_037974625.1. Classification (NCBI taxonomy): domain Eukaryota; kingdom Viridiplantae; phylum Streptophyta; class Magnoliopsida; order Cucurbitales; family Cucurbitaceae; genus Cucumis; species Cucumis cinereus. The sequence goes on from JBBPDJ010000003.1 coordinate 3,604,807, forward strand.
ATCATAACTTGGTATATTTATCATTGTTGCTAGTCGTTGAAAAAGCTTCTTGTTGTTTTCTTGAAGGGGTGGTTTTGAGTTGCATAGATGTGGAAAACTTCCAGATTTTTGTGATGGAATTCAGGCTCATCTGTCAACTTGTGCATCACCAAAAGTTATTGAAGTGGCAAGCAGACTTCCTCACAATATTTCTTTGAAGGAAGTACCTCGCTTGAGCACGTGGCCATCTCAATTCCATGATTGTGGTGTTAAAGAAGATAATATTGCTCTTTACTTTTTTGCAAGAGATATTCACAGGTTTCACTTCAGCATTTTTCTATCTTTAATCTTTCCTTTGGTTTTCTTTTTATGCTAGTCTCTGTATTTTTCTATTAACCTTATGTCTTGCTATGCAGTTATGAAAGAAACTACAGAGGCTTACTGGATCATATGACCAAGAATGATTTAGCCCTCAAAGGAAACCTTGATGGCGTTGAGCTCTTGATATTCTCTTCAAATCAGCTACCTGAAAATTCACAACGTAAGATTTTTTTTTTTTGAATTCTTATCATTTCAATTGTGTTATTTATCAAATAAGTTCTGAAACTGTGCCAAGACTGACACCAAGTTGGTCTTTCGTAAATGATGTTTGAACATATGACCAAGATGCTTCTGATTTGTTATATGACATCTCGGAGGGGGAGTGTTTGATTTATTATTTAGTGTATTTTATGATCTCTTCAATTGGTTAAGAACTTAAGGGTGGCATTTTGTTTATCTTTAACACCTCATGGTGTTCCTTTCTTCCTCTTTTCTTGTTCAATGTCCAAGTTTATATTGAAACTGGGGATTTTGAGGTGAGGTCTGTTTTTGCTAATTTGTACATTGGGAACAAGGGGGGTTATGTTTTCCTGTGCAACATTTAAGTTCAGTTGATGACTAACCCAGCTTTTGTTAAAACTGGTGGCCCGAAGAAGACCGCTATAGGATAAAGTTGTCTTGGCACTAAGGTAGGGTATTCTCATGAAGAATATGGTATCTTGAGATAATTGAAAACTTCCTCTCAATCACATTCTGTTTCATTGAAGCTTAGTTGCTCCCCAGGCATATTTCCCGGGCCAAAGCCTCCATACTACTTAACTGTCTGTTACCCCAAAATTTTCTTTATCTCAAACAGAAAAGAAACATCCTTAGAAGATATGTGGGATGTTGGCAGGATTTTTGGGACCTAAACCTCCAAAGATCTCTTAAAGACGATGAAGTTTTTGAATGGGCTGACCTCGACTCAACATGTCTCTTTCAACCATTGTTGGTTGTGGCCATATTATTGTTCGTTATGGGCATATCAGACAAATGGGATTTTTACTGTTAAATCTCTCGTACAAAGCCTTGATCATTCAACTTCAAACAACCCTATCCTCTACACAAATGGGATAGGAAGGATGAGTAGCCAAAGAAGATTATTTGGTAACTTTCCCATGATATATTGTTATCAATATCCCTGAAAAACTTCCAAGACACCTACTGTTTTGGACTGATCCTTTAAACACCTTCAACTGATCTTTGGCTCTCCCTCAGGACATCTTCTCCCTGCTTGGTATTATTCTATCAGGTCCTCCCTTCAAAGACAGGAAGGAGGTTCGTTGGAAGATTTTTGTTCGTATTTGTGCCTGTTTGTGGGCAATATGGACCAAAAAAAAAACAGAACTTTTGATTCAGAGGAAAATGGTCATCCTGTTTTTCCGTCCGACAATGTGGCTTATTTAGCCCTCTAGATTTAAATTGAATTCTCTCTTCCCTTTTAGTCTCTCCTCTCCTTTGTCCAATTGCAGATGATTATTCTTTTGGATTGGGGCCTTTTCTTTGCCCCCCTTTTTTTTTTGTAAACTTCATTTACTAATGAAATTGTTTCTTATAAAAAAAAAAGTTAAGGAAAGAACTTTTTTCCTTAGGTTTCAATGATGCAACCTTCTACTCCCTAAGATAACAAAACCATTAATAACCTAAACACGATGCTAACTAGGATGCTGTTGTACTAAAATAATTATTTTTATAATATTTTATGAGTGTGATGTGGTGTGACAGAAAAGTTAAAAATAAAAAACTCTTCCATTTCTTCACCCTTGACTGTCCCCAGTCCTCTCTCTCCCCCCAATACAATTGAAGGGAGTCAAGATATGTTTAGTTTGATGACATTCTTCTTCCAGTGTAGAATCTTCCTACAAAATTTTGTAAAAATGTCTATTATTGACCAAAGACGAATACGTTATGTAACCAACTTAAGAGTGAGTCATAGACAGTATGCAGATGGTTCCGAAACTCAGATTAGGTGAACCTGCACCAACAAAATGGCAGAGATGCCAAGTTGTTAGGGTTTCAGAAAACATGTAGTAGGAGATATGAAACCAAGAGACTGAATGCCTTAGGAAGAAGGTCAAGTGGGAAATAGGAGAATTCCAGAAGGAACTCCTAATGGAATTCTTGGAATTCTCTGTGATTCTGAAAAAGGTATTTGCTGTAGTTCAGCTATAATTGGAGGCATTGAAAACTGCAACAAACATACATGCACATAGAAAATATCGTAATGAAAAGAGTTCCATTTGCTGCACGGTCACCACTTCCAAGTTATTGTCTATTTGTCTTGGATGTACACTAATGTTTTGGTTGTGGTAGAGGCATAGATGTGTTTATAGATGTATTTACTTGGTCTAGAAATTTATTGTTTATTTTGTATTTCTGTAAGCTTTAGCCTCCTTTGTATGAGAGCGTGTATTGGTATTATGTGTTGATCTCTCTCCTTTCCTTCCCTTCTTCAGGTTGGAATATGCTGTTCTTCCTATGGGGGGTGTTTAGGGGAAAGAAGGCGAATTGTTCGAATGCTTTGAAGATTTCAGATATTCGTAGCGCTGAAGCTGTGCCTTTAGACAAGAACTTGCCCGATATCACAGCAACAAAGGCTGATGATGTTTGTTTGGCTAAGTGTGCCAATGGAGAGATATTTCCTTGTGATAGTCCCAAATTAGGCAAAGCATCCAGTTCAGCAGACCAAATGTCTGACACAACTAGCATTGATTGTCACAAATGTGAATCTGTTTTTTATCAGGCACCATTGAATTCCCTAGAAAATTCAGGCCGTCAGGTTCATCAGTTTGAAACAAAAGCATCGTCAGTGCTGGCTAGTAGTATGGAATTTTGTCAAGGATCGACTACCTCTGCTTCCTCGGTAATGTTTCTTTCTACATCTTTTTCACATTGCTTTATGTAAGTGAGATGTTTCTCTCTTTCAAGCGTGCACACGCTTATGCGTAAACTAACCATAGCAGTCAACAATCATGCATTGATGCAACTCAAACACATCTGCTATGGTCTCCACTGCCCTCATTTCCCTTGCTCCTTTTTTATGTTTAACTATTGTTATTTTATCTACAACTATTATCAGTGCTTGCATGGGGCAGGCAAGCAATACACAGTCTAATTTGCGAACCGGCTAATGATATCCAGCTCTCTATTTTTGTTTGAGTTCTTCTTAAATGCCAAGCTACTTATCTTTTAATCACTTTTGGTCTTGGAACTTTTGTATGTATATATATTTTTTGAAATGGAAGTGAACTTTTCAATGATGTAATAAGAGACTAATGCTCGAAGTACAAAAATAATACAACTCAAACAAAACTAAATTCTGGGTTAGTGGATGTACCGGGTTATCTCAACTAGGTTACCTTAGCAACCTCATCATATCCAAATACTACAAAGTCATTAAATGGACTATATAGTTCATATCTTGGTACATCAAGGAGGTACAGGGCATACAAAAACATGTCTAAATTACACAAAAGAAAGAAATGCATTCCAATTAAGGCTTATATATCTTGGATGGAGTAATACGCAAAAACTTGGAAAGAGAACTCCAAGATGAAGTAAGAAGCCGAGCTGAAGCAAAATGGTCTGACCAATTTGTAGGCTTGTCATGAAAGACTCTTTGGTTCTGTTCAAACCAAATTTATGATAAAATGGCCTTAACAATGTTTGACCATAAGATTAGGGCTTTAGGAGATAATGAAGGGCCACTCAATATTTGAAAGACGTAGAGTAGTCCTTTTGTTGATATTCTATCACGTGCAGTCACATATACCCTTTTATTTTTATTTTTATTTTTATTTTTATAATTATTAATACATTACTTTTAGAGCTATGCGTGGTTGCCAAAGTAATAGCTAGTTCATTGGATATTTTTTTAGTTTGTTTTATAGTATTCATTGTGCTGGTGTGGTAACAGAAGTTAATTTTATATATTCTTAGGTTATGGCTTACAAGGCCTTTTGTTATTTTAATTTAACTCTAAATTATTACTTTATAAATAGCACGAAGCACCATTTCAGGGTCTTTGGAAAAATCATTTTATACTCACTTGTTATCAAACTGCTAGGACGATGGTTTTTAAGTCTTACCGCTTTTTCATTGCGATAAAGCCAATAAAAGCTCCTTGAATACAAAGGTTGAGCTATCCCTCCAAAAGAAGTCTCCAAAAATTCATATTTAAACATGTTTTAGAATTTCTAAGGAAATCGCCCAAATAGTTATGAGGACATGGAACTTTGGAGTTCTCAAGTGCCTCTATCGAAGTACCAAGGATACACTCCCAAGTACGTTGAACGAAGATTTCCTTTTCCTCAAAGGGTCTCTTGGACCAATCACTTTGGGCTTCCGAAAGTGGGAGAGTCTATTGGACTTCTTCTGAAAACGAAAACGTGTAGATCACAGTTATCTCTTGTTATACAATTTTTGGGGAAAAAAAGAGTTATTCCTACAGATATCAGAATCAAAGTCAGGCTAACACCACCATTGCTCAAAATTAATGCGGATAGGGTACCCTTCCTTCTCTCTGGTTTGAATTCCCATCCCCTTTCTTAGCTGTTTAATCCTGCTTCTTTTATCGTGATAGCTTTAGATTGTATAGTCCTCCAGCTCCATGGTCACATTACTTTCCTTCTCTGTCAAATCTTAGAAGTTTCTCTTTGAGATTCAGGTTCACAATGCTGCTGTACCGTCCCTTTCTCATCTAGATATCCAACTGCTTTGCTTTAACACCTAATTTTCCCCTTCATGGGTTTGAATAATTTTATTAATATTATACCAAGCCATTATCTTCCCTCGTATCACGTCACCAACCCCTAAAGAGACACCTCTGAGCTAAGATACTGAATCTACCTATTCCCAAAATGAAATGGAGGCCATTCCCATTTTGTACTTTAAATTTCGGGTAACATTAGAGGGTGATCGGAAAACTCCAACATTTTGTATTTTATTTTGTTCCTGTGTGTTTAATTATTGATTTTATTTTGTAATACAATAATACTGGTAATTTAGGGTTTAATAAATTTTACACAAAAACAAGAAGATATGATTTATTTATTTGTTTTTTTAATTCTATTTTTGGTAATGTTGATATAACTGATATAGTGCCCCATTTACATTTTGTTACTGTACATGTTGGAAACTAACGGTAAAGATTAGTTTGAACAATTTCATTAAACTGACTCGGGATTAAAATGTCAAACTTTGGAACGTGACCGAAGTGTAATTTTCTTCTCTAAACTTCAATCGGACTTTGATTGCGGAAGGATTAGTGTGGGATGACGATTGTAATTTGCTCTTTTGTCTCAAGTTATCAAATAACTTCCTCCTGAATTGTTAGTATCACACATTACTTTATGTTTCACTCGTTCTCATTTTATAATCCTAGTTCAGCCTAACAGATTAGATCGCTATTTTCTACATTGTTTTGTTTCTTTTGACTAGACATTGGTTTAACCTGCCAGAACCAGCAAACTTTGAAGGCTTTCTTGCAGAAGATTGAGCGGTGCTTGGATGAACTGAAAATCTAATGTGATGCTAAATGTGCCCATCAGTTATATGGGTGTATTGATTGATGATTAGGTGGGCTTATTTCGGAGATGAATACAATGTGGATTAGAACGTTTTTTTTTTTGGTTATCAATTGGATATCTGGCTTCTACTTATTGTGGATTGGAATGGAATTTCATTTTTTTTTATTACAGGACATATGACACTCAATCCTAGATATATTTTTTTCCTCCCTTTTCTTTCTTCCAGTCCATTTTCTCGTCACTATTTCCTTTTATTTTTTTCATCACTTTCTTTTCTTTGTGGTATACGTCCCATTTTCCCATTTCCTTTTTGAATTGGTGTAATTGTTCGTTTGAGAGTCTTAACAACCCTTTTCCCTCGACTAATGGATGCACTGATGTTCTCATATCATGCAGAAGGAATCTCGTCGTTTGGAGGGCATACAAGGAGAGCAATTTGAACCATCAATTCAAGTTAAAGAAATTGTAGGAGTTAATGATAATGAGAAAGCGAAGCTGGACTTCAGTTCAACGGAAGAAATGCCGCCATTAATTAAGACCATTGATGACATGAAAAAGACAAGTGCTGGTGAAAAAATTGTAGATAGATTGGTCTGTGAAGGTGAGAAAGCCGTGCTCCGTACAGCAGAAGGGAATTCAGACTCTGAGGGTCTTTTAAAAAGAGATTTAAGTACCGAAGGAATCCATTGTCTGGAGTCCCATCACAGAAAACGTCGACAGATCGATATATTAGAGCCAGCAGCTTTAGTCTCTATCGGTGCCAACAATCGTCCTTCTCGAGATGAGGAGGTGGATTGCATAGTGCTGGATGAAGAGAATGTGCGGAAAAAAACAAGGACAGGGTTTGGTAACTCATATGAAAATAGTTGTAGTACAGGCGGTATAAATTCACAATCTGATCCTTATATCTCACCACGTAACGATATCGGTCCCACCTTTTTATTTCAGAAAAAGGGAGGTGATAAAGTTTGTGATGTGAATGTTATTCCAGAAGATTTCGAAACGGCTGAAAAACACTTCTTTCCTGTTGGTTCACGTCAACAAGAGGATCACCACTTAGCACTTCCAGCCAAAGATGAGGACCAATATCACGATGCAGTACCAAACCTCGAGCTTGCGTTGGGGGCAGAGACTAAATTACAAAAGAAGAGTATGATCCCTTTCCTCATGGATTTAGTGGATGATAAACATAACCACAGTGAGTCCTCGGAAAAGATGATTGATCTTGAAGAAGAAGATGACTCTACATCCCTAACGTTGTCTTTGTCACTCCATTCCCAGAGAAGCAACAATCCGCAAAAACTGTTTCGAAAACAAAACAGCTTCTACCCGATAGGCGGTATGTGAAATGTGAATACTTCACTGTTTTCTCTTTGGGGGTTTGTCAGAGGACTTAGGCAGCACGATGTTGTTACTCATCTTTTTCGTGTCGAATTTGCATTCGACAAAAATGTATACCAGGTTATGTTAGTTGATCATCTTTCAAAGGGCTCTATTATGCGAGAACCCGCTTTCCCATCTGTTCATATCCCTCTCAAAAGTATATACCAGTAATTATTTTACCTTTTTTCCCCCTTTTCTCTGGGTTATGCTTTTTTGTTATTCATATTTGAGCACTTTTGACTTTTTTAAGATCAGAATTACGGCCGTTTGTATATATAAGTAGAATGCAAAACAGAAATAATATTTGCTTGCTAACAGTCAGGTTTTACAAATTAATATGTTCATCTTTAACACTACCTACTCTGTCTCTCACTCTGCTGCCCTTCCTACAGTTCATATGTTGAGTATCAAATTTTGGGAAGTATTATGATTTTTCATATGAAGGTTAATAGAAGTAGATTTCAGAGTTGAGCTGTAGTTCTTGTTCTAATCTTTTGTTAGGCACCATATGCTTTAATTGGTTTATGTTCTCCTAAATGATTATTATATGGTTGAGCCATCAAGGTCATCTTAGGAGATGAAAAATGTAGAGATTGAGGTTATACTAAGATTCTCAAATATAAGCTATGATGTAGAGATGTTGAGATTTTTACCAGAATTCTCTAAGTTCACATGGAAAATATTTTCCTTTGAACTCTCTTTTGCTGCCATGGGAAGCAAGTTACACATTCTTGAAACTCTTGTTTCTTTGGATTTCTAGAGGTTTTTCTAATTGTCCATTGAAACTTCAGGTTCGTTTGGTTAATTTTTGGGTACAATCTAACCCTATTTTTTTACTCTCTTACAAGATATATATATATATATATAGTCAGGTAAAATAGACGATCTTTTAGTTAAGTTTTAACTTAAAACAAAAACAAGATCAGTGTTTTTAGTTTTAAAAACTTGATTTTTAAAAACATGAATAGAAATTATGTCAGCATTTTCAAATATAGCACGAATCAAAATTTTTACAAAATATAACGAACTTTAAAATTCTACGAATGATAGACATTGATATACTCTTTTTAGTGACAAGCCAATAGAAGTCTATCTACGTAGCTATCAAATCTAACTTTGGTTTCTCATTCTAATTTTGTTGCTAAAAGTTGTACCTTGAATGGTAGAGATAAAAGTTATACTTCCAATTTTAAGTTTATAACTTCATTGTTTTAAGGAAAGAAACCTTATTGTTTCTAAAAATGAAAATGATTAAGAAAAGGCCAAGATGCTTCTCTCATTATTTCAAGGACTACTAGTAATAGTTTGGTGAACCACCACGTGAGAGGTAGGACTAAATATGACGATTACTTACCAGTATAGTTCAACTTGGTATTATCAACATTGAAGTTAGATGTTTGATTCTCTCACTCTACTTATTTAATTTAAATACATTTTTCTTTTTAAATATGACTATTTCTAAAAGTTTAGATATCGATCTATCTTACTTAATATTCATACGTTGGTGAATGAGTATCATTAATCTACTGTGTCTATGTTTAATTAATGTACTCGGGAACATGATATACAAACCTTCATTTTCTTGGGAATAATTACATGTTAATCTTATTTTTGTAATTAATTATTTAAAAATATTCCACGTGTAATTAACTATATACAGCAAAATTGGTAATAGAGGTGAACAAAAGCCGGCTATCTTCAACACACCACTCTCTTGTTTGTTCTTCCTCTTCTCCAATTTCTCTCCAGATCTCTCCTCTGAATCGTCTCCTTTCACATGGCGGCCTGTTTTGCTCCGTCGCTTTCCGTATCTGGTATATCTGATCTTTCCTCTTTTAACATACTGCTCTAGGTTTTCATTTCCATACGGATATTCATTTGATTGTTGCGTTTCTTTCCACTGATCACCTTGGTAGTAATTATCGCCTGTTGTTAGGTTTCTTTGATAATCTATGGAAACGGATGGATTTAAATGAAAAAGAGTCTTGTATTCAATTGTCTGTGGAGGTTTATTATGCATGCCCCCACGGTGATGAATTTTGGATTTTTAATTAATGTTGATATCGATGTAGATATTGCTATTGTAGATGTAGATAGATTGTGGGGGGGGGGGGGGGGGGGGTGGGTTCTTTGCCCCTCGTTTTGAACGAAAGATTTTCTTGGAAACTACTCTAGAAAATTGAATTTCTGGATGAAAATTGAAGGTGGTAATCTTGGCTGCTTTTTGGAACTTGGGTCGTTTAAATTTTTAATTCTATTTCTCTTTCGTAGCTTGATTGTTTTCAACAACGTAATTCAGTTTTCCTTTCTTTTCAATCTTTTCTTATGTGTCTAGGGGGATTGATCAAGGCCTCGGATCTCTCCTCAAAGTCCATTTCCTTTGGGCAAGCACCAAAACTCGCCATCCAGAGGAAGTGTTCGAAAACCAACCACAAGTTATCAGTCCGTGCTGAGTACAAGTACGTGATGTAGTTCATTGAAGAAAGCTTACTAAATTTAATTTTTTAAATGGTTGAAGTATTTTGTTCTTATTAAAGTCTGTATTTTCAGCATGAATGAAAACCCGATCGGATATAGTGATTAATCTTTTAGCGTTGAGCTTCTAAAGTTTCACGAATCTGAAATTATTTCAGACAACTGGCTTTTTGAGCGATTTTAGTGTCTAAAAATGTAAGTTAGTGGAAGAATGGACCCTATTGCTCGGTTGCAATACAATCGGACATTCTTATCAGGAAAGAAGCTGCTGGGTGAGAGTAGGGATGAGCAGGCAGGCAACATGTAAAATAAGAAAGAATATCGTTTCTTTTTGTTCTTTTTTGTTTTTGTTTTTTTCTAGTAACATATATATATATATATATATATATATAATAGAGAATCAACCTTTTGCTGAAAATATAGTGAAAGAATACACAGACAACTAAAAAGCAAGCCCGCAGAAAATAAAGACCACTAGAGAAAGGGCTTCCACTTCTGTAAAATAACACCTATCGAGTAATTAAAAAAAAAAACTTCGTAATTTGAGTCTAAATAGGAATATGAAATTTAGGGAGGGGCCACACGTCACTTCGGTCTCTTTCCAAACCTCTAAACACTCTATTGTTCCTCTTACCGGAAAGATCCAGTTGTGAAGCAGACATCCTGACAAGCCACAAGAAACGACCATTTTTCCTAGAAGGTGTAAAATTGAGGACCTGGTCAATCACCTCATTCAGGTCTTTATGGTAGACCAACTGAAAGTTGAACGTCTCAAAGAAATAACTTCACAAGAGTGTGCAAAGTTGCATCTTTAAAGGAAATGGTCGAGGTCTTCCAAGCCTTCTGACAGAGGATACGACATAATGGGGCAATAAAAAAATGCCACTTTCTTGAGGGTCATCCCAGAATGTTAAACTACTATAAATCTTCTTTGTAAATCTTCTTGTTTCTTTCCTACAGTTCTAGATTAGTAGAAAGGTAAATTCAGCTTAGCCTTGTAGTGACTCGTTTGGAAAGTTATATTTAACTCTTCTAAGTTTTGAAAGCAGCCCAATTCTGTTTACTCCAGAGATTTATTCCCTGTGAGGAAATTGTTCCTTTATTTTCTTCCTAAACAATAGTTGGACTAATAGTTACGGGTTTGTTTTTTCTGTTGCAGTGATGGTGGTAGAAGTGGAGGTGGGGATTTTGTTGCTGGTTTTCTTCTTGGGGGTGCTGTATTTGGAACCTTAGCATATCTTTTTGCTCCTCAGGTGATTAAATGTTTTTGTCTAAAGTTCCTTCCTCCGGCAATGTCATCATTCTGATTCAGCTAGGGTATATTTTAAATGTTCTCAGAAACATTGCTGTTTTGATGATTTCATGAAGTCAACAATTTCCTTTAAAGAGTCATTTTTAACTTTATATGCAAAATCAGAAGGCTGATTATTTATTTGCCCCACATATGTTTTGTTGTAGCATTTGGTTACTTAACTTTATATGAATTTCAGAAATGGCATGCGGCATGAGTTGCTGTTTGTTAGTTATAGGAAAATTACAACTCCTCCATGCGCTATACTCTGGCTTTTTCTTGATCGTTTTTCGAGTGAGTTCTATGGCTTCTCATAGGTTCAAATATTTTTTATAAGCTTTCTCGTATCTGTTTGTATGGGCATAATGCAGATCCGAAGATCTCTACTAAATGAAGACGAGTACGGTTTTAGGAAGGCTAAGCATCCAATCTACTACGACGAAGGTCTTGAGGTAATAACTATAAATTAAAAGTCCTCGAACTCTAAATGATCTCTAAATTTGCAAGGGATTCAGTTGCATCTATACATCACTTGGTTGATAGTCTGTAAAAGAGTAGGATGGAAAGTGATATTTTATTTTGTTGAATGCCCTTGTTTTTTTTGTTAAAGGGTGACATTGAATGCAAATAGAAATATAACTCAAAATGATTTGTGCAAAGAGAGTAAAAGTTGAGGATTTGTTGTGAAATGCAGAAAACGAGACAGACATTGAATGCAAAAATAAGCCAATTGAATTCAGCGATTGATAATGTATCATCACGTTTGAGAGGTGGAAACAATACTCCAGCAGTCGCAGTTGAAGCTGATCCTGAGATTGAAGCTACCACGTAACCATTCAATTTCAACAAAGGTAGTTTTAAATTTTCAGCTTCTTACGGACCATATATTTGTATTCATCTCACATTATGCCACAACTTTTAATTGCAACTTCTTTTTTGGATTCATCGATCGTTCCTTACTTAACAATTAGAATTTGTTATAAATATTTGAATTCAATTCTTTTTTCTTTTTGTTTTGAAAATTAGTAGTACATTCAGAAGTTTAAATAGTTTTAAAAAATGGTATAATGATTTCAAAGAAGACTATCACGATTTTTCAAGGAGTCAAATTACGAGTTTGCTTCTTATTGTCGAGATAATTGACAATAATAGTTGTGAATGTTAATTTTTGGTCCAATCACAAATTGCCACGTCATTGATCAAATTAATGACAAATTTCTAAATAATTGAATTTGGAATTAATAAATAGTTGACATGTGCTCTAAATTGAATCTGAGGATATAAATTGGTGAATCTTGATAGCGCCATGTGTCTTCGTATTGACCGTTGGATTAATTTGGTCAAATTAAATATTAAGATTTAGGCTCAAAGTTTGAAAATAGACTTAAATTAGTCTAAATATTAAATATGGTCCAAGTCCAATATAGTTGGGTTCAAGAGTCAGATCTTTGGACCAATTAAGTTCAAACCCATAAAATCCACCAAAGAACCCTATGGATATGTGTTCTCCTCATTTGTAGGGGTCAGAGGATAGGTCTAGCAAGCATTCTCCCAATAATCAGAAGACTAACTCTTGAAGTTGACAACTTTTGAAAAATTGACAATTTTTTGAAGATTTAAACATTCTCCCAAGACTTTGTCTTTAAGTCTTTAAGAACATCACGTCAAATTCTAGAAATTGAACCACATCATATCAAAATCAACATCAACACAAGTTTAACTCACGAAATACGTTTCTTCAGAAATTTTGTGCGAGCAAATTGGCACGTTCAGTGGGACATCTGTACTTCTCTTCTCTCTTGTCATTCAAATCAACAAATGACACCAAAGAAAGCCGCATCCAAAGACGTCGCTTACACTGGACTTGTCACCTAGAGTCACTCAAAGAGGATCATGTAGGAACAAGAACAAGGCTCTATCCTTGTGAAAAGAGTGGGGAACAACTAACAAAATCTCCTAATGGCGAGATCTTCATAGAAGAAAATCTTTTGTTTGACAACTCTACTCCAGCTATCGATGGATCGAAGAAAGAATCACACATTGAAGTAGTGTTTGAAGTAGTGTTAGTCATGATGACAGATGTAACAGTTGAGGCAGCCATACAAAACCAATGATTATGCTCTTTATTGGATTGGATCAACGTTGGTTTGGATTTCGATTTCGAGCCCAACTAGGTCTTTTATTTTCTTTTTTTTTCCCCTCAATTCTATTTCAAATTTTCTCATATTAAAATTTTGATTATTATTTTGGTAGATTGAAATATAGATATTTTGTTTTTTTTAGATAATAATTGAGTTTTTCTTTTTCCTAAATAACAAACATACGTGCATCATAATAATTAAAATACTAAAATTACTAAGTAATAATTGAATTTATGTTCATACAAAATAATAGAATACGTAAAGTAATAATTGGTTTATATTTTATTTTAGGTATATAAACCCCCTTAGTTCACTCCGGTTTTAACTGTTTTTTTCCGATAAAAAAACAAAACTAAACCAATAATTTTTTGTTTTCTTTAAATACTTCAATATTTTAAATTTTATATTAAAAAACCAAACCAAATTAAAATCCAAAAAAATAAAAGGATTTAAAATTGTAACTATTATAATTATTAAATCCATAGCTTTCAATTTTGGAATCAGTTTAGGTGGAAGGAATTTTTAAATTCCTTTTTTTTATGAGAGCATATAAAATAGTTTATTCTACATTTTTAAATATTTTAAAGGAAATCCCAAATAGAGTTTTTTTTTTTTTTTTTTTTTTTTTTTTTTTTTTTTCAAATTTTGAGAAAAAAGGACCTTGTTCTTTGTACTTTTCTAAAAAAAACAAAATTTAAATGAGATCAATATGCGTGTAGTAATGTTTCTAATTAGTCTTAGTTTAAAAAGTCGAGTCATTATCACCTATAAAGTAATGAATCATAATAATAAAAAAATGTGTTAGGTAAAAGGTCATCTATCGAAGCCTTAAAAGTTTTTGGATCTACAACAATAAACAATTAACCTCTTGGGTTTGATCAGGTATACTCTGTAATTTTTTTTTTCTTTGTAAAGATGATATAAGGTTCAATTTTAATTCCTTACACTTGTAATTAGAGAATGAGAATAAAAATCTCTGGGATCCTCTTCATTATGTTGGTCGAAAGCATTCAATTAAAGAAAAAAAATGAAAACTAACTAGCCGACCCATCTAACTCAATTCAATCCAACTCAAGTGGTCGAAAATTATTTTAAAGAACAAAGAATTCAATAAAAAAAACAAAAACAAATTATTCTTTTTTCATGTATTTGGGTCTTTGTTCATATTTCAATTATTAATTTAAGATGGTATGAGAACAAGTGGAATTCAAATCCGTGCAATGTTATTTTAAACTTTTAGATCAAGTAGGTGGTTCAGAGATTCAAAGAGGTATGTGTTGAAGTCCAATTTGTCGTGGAAGGAAGGTCTTTTGTGCTCCCCACTTTTCTACCACAAAAAAATGTCTCGTGTTAAGATTCTATTGGACTATCTAAATTTTTATCTTCGTAGTTTTTTAAAATATAAAAGTAAAATGAATTACAAACCAAACGGACGTCGGATCTTTTGCTTGGTTCTAAGAAAAATAGGCCAACCCAATGAAGGGTACATTCTAAGATAGAATTTACAACCATTTATTTACTTATTTATTAAGCTAAATTAATGGGAGAAAAAATAAAAATCAGCCTACTAAAAAGGAAAGATATTTATAATTGAAGAGAAAATTAGGGTACGTTATTTCAGGGCTACCCCTTCCATTTTCCGCCCTACAATTTTCTCGGTATCCAAACACCCCAACTAACCGAAGAACACCACCTTCAATTTTCCAAATCCTTCAGAAAATTGTCAATCAATAAGCAAAAACCCTAATTACCATCACATTTTGATTTTGATTTTCCAGTCAACGAAATCCTCAATCAACAATTACGCACAAGATTTCATCACAATCACAATTTAGGGCAAAAATTGCCCCAAATTTTGAAGAGGAAGCAGAAAATTGAAAAAAAAAAAAAAGTTACTAATCAGATGAAGATGAAAGAAACAAACTAATATGATCAAGGAACGTTAGATGTTGAGGCCTATCTTTACGTTTCACATAACCTTTCGCTTCTTTCTCCGAATACGAACTTATCACACCATTGCTTTCCTTCTTCTTCCATAGCTCCATTGCGTAACTCGGATGTGCATAATACGCCTCCGCCGCTACCACACCTCCGCCCTCCGTCGCTTCCACGTCAATCGGCAGCCGGACGTAGTGTCCGCGGCTCAATCCTTCCAGTTCATCCGTTCTCCCTAATCCTCCGTTCGTTACCGCATAAACCTCGCCTTCAACTCTGTGACCAGAACCAGGCGAGTTTATCAGAAACGGCACTTGAAACGGTCCGCACACCAGAGGAAACCTCTCCCTTGTCCGGTAACTTCCGATGAAAGAAGCGTCTCCTGTTCGCATCAGGTCTTGTAATAACGTGTGGTTCCAGAATCCGCGTTTGAGAGTACCGTAGGTGAAGATGAAAGTCGTGGGATTCGTTTGATTGGCTTCGGCAACCATCGCTCTCTCAGTTTTGGTTTAAGATCTTGATGATGCAGCCGCAGCCGGAGGAAGAGAAGAGAGGGAGCAGAATTTTCCAATGAGATCAGCGGTTTGTTTGATTATCGAATCGGAAAGCTGATTGGAAGAGAGCGGAAAATTTTCCGAGAAAAATTAGGAGAAAAAAGAGTTTCATTGAGCCTCAAATTTATAATCGATTATTTTAATTAATTTTAATTTTGAATGGTAAATATAAAATATCTTTTATTTATTTATTTATTTTTTATTTTTAATTTTAAACCACTAAATAAAATAAGAGGCGAAAAATAAATTTTACTATTTTAAATGAGGATCAATATTATTTTCATTTATTTAATTTAAATATTTTAAAATGCTTCCTCTTGCTTTCTCCATTTGTCCATATCTTAAGTTGGACCAATTAGAATCACACATGCCTTTATTTTTTAATCACCTTTTTTTTCAATATATATTACTTTTCCAATTATGTTTTTGTTATTCCAAAATTACCCTTTTCTAGGAAATAAATTACCATTCATGATAAAAGAAAATTAACATATAATTTAAATTGTAACCATGTATGTAGGAAATTAAAATACCGCTTGTATTATTGACTTGAGGATAGATATTTGAATCTTTCATCCTATTGAGAAAAAATTGAGGCGTTACAAATGTAACAATGAGATATAAAATTCTAATACAATGTAATAGAATTTGCAAATATAGTAAAATTTAGATTAAGCTCTCTCGATCGTTGTTAGTCTATCATTGATAGAAAAATAGTTATTATAATGCATAGACATTTTAGAGATAATAATTAAGTGTACAATAACATTTTAAAAGAATTGCAAATATAGCAAACTCTATCAAGGATAGACTTTTATCGCTAATAGACTCTTATTGTCTATTAGTAATAGACTAATATTTGGAATATGGTATATTAGTGATAGACTTCTATCATCGATAGATTGACAGATTTTGTTATATTTGTAATTTTTTTTTTCTATATATGTTAATACTTTGAATCTAATTACAATATTTGCAATTGTACCTAAAAGAATGTAGCCATCCGGACCCATAGTGTAGCGAATTAATATAATATAATATAATATTGATGAGTTTTAGGGTTGGCTCATCTCCTAAAACCAAATAAGTAGTAAATGCTCTTGATTGCTATAGTCTATCATTGATAGAAAAATTCTAGCGTAGATCTTATAGTGTAACGAGTTTATAAACATAATATTTATGGGTTTTAACGTTGGCTCATCTCCTAAAACCAAATGAGGAATAAGCTTCGACTTCGGGTTCTCTAACTCTAACTCGTTGGACCAAACACCATTTAACTTTGCCATAAGGGCATATGAATATTAAGTAAGAAAACAACAAATTTTCTATATTAAACTTACTTCTATTGCACTCATTTTGGCTTTGACTATGCCTTACTTCCGTACATTATTGATTATTGGCACATGATATGTCATTGAGTCCAACTCATTACAAATAAAATAAAATTGGTATATATTTCTATCATTTAATTTTCATTTAAAATATTTAGTCTTAACGACTAAGTTTCCTTCAAATAAAGCTACTTAATCATACAAACAAAATGTATCGATATTTTATCGATAAATTGAGAGTAGAGAGTTCAAGTCAAGATCATTTTCGTTCCATATATAAGATATCATGACACCATCAAACCAGTTTCTCCTACTTACGAATTAATTGTAAATTAAGATTAATTATCAGAGTAGATCATTTTATGTTTACCTCTCTATGCTCTTACTCTGCATCTCCTTCTCTTTGAGCTTCTTTACCCCTATACAGTGTGTATTCCTAAACTCCTTAAAGTTCATTTTTTTCTACAGTAGCAGATGTTTGGGACAAAAAGCTATCAAAATATCTCCATAATGGTTTGATATTATTTGCTTGAGGTACAGTCCTCATGACTTTATATTTGCTTTCACCTAAACTATACTCACACATTTGAAGATAGTTGTCTTCACTTATATACCATGAATCTTTCCCTTAACTAGCCAATGTGGAACTTTAGTACAATTCCAACATTCTTTTGTATGTGAACAAAAGACAACCAGAATTCTCCCTTCAAATAGTCATCCATCATTGTTCAATTATGAGCAATCACTTTTAACCAAGCCAACTCCTCTTCAGTGGAGTCCCTTCCCGTCCGATTAGCTCAACTACTATGTCATCTACGCACATTGACATGATTAAGTGCAATACATAACTCTATGCCACTTATTAAAGATAACAATCATCCAAATATCTCAATAACAATATGATATCATCCACCTTAGGCATCATCTTCGTACAAGTTTTGATTCATCAATTAAAAATTAACAAAAGAAATCCATAAACCGGTAGATACCAAATAAAATAAATACCAAAATATTTACACGCAAAACAAAAAGAAAATGAATATTTTAGAATAAAACACACATGGGATGGATCACAAAAGAGAGACAAATTAGATATAAGCCAAGATGGAACAGCTCATACAAAAGATGATATGCAAATCAAGATATCAATTTATGTGTCACAAAGATTTTTGTGGTCTCTATTTTTTCCCCTCTATTGTACGGAACTGTTTTGGTTGTTTTTGCCTTTAAATTAGACCTCTAAACCTAACTACATTTGCATTGGAATTTGAGACTTTCTTGTCGCTTCCTCCCACATTTCCCTCCAAATTTGTGACTATTTGATTTAAGCTCTTGCCAAATTCATCCTCGAATTAGAAAAAACACTTTGTCATTTGTTTTCGGGTATTTTTATACTTTCAAAAGTATCGATCTTGATTATTTAAAAGGCATGCTAATGTGACATGATGTGACATACATTGAATGAAGGGAGTATAGAACCAGATTATTCAAACGATTTTTTTAGAAGAGAAAAGAATAAATATAAAATATATATTAAATTAAAGTAGAATTGATCAATAATATTTTTGTACTTAAGTCATGTTTACTTTATATAAAAGGTAATTCATCAATGGTAATGTAAAAAGTGGACCGCAATTGATTACTTTGTTATTGTCTACATGCATTTTATGAGTTGTGGGCCCTACTTCAAAATCTGCAATCAAATTGTGCAACCTAATTGGCGAATGGATGGTAATCAATTTAATAGTGGATGCAAATTATGTGGGTTCAATTATCTTTACTGTTGTTGTTATCATTATTGTTACATATATTGTTATAACAGTATGAAAATTATGAATATGTCACATTTATTGTTACATATACTGTTACCATTATCGTTAGAGGTCAAACAGTAATGGTAATGATAACAATAATAGTAAATGTCACAAATTCACAATCTTAGGTAAACACGATCAAAATCAATGCAATTATGTTTACGATTCAAGCTTATAACGATTCATCCATCAATGAAATCTCATTTCAATGACACCAATTTTTATCACGGTTTGGTAAACATGTGGCCTTAGTGAGACCATGCTTCAATGCCCATCACAAATTTAGTGGCTTTTCTATTCCTTAGAGTGTGTAATTTCCGATTGATATGCATTGCCAATAATAACCATGTTTGAAAAATGTGGCCTTCATAATTGAATTAAGTGGGGAAGCAATTAGTAACATCATGTTAAGTATAACGTCAACTTCAAACTTTTATTTACTTTGTATATATCTTACATATATAGCACTCCATTTTTAAATTTAGCCTAACTAACTTATTATTATTTATCAACAATCATCTAAAAATATAAGTTATTTGCCTATTTTATTAAAAAGTTAATAAAATTTAAATATCTTAGATCAAAAGTAAACACTTTTTTTAAGTTTAGAGGCTAAAATAGAATTAAAACCATATAAATAATCCTGGTCTTAAACATTCAAAGAACTTTAAAAAATGGTGACAATATTATTAATATATGAACCAAAACCATTATCTATATACCCAAAATTGTGTATCCCACGTTTCAATATACCACTAAATAGAGATGTTCAATCAGGGGCGGGTTTAGTTAAGGTCCATGGGTAAATTTACCTTCAAACTTTCTTTAGATCAAGGTTTAAGTCCCACCCTTTATAGTTTTTTTTTCTTACTTTTTTTTTTATATAAAAATCCTGTTAAATATTTTTTTTGGATCCACTGTGTTCAAATACCCCAGTACCTTGATTTATGAGATTTTTTCGACTTGAATTATTTGAATATTAGTTTTAATTAATTATCATGTATTTATTGGTATCATGCTAATTTTATGATCTAAAACATTTTATAACAATTTGACACTTAACGTGCAATTATTTAGTAGATTAAGTGGAAGAAAACTTGATAAACAATAGTATAAGCACATAGCTTATTCATAAAAAAATGAGATGGTTCCATTAATTGTGGAATTATCCACTAATCCAGGGTTAAAGTTAACATTTGACTTTTGACAAAAAAAAAAAAATCAAAATTCCTATTTTGCCCTTTGATTTATTTAATTTAATTTAATTTAATAATTAATTTAAATAAAATAAAAAATAATTAAATTTCACTTAATTTTGATCAATCCAATTGACCCAATTCGAATCTCTATTCGAATTTTCAATATTTTCATTTCTCTCTATTTGTAATTGTTAATATATTGAATATTATTAACGATTTTATTTTCTCAACTAATTCGAACAATTCGAATTTTCGATCAGTGTATTCTAAGTTTAAATCTATAACGAGATTGTAGAGGGATCTAATGGACCTACAGATCATGAGCTCCAACGATCCAAGATAATTTGGCTAAACTTTTTTAACCGAGTTAATCAACATTCGCTAACTAATTGAGACTGCCACTATAGCCCGTAGTTGTACTCTCCTCACGGTTGATATATTTGTGTTCACTTGATATAATCATAATTAGTAAGTGAACCTTTCATAAGTTGTTCGTAATCTCGATTGGGTAAATTTACCATTTTACCCTCATGATTAGATCTTATTCTTTAAGCCTAAGTTGATCCTCTAATGAACAATTGGTTTAAGGTTCAAACTATAAACCAAATCCCTCCCGGGCCAATGAGAGGGTGGGGCTCCTTTGTTTAAGAGGTCATCTATAATCGAACTAGTCAATTTTAATCAGTTAACGGTGTTATAATGTAAAAATGACTATTTTATGGTCCGGTCTTATATAATCTCATTACATAGGATGCCCTCACTCACATGTCTCTAAATGAGCATCTTGGGATCACTCCGCTTGTACTAACTACAAAGTGGGTCGCATCCATAGTGTCCTTAGAACAAGACGCTCGTATTTTACCAATTAAGTATTGAAGAAAATCCTAAAATTTATGTCATTCATCTGTCTTTTTCATTATTTTTGGCGTTTTTCATATTGATTGACAAGTTTTAAAAAACCGTCAAGTGTTTCGAAATTGTAAACGGTTAAATTGTTGTTTTTGTAGTAGTGAAACTTATATCATACCAGAAGAGAATAGGTTGGGACTCCAACTCATACAACATAGAGAGAGACAACACACAAGTTTCAACACAGTCAGGCAAAGTTAACATGAACATGTAGTCAAAAGAAATTAATATTCCTTAAATGAGTAGTAACCTTAATCAAATCATTTTCCTCTATTTATAAGAGCAAGACTTTCTAGTTGAGATATTATTTGAGTTGCTTGTTTGATTCTAATTTTGGTTAGAATTGCTAGTTCTTTATTTTTTAAAAAATTGTGAGTATTTTACTACAATTTTTTCACTATAATTTTCACCAATTTAGATTTTTTAAGAAATATTTGAAATCTAGTTAAAAATAAGTTTTAAAAACTATTTTTAGTTCTTAAAACTCATTTGGAATGTTAAAAATAAATTAGAAGTTATAAAAAAAAAACATCCATATAGTAGATGTAGTATTTATAAATTTAATTCAAGCAAAAGAAAAATAAAATAAAATAAAAAGGGGATAAATTTTTTACTCTTCAATTTTACCCATGTTCTTTCATATAATCCCTAGTATGTTTTTTTTAAGGCATATACATCTTACAAAAACAACAAGAAGATCACACAGCTTAGGGCCAAGGCACAAAACAAAGTGCACAACAAAACAATAAATCACCTAAGGAAAGCACTCTCATCTCAAAAATTGCGCAAAACAAGCAAAGAGAAGAAAGAACACAAACGAAAAAGGCAAAACAAGAACAACGGACATGACAAAAAAAAAACTCCAGTAAAGTAGGCCAACAATATCCTCAGATCAAGAAGGAGAACGAGTATGGACAGTAAAAACAAGAAGACTCACAACCACAAAAGCATCACGAGACAAGCCATCATGCAACCGACGATTATGCTCCTACCAAATAAAACAAATAGCAACACACCAGAACGTACGACATAACTTAGACTTAGACACCCTTACCCAACCCAAGGCGACACATCCAATACAACTCAACCCCCCACCAAACCACCCGATGAGAAGAACTCATCAAACCTAGAGTCTCACCGCACACCCAACAACTAAACCCACATTCAAAGAACAAATAATCCCGAGACTCCAATCCCCCAGTGCATAACAGCCACTCAATCATACTACTCCCACCACCTCGACACAACCAATCCCCTCGTTCCCAGTCTATCTCACCTAGTCAACTAAGCACAAAAGAAGTGACGAGGAATATTACTCCCAAACCAAAGAAGTCCTGACCAGAAAACTCTAGAATGCAAAGCTTCCCACATGCACTCTTCACTATAAACTGATCAGACCCACCCAACTGCAAAACCCACATAATGCCCCCAATATGTTTCTATAAACATCAATCAAATGCCTAAAATTACCAATTTACTAACGAGAAAAAGGGACAATAATTAATTATCGATACTCACATTTTTTTTAAAGCCAATGATCAACATGTTTTTTTTTTCGAATCCAAATAACAAACATGGGAACCTAGAAACATGAATATCGATAATGAGTTGGTAACGTTTGAAAGAGAGAAAAGACTTACTACTTTGATTAATCTACTTTTATTGCTATTATTTGATCTTACTACTTAAATGTTTATTTTTGTTCCTATTATATAACTTTAACATTAATTTCTTACCCAAGAAGAGAAAGAAGTTATTGTTTAGTTACCATCCATTTTCTTTTAAAGTTGTAATTGTGATTTTACTATCATATTCATAGAGTCTATAAATATATAGCTCAATACATTTGACCATTTTCAATGGGAACGAGATTATTTTGCGATCGAAAACATTATTTACTTCTTGTCATACATTCATCTCTTTTTAAAAGGTATGCAATCAAAAGTTCCATACTCGTTAGTTAGTGAAAATATCATAGGTATGTAAGTCAGGGACAAAATATTGAATGGTATGATGTTTTATAGGTGAAACTAAAAAAGCATAGTTATGAGAACTTTGTGGAACAACTAGCAATCATACCATTACGAAGATTGTTGGAAGATCCTTATCCTTAACAAGTGGTATTACACATTCATGCCATTATTTGGTCATGTTGATAGAATCCTCAAATGTCTCATAAGATACAAACTATAGTATAAAGATCTATAGTTGAGCTCTCAAATTGACATCATGCTCTAGAGATTCAATGGTTCTAGTTTTAATTTAAAATGTAAACAAAGTTCCACATTAACTAAATAAATAAAAATAATAAGTATACAAGTGAGGGATAATATCTCCATTAGGTAACATGTATAATTTAAATATCAAACTATTATAGAGCTACGTTTGTTTTTCACTTATTGTGAAATTTTTCTAAATATACAAGTGAGAGAAAATATCTTGATTGATATAAAACATCTATAAAATCAAAATCAAAATCAAAGTCTGGTACAGTTGTATCATACAATTACGGAGATAGGGTTCCAACCATCCTAAATAAAGGAAGGAAATGTGAAGTTGCTTGAAGTAAACGGAACCCGTTTTGGTTCGGGTTAGGAGTGAGGTTCGGGTTTTAGACTTGGAAGCAAAAAGATATTATAGAAGCAGATACCGCAGCACCAACCAAAGCAGAAACCGGATTTTTCTCCATAGCCCTACCTCTTTCTTTTTCCCCTTCTCTATATTCTCTCAGTCACTTTCCCGAGAAAATTCCACTCATCGGAGACGGAAAAATTCATCCTCTTATTATCCCGCTCGTAGCTATGATCGATTAGAGAATTCCAATCCGCAATCGTCAAAATCATGGTGAGCATTCGATTGAAACCGAAACCTCCATTGCCGAATGATCTGTTTCCAAATTCTTGAATTAATCTCACTCTTCTTTCTCTTTTTTTGTGATTTTGTGTTGAATTAGGAGAAAATCGGTGAAATCAATAAGAACGAAGAGGAAGAAGAAGAAGGAGAAGGTGAAATTGAATGGCCGCCGTGGCTGGAACCTCTTTTAAGTACGAGCTTCTTCGTTCAATGTAAGAACCATGCCGATTCGCATAAATCTGAATGCAATATGTATTGTTTGGATTGTATGAACGGCGCTCTCTGCTCGCTTTGTCTTAATTCTCATAAAGACCATAGAGCAATTCAGGTATCACTCTGTTCTTCTTCTTCTTCTTTTTTGTGCAATTTCTTTTTTGGGAAATATTTGATTGTTTTGAATGTGGAAATTACTGTTTGTTACCTACTAACAGCAACAAAATGCCAAATCATAACAATATAAACTGTGAAGTGAAGTCTCTCTCTCTCTTTATCTTTATTTTGTTATTTTATTTATTCTCTTTTTTATTTCCTTTTTAATGTTAAAGTGCAAGTTTGGTGTGGTGGTTATATTTTATAAAGTTTAAATGTAAAATGTAAAAAAAAAAAAAGAAATTAAATTTAAATTAGTATTTAGAGTGTCCTAATTTACATGGTAAATGAAATTTCTTAGATTTTGATTTATGTATGGATGAATAATATTACGTTAATGTTATCTTATATAGATAAGGAGATCGTCGTACCATGATGTGATAAGGGTGTGTGAGATACAAAAATTTGTGGACATAACAGGAGTTCAAACTTACATCATAAACAGCGCAAGGATTGTGTTCTTGAACGAACGCCCTCAGCCTCGTCCTGCTAAACCTCTCACTAATATCTGTCTCGTCTGTCACCGTTCTCTTCTTGACTCCTTCCATTTCTGCTCTCTCGGTTGCAAGGTTTTTCTTTCCCTTCCCTTTTTCTCTCTTCTTTATTTACATTCATTATCAGCATAGGCATCATCATTCTACATTTTTCTCTCTTCTCGATAATGTAGACTCTAATACTCTATCAGTGTCTTTTAATGCATGAATAAACATTGATAGAAGTTGATTAGTGTCTAGTTACAGTTTTGTCATTTACAATAATTTTTCATTAAAAATGCATTTAGATATGTTTTCAAAATTAAATTTACATTTCCATGTTATTTCACATGAATGTATGTTAAACAATTTGAATTAATTAATATCCATTAACCTAGAGATTGAAGGTTGGTATATATTTAGTGAAAAATTGAAACAAAATTCAACCATAAAATTTAAAATTTAAAATTACCATATGAGTAGTGAAAAAGATTTTTAAACTATAGGAATATAGTTGGAATTCTGAGGTTATTTTGTGTATTTTAACCAAGTTTGAATGTTTTAATTATTATAAAAGTACAAATGAAACCTAATTAATGAAAATGATATTTAATTATAGAAAAATTATATTGAAAGTAAACTATTAATTATCCTAAAAAAAATGAGTCCCCACCCCCACAGTCATTACAACTTAAAAAATAATAATATATAAGAGAAAAAGTAAAAATAAAGTCCAAAATTACAAAAAACTGCCTCTACTTTCCCAATAATTTAAAAATAATCATATTTTTTAAAATTAATATCATTACCGATGTGTGATAATTATTTCAAAATTACATTTTGAATGAAAATTCATCAAATTTTAGTATGGAAATTGGTATCAGGAACCATTTTTGGTGATCTTCAGGTCCTAATTTCATTTGAAATCATCCAAAATATTTAAATATCATATTATTAAATTGTTAATTTTTTTTTTTATAATTTATTCTAAAAATGATACAAATATAACAAATTGAATCAGAATAGTTAATATTTATTTAAATAGAATCTGAAATTTTGTTTTATTTATAAATATTATAAGAAATTTTGTTATTTATCGTAATTATAATTTCCTCCACTTGATGGACGAATTTAAAGTGAATGTATTTGTGATAAATACAGCTAATTGGGACATCAAAGAATTATGGAAAAAAGATAATAAAAGTTGTGAAAAATGAAAGCTCCGACACCGAGAAATCGAAGACCTCAACCAGCAACAGAAGAAGAAGAGTTAGAAGCAAAATCCAAAGCTTCTCGCCGTCGACGCCACCGCCCACGGCGACGACTCATCGAACCGCCAAGAGAAGGAAGGGAACGCCGCACCGGTCTCCGATGGGAGGACTTCTTTTAGAATTTTAAATATTTTATTATAATTATTTACAAAAACACGACAATGCCCCTCTCTTACAGCCACCGACACCTAAAACACATAATTTGAGATTATTACTATTTTTTTTGCAGCATCTGAGCCTTTGACCAACGGTCAACGGAGGCCGTTGCTGTAAAACTAAAAAGTTACCATACACCTTTAATATGTAAAGTTTGTATTATAAGAAATGTATTTCTTTATGTAATTTAATAATAATAAAAATATTAAATTAATGAGAAACAAAATAATAATAATAATAATTTTAATAATAATAATGTGTAGTTGTTGAGTTTTTACTTAAATTGTAAAAAATAATTTCATTTTTCTATTTTCTCTCCCTCTCCTTTTTTTTTTCTTATCAGTTGTCTCTTAATTATGTATGATTTAGTTTAATTATTTTTTTTCCACATTTTTGTAGTTAAATTATAAATTTAGTGCTCTAAATGTGGTATGATTTTGGGTTTTTATAATTAACATGTTTTTTAAATTTATTGTTATGGTTTTATGTCGAAATCCATCACATATTAGACAAATGTTAGTTGATTTGAAAAATGTCGTGAGTTTTAATAATGTTTCATGTCTTTGTTGCGACCGTTGGATTGAACAAGCTAGTTTGGTTCAATTTGGTCTAAAAAAATGCTCATATGGCTTATGGAAACTCCATTGATAGAAAAACTCATTATTATTTGAAGAGGTCAAAAGCTTTAGATAGCTTAAGAGAGAAATTTTTCATAAGACTCTCTGAGCTCTTGAAGATTGAACAATTCTGGAAGACTCAAAGTTCTTTAAAGACTAGAAATCATATTCCTAAACTTCGATTTTAAGAACGTTCATACTCTACACTCTCCAAGTGAAGTGAGAACAACCAAAAGATCAACAAGTCAGGACATTGGTCCAACATATGAGATTAACAATTTAAACGTTTATCCAATATACAAAATCAATGAGTCAAGGCTAGAAATCATATTCCTCAACTTCGATTTTTTTGTTCTCATTAACTCATACTAACACAATATGTACTTCAAAACACCATCTACGATAATAACTAATTATAATAACCAACTTAACATTTCAACGTTTCCTGACCGAACATATGTGATTTTTCTTTCTTATTTATTTTAGGTGGGACATGTGATATGTCGTCATAAAGTACAAATTCAACCAGTAATACTGGTATTAATAAAAAAGGGAAAATGATATTTATGAACCAAAAAAGTGACCTACTAAAGCAGTTGCTGGTTCTTTTATTTTTTTCCTTTCCATATAGATTGTTCATGAAATGAATCCCCGCATTCCACAAATAATAGAAACCGTTGGAAAGCTAGTTTGGCGTAAAAAATAAAAACTTAGTATGAGATCTATTTTTTTGATTTTTTTGGAAAAAATCTTCAAGGTTCCTCCAAATTAGTCAAATTACTAGTTAGATGTGAATTTTCTCAACTTTTTTATATGGGCCAAAATTGGATCATTTTTCGTATGCTATAACATATGCAATTTTTCAGACGTTTTGGGAGCCACCTTAGTACACCTTCAAGGAGCACCAACAACGACCCATGACTCATTCTCCATTGTCATAGACCTTGCCAAAGATCCGATCCCACACTTATTAGTCCATAATCATTGATCTAGGGGGTACAAGACGAAAACAAATAATAGAAATCGTTGGAATGCTAGTTTGACGCCAAAAATAAAAACTTAGTATGAGGCCTATTTTTTCAAATTTTTTGGGAAAAATCGTCAAAGTTCCTCCAAATTAAGCCACTTACTAGTTAGATGTGAATTTTCAAAACTTTTTTATATGGGCCAAAATTGGGTCTTTTTTTGTTGGCTATAGCATAGGCCATTTTTCAGACATTTTTGGGAGCCACCTAAGTACACCTCCAAGGAGCACCAAGTGTGACCCATGACTCATTCTCCACTGTCATAGACCTTTCCAACGACCCGATCCCACACTTATCAGCCCATAATTATTGATCTAGAGGGTGCAAGACGAAAACAAACAATAGAAACCGTTGGAAGGCTAGTTTGGCGCCAAAAATAAAAACTTAGTATGGAGCCTATTTTTTAGACTTTTTGGGAAAAATCTTCAAAGTTCTTCCAAATTAGGCCACTTACTAGTTAGAGGTGAATTTTCAAGACTTTTTTAAATGGACCAAAATTGTTCATTTTTCGTAGACTATAGCATAGACCATTTTTCGGACGTTTTGGGCGCCACCTTAGTACACTTCCAAGTAGCACCAATTGCGACCCATGACTCATTCTCCACTGCCATAGATCTTGCAAGAGACCCGATCCCACACTTATCAGCCCATAATAATTGATCTAGGGGGTGCTGGACGAAAACAAATAATAGAAACCGTTGAAAGACTAGTTTGGCCCAAAAAATAAAAACTTAGTCTAAGGTCTATGTTTTCGACTTTTTTAGGAAAAATCTTCAAGGTTCCTTCAAATTAGGCCACTTTCTAGTTAGATGTGAATTTTCAAGAATTTTTTTTTATGGGCCAAAATTGGGTCATTTTTCGTAGGCTATAACATAGACCATTTTTCGGACATTTTGTGCGCCACCTTAATATACCTCCAAAGAGCACCAACTGCGACCCATGACTCATTCTCCACTGCCATAAACCTTGCAAGAGACCCGATCTCACACTTATCAACCCATAATCATTGATCTAGCGGGTGCAAAACGAAAACAAATAATAGAAACCGTTGGGAGACTTGTTTGGCGCAAAAAATAAACACTGAGTTCGGGGCCGATTTTTTCGACTTTTTTGGGAAAAATCTTCAAGCTTCCTCAAAATTAGGCCACTTAGTAATTGGACGTGAATTTTAAAGATTTTTTTGTAAGGCCCAAAATTGGGTCATTTTTCGTCGGCTATAGCATAAGCCATTTTTCGGCCTTTTTGGCGCCACCTTAGTACATCTCCAAGGAGCACCAACTGCGACCCATGGCTCATTCTCGACGCAAAGCTATTCTTCCAACGGTTTTTTTTGTTTGTTTTTTTGTCCTGCACCCTTTTAGATCAATGATTATGGGCTGATAATTATGGGATCGGATCTCTGTCAAGGTTTATGACAGTGGAAAATGAGCCGAGGGTCGTAGTTGATGCTTCTTGGTTGTGTAATAAGGTGGCACAAAAAACGTACGAAAAATGGCCAATTCTATAGCCTACAAAATTTGACCAAATTTTGGCCAAAATAAAAAAGTCCTAAGAATTTACATCCACCTAGTGAGTGGCCTAATTTGAGGAACCTAGAAGATTTTTCTAAAAAAAGTCAAAAAACGAAACCCCAGACTCAGTTTTTATTTTCGGCGCAATACCAGTCTTCCAACGGTTTCCTTTTTTCTTTTTTTTCCTGCACCCATTTAAATCAACGATTATGGGCTGATAATTATGAGATCGGATCTCAGTTAAGGTCTATGACAGTGGACAATGAGCCGAGGGTCGAAGTTGGTACTTCTTAGTGGTGCAATAAGGTGGCACCCAAAACGTACGAAAAATGGCTAATGCTATAGCCTACAAAAATTGACCCAATTATGGCTAGAATAAAAAAGTCCCAAAAATTCACATCCTCATAGTAAGTGGCCTAAATTTGAGGAACCTAGAAGGTTTTTTTAAAAAAAGTCAAAAAACGAATCCCCAGACTCAGTTTTTATTTTCAACGCAAAACTAGTCTTCCAACGGTTTCTTTTTTTGTTTGTTTTTTTTCCTCCACCCCTTTAGATCAACGATTATAGGCTGATAACTATGGGATCAAATCTCTGTCAAGGTCTATGACAGTAGACAATGAGCCGAGGGTCGCAGTTGATGCTTTTTGGTGGTGTAATAAGGTGACACCCAAAACGTACGAAAAATGGCCAATGCTATAGTCTACAAAAATTGACCCAATTTTGGTCAGAATAAAAAAGTCCCAAAAATTCAGATCCACCTAGTAAGTGGCTTAACTTTGAGGAACCTAGAAGATTTTTCCATAGAAAGTTGAAAAACGAAACCCCAGACTCAGTTTTTTCTTTCGGTGCAAAACTAGTCTTCCAACGGTTTCTTTTTTTGTCCTGCACCCCTATAGATCAAAGACTATGGGCTGATAATTATGGGATCGGATCTCTGTCAAGGTCTATGATAGTGGACAATGAGCCGTGGGTCACAATTGATGCTTTTTTGTCGTGTAATAAGGTGGCACAAAAAACGTACGAAAAATGGTCAATGCTATAGCCTACGAAAATTGACCAAATTTTGGCCAGAATAAAAAGTCCTAAAAAAGTCTCATCCACCTAGTGAGTGGCCTAACTTTGAGGAACGTAGAAGATATTTCCAAAAAAAGTCGAAAAACGAAGATCCAGACTCAGTTTTTATTTTCGGTGCAAAACTAGTCTTGAACGGTTTCTATTTTCAGTTGTTTTTTTTGACCTGCACCCCTTTAGATCAACGATTATGGACTGATAATTATGGGATCGATCTTTATCAAGGTCTATGACAATGGATAATGAGCCAGAGGTCGGAGTTGGTGCTGCTTGGTGGTGTAATAAGGTGGCACCCAAAACGTACGAAAAATGTACAATGCTATAGCCTACAAAATTTGACCCAATTTTGGCCAGAATAAAAAAGTCCTAAAAGTTTACATCCACCTATAGTGAGTGGCCTAACTTTGAGGAACCTAGAAGACTTTTCTAAAAAAAGTCGGAAAACGAAGACCCAGACTCAGTTTTCATTTTCGGCGCAAAACTAGGTCCTCCAATGGTTTCTCTTTTTGTTTGTTTTTTTTTTACCTGCACCTCTTTAGATCAACGATTATGGGCTGATAATTATGGGATCAAATCTCTATCAAGGTCTATGAAAGTGGACAATGACCAATGTTATATCCTACAAAATTTGACCCAATTTTGGCCAGAATAAAAAAGTCCTTAAAACTCATATCCACTTAGTGAATGGCCTCAATTTGAGGAACCTAGAAGATTTTTCCAAAAAAAGTCGAAAAACGAAGCCCCGGACCCAGTTTTTATTTTCGTTGCAAAACTAGTCTTCCAATGGTTTCTTTTTTTGTTTTTATTGTTCCTGCACCCTTTTAGATCTACGATTATGGGCTGATAATTATGGGATCGGATCTCTGTCAAGGTCTATGATAGTGACAATGAGCCGTGGTCGCAGTTGTGTCTTCCTTGTGGAGTAATAAGGTTGCACCAAAAACGTACGTAAAATGGCCAATGCTATAGGCTACAAAATTTGACCCAATTTTAGCCAGAATAAAAAAGTCCTAAAAATTTACATCCACCTAGTGAGTTGCCAAAGTTTGAGGAACCTAGAAGAGCTTTTAAAAAAAAATCGAAAAACGAAGCCCCAGACTCAGTTTTTATTTTCGACGCAAAACTAGTCTTCCAAAGGTTTCTTCTTTTGTCTGTTTTTTTTAATCTGCACCCCTTATACGATTATGGGCTGATAAATATGGGATCAGATTTCTTTCAAGGTCTATGACATTGGAGAATGAGCCGAGGGTCACAGATGGTGCTTCTTGGTGGTGTAATAAGGTGGAACCCAAAACGTCCACAAAATAGCCAATGCTATAGCCTACAAAATTTGACCCAATTTTTGTCAGAATAATAAAGTCCTAAAAATTGATATCCAGCTAGTGAGTGGCTTAACTTTGAAGAACCTAGAAGAGTTTTAAAAAAAAAGTTGAAAAAGGAAGCCCTGGACTCGGGTTTTATTTTTGGCACAAAACTAGTCTTCCAACGGTTTCTTTTTTTGTTTGTTTTTTTGTCCTGCACCCCTTTAGATCAACGACTATGGGTTGATAATTATGGGATCGGATCTCTATCAAGGTCTATGACAGTGAACAATGAGCAGGAGGTCGCAGTTGGTGCTTCTTGGTGGTGTAATAAGGTTGCATAAAAAACATACGAAAAATGGCCAATACTATAACCTACAAAATTTGACCCAATTTTGGCCAGAATAAAAAAGTCCTAAAAATTCACATCCACCTATTGAGTGGCCTAACTTTGAGGAACCTAGAAGAGTTTCCAAAAAAAGTCGAAAAACGAAGCCAGGACTCAGTTTTTATTTTCGGCGCAAATCTAGTCTTCCAACGGTTTCTTTGTTTGTTTGATTTTTTTGTCCTGCACACCTTTAGATCAATGATTATGGGCAGAAAATTATGGGGTTGGATCTCTGTCAAGGTCTATGAAAGTGGACAAGGAGCCGAGGGTCGCAGTTGGTGCTTCTTGGTTGTGCAATAAGGTGGCACCCAAAACGTATGAAAAATGGCCAATGCTGCCAATAAAATTTGACCCAATTTTGTCCAGAATAAAAAAGTCCTAAAAATTCACATCCACCTATTGAGTGACCTAACTTTGAGGAACCTAGAATATTTTTCAAAAAAAAATTAAAAAAACGAAGCCCCGGACTCAGTTTTTATTTTCAGCGCAAAACTAGTCTTCCAAAAGTTTCCTTTTTTGTTTGAATTTTTTGTCCTGCACCACTTTAGATCAACGATTATGAGGTGATAATTATGGAATAAGATCTCTGTCAAGGTCTATGACAGTAGACAATGAGCCGAGGGTCGCTGTTGGTGCTTCTTGGTGGTGCAATAAGGTGGCACCCAAAACGTACGAAAAATGGCCAATGCTATAATCTACAAATTTGGCCAGAATAAAAAAGTTCTAAAACTTTACATCCACCTAGTGAATGGACTAACTTTGAGGAACCTAGAAGAATTTTGCAAAAAAAAGTCGAAAAACGAAGCCCCGAACTCAGTTTTTATTTTTGACGCAAAACCAGTCTTCCAACGGTTTCTTTTTTTGTTTGATTTTTTTGTCCTGCACACCTTTAGATCAACGATTATGGGTAGATAATTATGGGATCGGATGTCTGTCAAGGTCTATGACAGTGGACAAGGAGCCGAGGGTCTCTGTTGGTGCTTCTTGGTGGTGTAATAAGGTGGCACCCAAAACGTACGAAAAATGACCAATGCTATAGCCTACAAAATTTGACCCAAATTTTGCCAGAATAAAAAAGTCCTAAAAATTCACATCCACCTAGTGAGTGGACTAACTTTGAGGAATCTAGAAGAATTTTGCAAAAAAAGTCGAAGAACGAAGCCCTGAACTCAACTTTTATTTTCGGCCCAAAACTAGTCTTCCAATGGTTTCTTTTTTTGTCCTGCACCCCCTTTAGATCAACGATTATGGGCTGATAATTATGGGATCCAATCTCTGTCAAGGTCTAATTTAGTAGACAACGACCCGAGGGTCGCAGTTGGTGCTTCCTTGTTGTGTAATAAGGTAGCACCCAAAACGTACGAAAAATGGCCAATGCTATAGCCTATAAATTTTGACCCAATTTTGCCAGAATAAAAAAGTCCTAAAAATTCACGTCCACCTAGTGAATGGCCTAACTTTGAGGAACCTAGAAGATTTTTCCAAAAAAAGTCAAAAAACAAAGACTCAGACTCGATTTTAATTTTCGGCGCAAAACTAGTCTACCAACAGTTTCCTTTTTTGTTTGATTTTTTTGCCCAGCACCTCTTTAGATCAACGATTATTGGCTGATAATTATGGAATCAGATCTCTGTCAAGGTCTATGACAGTGGACAATGAGCCGAGGGTCGCTGTTGGTGCTTCTTGGTGGTGCAATAAGGTGGCACCCAAAACGTACGAAAAATGGCCAATGCTATAGCCTACAAAATTTGACCCAAATTTGGCCAGAATATAAAAGTCCTAAAAATTCACATCCACCTATTGAGTGGCCTAACTTTGAAAAACCTAGAAGATTTTTCCAAAGATAATTGAAAAATGAAGCCCCGGACTCAGTTTTCATTTTCGGCGCAAAACTAGGTCCTCCAACGGTTTCTTTTTTTGTTTGATTTTTTTGTTTTGCACACCTTTAGATCAACGATTATGGGCTGAAAATTATGGGATCGGATCTCTGTCAAGGTCTATGACAGTGGACAAGGAGCCGAGGGTCGCAATTGGTGCTTCTTGGTGGTGTAATAAGGTGGCACCCAAAACGTACGAAAAATGGCCAATGCTATAGCCTACAAAAGTTGACCAAATTTTGGCCAGAATAAAAAAGTCCTAAAAATTCACGTCCACCTATTGAGTGGCCTAACTTTGAGGAACATATAAGAATTTTGCAAAAAAAGTCAAAAAAAGAAGCCCCAGAATCAGTTTTTTATTTCGGCGCAAAATTAGTCTTTGAACGGTTTCTTTTTTGTTTGTTTTTTTTGTCCTGCACCCCTTTCGATCGACGATTATGGGATGATAATTATGGGATCCAATCTCTGTTAAGGTCTATGACAGTGGAAAATGAGATGAGGGTGGCAGTTATTGCTATCTTGTGGTGTAATAAGGTGGCACCCAAAATATACGATAAATGGCCAATGCTATAGCCTACAAATTTGACCCAATTTTGGCCAGGATAAAAAAGTTCTAAAAATTCACATCCACCTAGTTAGTGGCCTAACTTTGAGGAACCTAGAAGATTTTTCCAAAAAAAGCCGAAAAACGAAATCCCGGACACAGTTTTTATTTTCGACGCAAAACAAGTCTTTGAACGGTTTCTTTTTTTTTTGTTTTTTTGTCCTGCACACCTTTAGATGACCGATTATGGGCTTATAATTATGGGATCGGATCTCTGTCAAGGTCTATGACAGTGGACAATGAGCCGAGGGTCCCAGTTGGTGCTTCCTTTTGGTGTAATAAGGTGGCACCCAAAACATACGATAAATGGCGAATGCTATAACCTACAAAATTTGATCCAATTTTGGCCTGAATAAAAAGTCCTAGAAATTCACATCCACCTAGTGAGTGGCCTAACTTTAAGGAACCTAGAAGAAGTTTCCAAAAAAAGTCGAAAAACGAAACCCCAGACTCAGTTTTTATTTTCGGCGCAAAACTAGTCTTCCAACGGTTTCTTTTTTCTTTTTGTTTTTTTGTCCTGCACCCCTTTCGATCAACGATTATGAGCTGATAATTATGGGATCCAATCTCTGTCAAGGTCTATGACGGTGGACAATGAGCCGAGGGTCGCCGTTGGTGCTTCGTTGTGGTTGAATAAGGTGGCACCCATAATATACGATAAATGACCAATGCTATAGCCTACAAAATTTGACCCAATTTTTGACAGAATAAAAAAGTTCTAAAAATTCACATCCACATAGTGAGTGGCCTAACTTTGAGGAACCTTGAAGAGTTTTCCTAAAAAAGTCGAAAAACGAGCCCCAGACTCAGTTTTTATTTTCGGCGCAAAACTCGTCTTCCAACGGTTTCTTTTTTTGTTTGTTTTTATTGTCCTGCACCCCTTTCGATCAACGATTATGGGCTGATAATTATGGGATCCGATCTCTGTCAAGGTCTATGACAGTGGACAATGAGCCTAGGGTCGCAGTTGGTGTTTCCTTGTGGTGCAATAATGTGGCACGCAAAACATACGATAAATAGCCAATGCTATAGCGTACAAAATTTGACCCAATTTTGGCCAGAATAAAAAAGTCCTAAAAATTTAAATCTACCTAGTGAGTGGCCTAACTTTGAGGAACCTAGAAGAGTTTTGCAAAAAAAGTCGATAAACAAAGTCCTGGACTCAGTTTTTTTTCGGCGCAAAAATATAATAGAAATGGCCAATGCTATAGCCTACAAAATTTGACCCAATTTTGGCCAGGATAAAAAAGTTCTAAAAATTCACATCCACCTAGTTAGTGGCCTAACTTTGAGGAACCTAGAAGATTTTTCCAAAAAAAGCCGAAAAACGAAATCCCGGACACAGTTTTTATTTTCGACGCAAAACAAGTCTTTGAACGGTTTCTTTTTTTTTTGTTTTTTTGTCCTGCACACCTTTAGATGACCGATTATGGGCTTATAATTATGGGATCGGATCTCTGTCAAGGTCTATGACAGTGGACAATGAGCCGAGGGTCCCAGTTGGTGCTTCCTTTTGGTGTAATAAGGTGGCACCCAAAACATACGATAAATGGCGAATGCTATAACCTACAAAATTTGATCCAATTTTGGCCTGAATAAAAAGTCCTAGAAATTCACATCCACCTAGTGAGTGGCCTAACTTTAAGGAACCTAGAAGAAGTTTCCAAAAAAAGTCGAAAAACGAAACCCCAGACTCAGTTTTTATTTTCGGCGCAAAACTAGTCTTCCAACGGTTTCTTTTTTCTTTTTGTTTTTTTGTCCTGCACCCCTTTCGATCAACGATTATGAGCTGATAATTATGGGATCCAATCTCTGTCAAGGTCTATGACGGTGGACAATGAGCCGAGGGTCGCCGTTGGTGCTTCGTTGTGGTTGAATAAGGTGGCACCCATAATATACGATAAATGACCAATGCTATAGCCTACAAAATTTGACCCAATTTTTGACAGAATAAAAAAGTTCTAAAAATTCACATCCACATAGTGAGTGGCCTAACTTTGAGGAACCTTGAAGAGTTTTCCTAAAAAAGTCGAAAAACGAGCCCCAGACTCAGTTTTTATTTTCGGCGCAAAACTCGTCTTCCAACGGTTTCTTTTTTTGTTTGTTTTTATTGTCCTGCACCCCTTTCGATCAACGATTATGGGCTGATAATTATGGAATCCGATCTCTATCAAGGTCTATGATAGTGGACAATGAGCCCAGGGTCGCAGTTGGTGTTTCCTTGTGGTGCAATAATGTGGCACACAAAACATACGATAAATAGCCAATGCTATAGCCTACAAAATTTGACCCAATTTTGGCCAGAATAAAAAAGTCCTAAAAATTTACATCTACCTAGTGAGTGGCCTAACTTTGAGGAACCTAGAAGAATTTTGCAAAAAAAGTCGAAAAACAAAGTCCTGGACTCAGTTTTTTTTTCGGCGCAAAAATATACTATAAATGGCCAATGCTATAGCCTACAAAATTTGACCCAATTTTGGCCAGGATAAAAAAGTTCTAAAAATTCACTTCCACCTAGTTAGTGGCCTAACTTTGAGGAACCTAGAAGATTTTTCCAAGAAAAGTCGAAAAACGAAGCCCCAGACTTTGTTTTTATTTTCGGCGCAAAACTAGTCTTCGAACGGTTTCTTTTTTTTCTTTGATTTTTTTTGTCCTGCACCCCATTCGATCAACGATTTTGGGCTGATAATTATGGGATCCGATTTTCTTCAAGGTCTATGACAGTGGACAATGAGCCGAGGGTCACGTTGGTGTTTCCTTGTGGTGCAATAATGTGGCACGCCAAACATACGATAAATAGCCAATACTATAGCCTACAAAATTTGACCCAATTTTAGCCAGAATAAAAAATTTCTAAAAATTCACATCCTCCTAGTGAGTGGCCTAACTTTGAGGAACCTAGATGATTTTTCCAAAAAAAGTCGAAAAACGAAGCCCTAGACTCAGTTTTTATTTTCGGAGCAAAACTAGTCTTCGAACGGTTTCTTTTTTTGTTTGTTTTTTTTGTCCTGCACGCCTTTCGATCAACGATTATGGAATGATAATTATGGGATCCGATCTCTGTCAAGGTCTATGATAGTGGACAATGAGCCGAGGGTCGTAGTTGGTGCTTCCTTGTGGTGTAATAAGGTGGCACCCAAAACATACGATAAATGGCCAATGCTATAGCCTACAAAATTTGACCCAATTTTTGCCAGAATAAAAAAGACCTAAAAATTCACATCCACCGAGTGAGTGGCCTAACTTTGAGGAACCAAGAAGAATTTTGCAAAAAAAGTTGAAAAACGAAGCCACTGACTCAGTTTTTATTTTCGGAGCAAAACTAGTCTTCGAACGATTTATTTTTTTGTTTGTTTTTTTTTGTCCTGCACCCCTTTAGATGACCGATTATGGGCTCATAATTATAGGATCAGATCTCTGTCAAGGTCTATGACAGTGGACAATGAGCCGACGGTCGCAACTTGTGCTTCTTGTTGGCGTAATAAGTTGGCACCCAAAACAGACGAAAAATGACCAATTTTATAGCCTACAAAATTTGACCCAATTTTGGCCTGAATAAAAAAGTTCTAAAAATTCACATCCACATAGTGAGTCGACTAACTTTGAGGAACCTAGAAGAGTTTTCCAAAAAAAGTCGAAAAACGAAGCCCCAGACTCAGTTTTTATTTTTGGCGTAAAACTAGTCTTCGAACGATTTATTTTTTTGTTTGTTTCGTTTGTCCTGCACCCCTTTCGATCAACGATTATGGGCTGATAGTTTTGGGATCCGATCTCTGTCAAGGTCTTTGACAATGGACAATGAGCCGACAGTCGCAGTTGGTGTTCCTTGTGGTGTAATAAGGTGGCACCCAAAACATACGATAAATTGTCAATGCTATAGCCTACAACATTTGACCCAATTTTGGCCAGAATAACAAAGTCCTAAAAATTCACATCCACCTAGTGAGTGGCCTAAATTTGAGGAACCTAGAAGAAATTTGCAAAAAAATTCGAAAAACGAAGCCCCAGACTCAGTTTTTATTTTCGGCGCAAAACTAGTATTCCAACGGTTTTTTTTTTGTTTTTTTTTCCTGCACCCCTTTAGATGACCGATTATGGGCTCATATTTATGGGATCGGATCTCTGTCAAGGTCTATGATAGTGGACAATGAGCCGAGGGTCGCAACATGTGCTTCTTGGTGGCGTAATAAGTTGGCACCCAAAATGTACGAAAAATGGCCAATGCTATAGCCTACAAAATTTGACCGAATTTCGGCCTAAATAAAAAAGTTCTAAAAATTCACATGCACCTAATGTGGCCTAACTTTGAGGAACCTAGAAGAATTTTGCAAAAAAATTCGACAAACGAAGCCCCGGATTCAGTTTTTATTTTCGGCGTAAACGAGTATTCCAACGGTTTTGTTTTGTTTTTTTGTCTTGCACCCCTTTAGATGACCGATTATGGGCTCATAATTATTGGATCAGATCTCTATCAAGGTCTATGACAGTGGACAATGAGTTGAGGGTCGCAGTTGGTGCTTCCTTGTGGTGTAATAAGGTGGCACCCAAAATATACGATAAATCGCCAATGCTATAGCCTACAAAATTTGACCCAATTTTCGCCAGAATAAAAAAGTCCTAAAAATTCACAACTACCTTCTAAGTGGTTTAAATTTAAGGAACCTAGAAGAATTTTGCAAAAGAAGTCGAAAAACGAAGCCCCGGACTCAGTTTTTATTTTCGGCGCAAAACTAGTCTTCCAACGGTTTTTTTTTCCTGCACCCCTTTAGATGTTCGATTATGGGCTCATAATTATGGGATCGGATCTCTGTCAAGGTCTATGACAGTGGACAATGAGCCGAGGGTCGCAGTATGTGCTTCTTGGTGGTGTAATAAGTTGGCACCCAAATCGTATGAAAAATGACCAATGCTATAGCCTAAAAAATTTGACCCCATTTTGGCCAGAATAAAAAAGTCCTAAAAATTCACATCCACCTAGTGAGTGGTCGAACTTTGAGGAACCAAAAAGAATTTTTCAAAAAAAGTCGAAAAACGAAGCTCCGGACTCAGTTTTTATTTTCGCCGCTAAACTAGTCTTTCAATTGTTTTTTTTTGTGCTGCACCCCTTTAGATGACTGATTATGGGCTCATAATTATGGGATCGGATCTCTGTCAAGGTCTATGACAGTAAACAATGAGCTGAGGGTCGCAGTTTGTGCTTCTTGGTGGTGTAATAAGTTGGCACCCAAAACGTACGAAAAATGACCAATGTTATAGCCTAAAAAATTTGACCCAATTTTAGTCTGAATAAAAAAGTTCTAAAAATTCACAGCCACCTAGTGAGTGGCCTAACTTTGAGCAACCTAGAAGAGTTTTCCAAAAAAATGAAGCCCCAGGTTCAGTTTTTATTTTCGGCGCAAAACTAGTCTTCCAAACGTTTCTTTTTTTGTTTGTTTTTTTTTGTCCTGCACCCCTTTCGATCAACGATTATGGGCTGATAATTATGGGATCCGATCTCTGTCAAGGTCTATGAAGTGGACAATGAGTCGAGGGTCGCAGTTGGTGCTTCCTTGTGGTGTAATAAGGTGGCACCCAAAACATACGATAAATAGCCAATGCTATAGCCTACAAAATTTGACCCAATTTTGGCTAGAATAAAAACGTCGTAAACATTACATCCACCTAGTGAGTGGCCTAACTTTGAGGAACCTAGAAGAATTTTGCAAAAAAAGTCGAAAAAAGAAGACCCGTACTCAGTTTTTATTTTCGGCGCAAAACTAGTCTTCCGACAATTTAGTTTTTTTTGTTTTTTTGTCGTGCACCCCTTTAGATGACCGATTATGGGCTCATAATTATGGAATCAGATCTCTGCAGAGGTCTATGACAGTGGAAAATAAGCCGAGGGTCGCAGTTTGTGCTTCTTGGTGGTGTAACAAGTTGGCACCCAAAACGTACAAAAATGGCCAATGCTATAGCCAACAAAATTTGACCCAATTTGGGCCTGAATAAAAAATTTCTTAAAAATCACATCCAACTAGTGAGTGGCGAAACTTTGAGGAACCTAGAAGATTTTTCCAAAAAAAGTCAAAAACGAAGCCCCGGACTCAGTTTTTATTTTCGGTGCAAAACTAGTCTCCAACCGATTCTTTTTTTGTTTGTTTTTTCTTGTCCTGCACCCATTTCGATCAACGATTATGGGCTGATAATTATGGGATCCGATATCTGTCTAAGTGTATGACAGTGGACAATGAGCCGAGGGTGTCATAAGTTGTCATAAGTTGGCACTCAAAACGTACGAAAAATGGCTAATTCTATATCCTACAAAAGTTGACCCAATTTTGGCCTAAATAAAAAAGTTCTTAAAAATCACATCCACCTAGTGTGTGCCGTAACTTTGAGGAACCTAGAAGAATTTTGCAAAAAAAGTCGAAAAACGAAGCCCGAGACTCAGTTTTTATTTTCGGCGCAAAACTAGTCTTCGAACAGTTTCTTCTTTTTTTTTTTGTCCTGCACCCTATTCGATCAACTATTATGGGCTGATAATTATGGGATCCGATATCTGTCAAAGTGTATGACAGTGGACAATGAGCCGAGGGTCACAGTTTGTGTTTCTTGGTGGTGTAATAAGTTGGCACCCAAAACGTACCAAAAATGGCCAATGCTATAGCCTACAAATATTGACCCATTTTTTGCAAGAATAAAAAAGTCCTAAAAATTCACATCCACCTAGTGAGTTGCCGAACTTTGAGGAACGTAGAATAATTTTGCGAAAAAAGTCAAAAAACGAATCCCCGGACTCAGTTTTTATTTTCGGCGCAAACCTAGTCTTCCAATGGTTTCTTTTTTTTTTTTGCTTTTTAGGTCCTGCACCCATTTAGATGACCGATTATGGGCTCATAATTATGGGATCTGATCTCTGTCAAGGTCTATGATAGTGGACAATGAGCCGAGGGTTGCAGTTCGTGTTTTCTTGTGGTGTAATAAGGTGGTACCCAAAACATATGATAAATGGCCAATGCTATAGCCTACTAAATTTGACCCAATTTTTGCCAGAATAAAAAAGTCCTAAAAATTCACATCCACCTAGTGAGTGGCCTAACTTTGAGGAACGTAGAAGAATTTTGCAAATAAAGTCGAGAAACGAAGCCCCAGACTCAGTTTTTATTTACGGCGCAAAACTAGTCTTCGGACAGTTTTTTTTTTTGTTTTACACCCCATCGATCAACTATTATTGGTTGATATTTATGGGATCCGATCTCTTTCAAGTTCTATGATAGTTGACAATTAGCCGAGGGTCGCAGTTTGTGCTTCTTGTTGGTGTAATAAGTTGGCACACAAAACGTACGAAAAATGAACAATGCTATAGCCTACAAAATTTGACCCAATTTTGGCCAGAATAAAAAAACCCTAAAAAATCACATCCACCTAGTGAGTGGCCTAACTTTGAGGAACCTAGAAGAATTTTGCAAAAAAAGTCGAAATAAGAAGCCCCGAACTCAGTTTTTATTTTCAGCGCAAAACTAGTCTTTCAACGGTTTCATTTTTTTTGTTTTTTTGTCCTGCACCTCTTTAGATGACCGATTATGGGCTCATAATTACGGGATCGGATCTCTGTCAAGGTCTATGACAGTGGACAATGAGCCGAGGGTCGCAATTTGTGCTTCTTGGTGGTGTAATAAGTTGGCACCCAAAACGTACGAAAAATGGCCAATGTTATAGCCTACAAAATTTGACCCAATTTTGGCCAGAATAAAAAAGTTCTTAAAAATCACATGCACCTAGTGAGTGGTCTAACTTTGAGGAACCTAGAAGATGTTTCCAAAAAAAGTCGAAAAACGAAGCCCCGGACTCAGTTTTTATTTTTGGCGCATAACTAGACGGTTTCTTTTTTTGTTTGTTTTTTTTGTCCTGCACCCCTTTCGATCAACGATTATAGGCTGATAATTATGGGATTCGATCTCTATCAAGGTCTATGATAGTGGACACTGAGCCGAGGGTCGCAGTTGGTGCTTTCTTGTGGTCTAATAAGGTGGCACCAAAAACATACGAAAATTGGCCAATGCTATAGCCTACAAAATTTGGCCCAATTTTGGTCAGAATAAAAACGTTGTAAAAATTCACATCCACCTAGTGAGTGGCTTAACTTTGAGGAACCTAGAAGAATTTTGCAAAAAAAGTCAAAATAAGAAGCCCCGAACTCAGTTTTTATTTTCAGCGCAAAACTAGTCTTTCAACGGTTTCATTTTTTTTGTTTTTTTGTCCTGCACCTCTTTAGACGACCGACTATGGGCTCATAATTATGGGATCGGATCACTGTCAAGGTCTATGACAGTGGACAATGA
The DNA here is from genome assembly GCA_037974625.1 of Cucumis cinereus. NCBI lineage: Eukaryota > Viridiplantae > Streptophyta > Magnoliopsida > Cucurbitales > Cucurbitaceae > Cucumis > Cucumis cinereus. The sequence continues at coordinate 3,647,543 of JBBPDJ010000003.1, forward strand.
GCCGAGGGTCGCAGTTTGTGCTTCTTGGTGGTGTAATAAGTTGGCACCCAAAACGTACGAAAACTGGTCAATGCTATAGCCTACAAAATTTGACCCAATTTTGGCCTGAATAAAAAAGTTCTTAAAAATCACATCCACCTAGTGAGTGGCCTAACTTTGAGGAACCTAGAAGAATTTTACAAAAAAAGTCGAAAAACGAAGCCCCGGACTAAGTTTTTATTTTCGGCACAAAACTAGTCTTCCAACGGTTTCTTTTTTTTTTTTTCTGTTTTTTTGTCCTACACCACTTTAGTTGTCTAATTATGGGCTCATAATTATGGGATCAGATCTCTGTCAAGGTCTATGACAGTGGACAATGAGCCGAGGGTCGCAGTTTGTTCTTCTTAGTGGTGTCATAAGTTGGCACTCAAAACGTACGAAAAATGGCTAATTCTATATCCTACAAAAGTTGACCCAATTTTGGCCTAAATAAAAAAGTTCTTAAAAATCACATCCACCTAGTGTGTGCCGTAAATTTGAGGAACCTAGAATATTTTTCCAAAAAAAGTCGAAAAACGAAGACCTGGACTCAGTTTTTATTTTCGGCGTGAAACTAGTCTTCCAACGGTTTCTTTTTTTGTTTGTTTTTTCTTGTCCTGCACCCCTTTCGATAAACGATTATGGGCTGATAATTATGGGATCTGATATCTGTCAAGGTCTAGGACAGTGGACAATGAGCCGAGGGTCGTAGTTCGTGCTTCCTTTGGGTATAAGAAGGTGGCACCCAAAACATAGGATAAATGGCCAATGTTATAGCCCACAAAATTTGACCCAATTTTTGCCAGAATAGAAAAGTCCTAAAAATTCACATCCACCTAGTGAGTGGCCTAACTTTGAAAAACCTCGAAGAATATTGCAAAAAAAGTCAAAAAATGAAGCCCTGGACTTAGTTTTTATTTTCGACGCAATACTAGTTTTCGAAAGGGTTTTTTTTTGTTTGTTTTTTTTGTCCTGCACCCCTTTCGATCAACGATTGAGGGCTGACAATTATGGGATCCGATATCTGTCAAAGTCTATGACAGTGGACAATGAGCCGAGGGTCGCAGTTTGTGCTTATTGGTGGTGTAATAAGTTGGCACCCAAAAAGCGAAAAATAGCTAATTGTATAGCCTACAAAATTTGACCCAATTTTGACAAGCATAAAAAAGTCCTAAAAATTAACATCCACCTAGTGAGTGGCCTAACTTTAAGTAACCTAGAAGAATTTTGCAAAACAAGTCAAAAAACGAAGCCCCGGACTCAGTTTTTATTTTCGGCGCAAAACTAGTCTTCCAACTGTTTCTTTTTTTTTTTTTTGTTTTTTTGGTCTTGCACCCCTTTAGATGATCGATTATGGGCTCATAATTATGGGATCCGATCTCGGTCAAGGTCTACGACAATGGACAATGAGCCGAGGGTCGTAGTTCGTGCTTCATTGGGGTGTAATAAGGTGGCACCCAAAACATAGGATAAATGGCCAATGCTATATGCTACAAAATTTGACGCAATTTTTGTCAGAATAAAAAGGTCCTAAAAATTCACATCCACTTAGTGTGTGGCCACCTAATGTGTGGCCTAACTTTGAGGAACCTGGAAGAATTTTGCAAAAAAAGTCGAAAAACGAAGCCCTGGACTCAGTTTTTATTTTCGGCGCAATACTAGTCTTCGAAAGGGTTTTTTTTTGTTTGTTTGTTTTTGTCCTACACCCCTTTCGATCAACGATTTAGGGTTGATAATTATGGGATCCGATATCTGTCAAAGTCTATGACAGTGGACAATGAGTCGAGGGTCGCAGTTTGTGCTTATTGGTGATGTAATAAGTTAGCACCCAAAACGCGAAAAATAGCTAATTGTATAGCCTACAAAATTTGACCCAATTTTGGCAAGAATAAAAAAGTACTAAAAATTCACATCCACTTAGTGGGTGGCCTAACTTTGAGGAACCTCGAAGAATTTTGCAAAAAAAGGCAAAAAACCAAGCCCTGGACTCAGTTTTTATTTTCGGCGCAAAACTAGTCTTCCAACGGTTTCTTTTTTTGTTTGTTTTTTCTTGTCCTGCACCCCTTTCGATCAACGATTATGGGCTGATAATTATGGGATCCGATATCGGTCAAAGTCTATGACAGTGGACAATGAGCCGAGGGTCGCAGTTTGTGCTCTTGGTGGTGTAATAAGTTGGGACCCAAAACGTACGAAAAATGCTTAATGCTATTGCCTACGAAATTTGACTCATTTTTTGCAAGAATAAAAAAGTCCTAGAAATTCACATTCACCTAGTGAGTGGCCTAACTTTGAGGAACCTAGAAGAATTTTGCAAAAAAAGTCGAAAAACGAAGTCCCGGACTCAGTTTTTATTTTCGGCGCAAAACTAGTCTTCCAACGGTTTCTCTTTTTTTTTTCTTCTTTTTTTTGGTCCTGCACCCCTTTAGATGACCGATTATGGTCTCATAATTATGGGATCCAATCTCTGTCAAGGTCTACGACAGTGGACAATGAGCCGAGGGTCGCTGTTTGGGCTTCCTTTGGGTGTAATAAGGTGGCACCCAAAACATAGGATAAATGGCCAATGCTATAGCCTACAAAATTTGACCCAATTTTTGCCAGAATAAAAAAGTCCTAAAAAGTCACATCCACTAGTGAGTGGCCTAACTTTGAGGAACCTCGAAGAATTTTGCAAAAAAAGTCAAAAAACGAAGCCTTGGACTCAGTTTTTATTTTCGGCGCAAAACTAGTCTCCCAACGGTTTCTTTTTTTGTTTGTTTTTTCTTGTCCTGCACCCCTTTCGATCAACGATTATAGGCTGATAATTATGGGATCCGATATCTGTCAAAGTCTATGACAGTGGACAATGAGCCGAGGGTTGCAGTTTGTGCTTCTTGGTGGTGTAATAACTTGGCACCCAAAGCGTACGAAAAATGCCTAATGGTATTGCCTAGAAAATTTGACTCATTTTTGGCCAGAATAAAAAAGTCCTAAAAATTCACATTCACCTAGTGAGTGGCCTAACATTGAGGAACCTAGAAGAATTTTGCAAAAAAAGTCGAAAAACGAAGCCCTGGACTCCGTTTTTATTTTCGGCGCAAAACTAGTCTTCCAACGGTTTTGTTTTTTGTTTTTTTTGGTCCTGCACCCCTTTAGATGACCGATTATTGGCTCATAATTATTGCATCCGATCTCTGTCAAGGTCTATGACAGTGGACAATGAGCCGAGGGTTGCAGTTTGTGCTTCTTGGTGGTGTACCCAAAACGTACGAAAATGGCTAATGCTATAGCCTACAAAATTTGACCCATTTTTTGCCATAATAAAAAAGTCCTAAAAATTCACATCCACCTAGTGGGTGGCCTAACTTTGAGCAACCTAGAAGAATTTTGCAAAAAAAGTCAAAAAACGAAGCCGCGGACTCAGTTTTTTTTTTCGGCGCAAAACTAGTCTTCCAACGGTTTCTTTTTTTTTTTTGTTTTTTTGGTCCTGCACCCCTTTAGATGACTAATTATGGGCTCATAATTATGGGATCCAATCTCTGTCAAGGTCTACGACAGTGGACAATGAGCCGAGGGTCGCAGTACGTGCTTCATTTGGGTGTAATAAGGTGGCACCCAAAACATAGGATAGATGGCCAATGCTATGCCATACAAAATTTGACCCAATTTTGGCCAGAATAAAAAAGTCCTAAAAATTCACATCCACCTAGTGAGTGGCCTAACTTTAAGGAACCTAGAAGATTTTTTCAAAAAAAGTCGATAAACGAAGCCCCAGACTTAGTTTTTATTTTCGGCGCAAAACTAGTCTTCCAACAGTTTATTTTTTTGTTTGTTTTTTTTTGTCCTGCGCCCCTTTCGATCAACGATTATGGGCTGATGTTTATGGGATCCGATCTCTGTCATGGTAATTGATAGTGGACAATGACCCGAGGGTCGCAGTCGGTGTTTCCTTGTGGTGTAATAAGGTGGCACCCAAAACATATGATAAATGACCAATGCTATAGCCTACAAAATTTGACCCAATTTTAGCCAGAATAAAAAAGTCCTAAAAATTAACCTCCACCTAGTGAGTGGCCTAAGTTCAAGAAATCTAGAAGAGTTTTGCAAAAAAAGTCGAAAAACGAAGCCCCAGACTCAGTTTTTATTTTCGACGCAAAACTAGTCTTCGAACGGTTTCTTTTTTTTTTGTTTTTTTGTCCTGCACACCTTTAGATGACCGAACGTGGGCTGATAATTACGGGATCAGATCTCTGTCAATGCCTATGACAGTGGACAATGAGCCGAGGGTCGCAGTTGGTGCTTCCTTGTTGTGTAATAATGTGGCACCCAAAACATACGAAAAATAGCCAATGCTATAGCCTACAAAGTTTGACCCAATTTTTACCAGAATAAAAAAGTCCTAAAAATTGACATCCACCTAGTGAGTGTTCTAACTTTGAGGAACCTAGAAGAATTTTGCAAAAAAAGTCGAAAAATGAAGCCCCGGACTCAGTTTTTATTTTCGGCGCAAAACTAGTTCTCCAACGGTTTCTTATTTTGTTTGCTTTTTTTTTGTCGTGCACCCCTTTCGATCAACGATTATGGGCTGATAATTATGGGATCCCATCTCTGTCAAGGTCTATGATAGTGGACAATGAGCCGAGGTTCGCAGTTGGTGTTTCCTTGTGGTGTAATAAGATGTCACCCAAAACATACGATAAATGGCCAATGTTATAGCCTACAAAATTTGACCCAATTTTGGCCAGAATAAAAGAGTCGTAAAAATTAACATCCACCTAGTGAGTGGCCTAACTTTGAGGAACCTAGAAGAATTTCGCAAAAAAAGTCGAAAACGAAGCCCCGGAATCAGTTTTTATTTTCAACGGAAAACTAGTGTTCGAACGGTTTCATTTTTTTTTTTTTGGATTTTTTGTTCTGCACCCCTTTAGATGACCGATTATGGGCTCATAATTATGGGATCGGATCCCTGTCAAGGTCTACGACAGTGGACAATGAGTCGAGGGTCGCAGTTTGTGTTTCTTGGTGGTGTAACAAAATGGCACCCAAAACGTACGAAAAATGGCCAATGCTATAGCCTACAAAATTTGACCAAATTTTGGCCAGAATAAAAAATTTCTAAAAATTCACATCCACTTAGTGAGTGGCCTAACTTTGAGAAACCTAGAAGATTGTTTCAAAAATAGTTGAAAATCGTAGCCCCGGACACAATTTTTATTTTCGGCGCAAAACTAGTCTTCCTACAGCTATTTTTTTTTTGTTTTTTTATCTTGCACCCCTTTAGATGACCGATTATGGGCTCATAATTATGGGATCGAATCTCTATCAATATCTATGACAGTGGACAATGAGCCGAGGGTCGCAGTTTGTACTTCTTCGTGGTGTAATAAGTTGTCACCCAAAACGTACGAAAAATGGCCCATGCTATACCCAACAAAATTTGACCCAATTTTTGGCCAAAATAAAAAACATCTTAAACTGCATATCCACCTAGTGAGTGGCCTAACTTTGAGGAACGTAGAAGAGTTTTCCAAAAAAATTCGAAAAACGAAGCTCCGTACTCAGTTTTTTTTTCGGCGCAAAACTAGTCTTCCAACGG
>JBBPDJ010000003.1:3653238-3716084 GCA_037974625.1 Cucumis cinereus
GGGGGGGGGTTGAATGCCAATTATATGAACAAATCAAATATATATATATATATATATATATATATAATTTGGGTGTTGATGTGTGAATCTAGGCAGAGTGTGTAGTGGCCTCCTAAATACAACAATTTGGTCATAAATCTTTTACTTATAATGCCAAATTGAATCAACTAATTTTAGGTATATGTTAATTATTTTATTATTTTAAATTCTTAACTACAAAAACAAATAGTTTATTTAATCAAATAATACTTGATCTTTCCTTCTTCATAATTCTATTTAATGCATTTATAATTTATAAAGAAACTCATTGCTAAAGTAAGCAAATAATTTTGTTTTTAAATTAGTTGATTAAAGTATTCCAACTTTGTAACTTCCTTGGATTTTATTTTATTTTAAATATTAAATTGTTAAATTAAATTCCATGTTTTTATATATTTTTTTCGTTTCTTGTTAGACCACAATAATTCATCATAAACAAAACTACATCCCCATAGTCTAACTACTTATAAATTATGTACTATTATACTTAAATGAAAAATACATTTCATACATTTTCAAATATAATAAAACACACTAAAATATCTATAAATTTTGGATTATATCTAAATATCAATAGTAGATTATTGATAGACAATGATACAATTCTGAATCGATATTGATATTTTAATCTTCGGATTAAACACGAATAAATTATTTGAATAAACAAAAAACAAAAAGCCTGGAAGTGCTTCCGTCACTAATTGGGAATTGTTTTTGGTTGGTGTCTAAACTCTAATCCATTGTTATCACTACGTATCAATTTCATTTCACTTTCTTTTCCCGACCCAATTCTTGGAATCATCCCCCATTCCTCCCTCGTGTTCATACTTGCCTATTTCTTTGTATAATTTCATTTGATTTGTTTTACATTCTTCAAAATACAAATACGTACAATATTATTATATTTTAACCCAATTTCTTTAATAAATATAAATGTGTTTCACTGGGTCAAAGTTGTTTTTCAAGGAAAAATTGTAAGATTGATTCAAACCTTACGAAATCCACGTCATGAGATTGCAACGGGGCCAAATTTTTCTAGTTCTTTCTCAATTTGAGGATAGATTGTTCCGTGAGCCAAAAGCATCACTGCTCCATTCTTCTTTTTTTTTTCTTTTTGTAACGAGATCTCTTTTCTGACAATCATTTTTTTCTATAATTGAAAAAAAAGAGATTGAAATAGATTAAATGTTTTCGAAAGAAGAGATTTTTCTTCCCATTATGCATCAAACTAAAGCTCTCTCGTCTCATTAGGACATTATGGCCAAGGGTCTTCGGCTCCAGGGAAGGGGTTCCAGGAAGATTCGACTTTTATCGTTCGAGTTGCATATTTAGTAATCAAAATATTTGGGTAGGGTAAAAGTGCTGCAAGAAAGAGGTAAGACTCTAGTTTTGGTTCTGATTAGTTTAGAACCTGACCTCCAAAGCACTCAGTCAACTTGAAGGAGATAGGAAAGAAGCTGCTGCTTCTGAAGAGCCGTCTTAAAAGCAAGCTCTTATTTAATATAATTTTTTTTCTTCATTTTTTTCACACAATCCTTCTGTGGGGAACGTGTATCAATGTTGTGAATTCTGAATTTTTGTGTAGTGATTTCATGTTGTCATACAACTAAAAGAAACAAATTAATAGAGAACAGTTTGTGAATCAAAATCTTTAAATAGGTTTGAACCCAATATAGTATTCAAACAAGGTAATCCAACTTCCCAACGGTTTAAATCATACTAAATTCCGTAATAAATAGGTTAACTTAGATTATCTCCGTTATCATTATAGTTATCGGAAATTGTAAATAGTATTGAGTGTCAATAAATCAGCTCTGCATAGATCGGTTTCATACCGTGTAGTTGGTCCAAGCATGGATGGAGTTTGCAGAGTAGAGTCTTCTGAGAACTGAAGTCTTCAAGAGATATGGGGAGATAACATGCAGGAATTAGAAACTACAAAAGTTTCAACCCGCCAGTTACATCATCAACCACTTCAACAGGACCTGCAATTTGGGAAGTAAGAAATGTATACTATCATATTTATTGGAACCAGATTAGTTTGTAATAATTTTATTTAGCACCACACCAATATGAAATTGATACGTAGATCCACCAGTTGAGCTAGCTAACCAAAAATACGAGTCGAACAAGAGTGAAAAATGTAGGGGATTTGCCGAGTTGGTAGAACAGAGATAGAAACCAATGGCAAGGTCTTAAAAGTAGTCAAAGTCAACGTTTTATCTCAAAATACGTTTGAGTGAGCATTCTTCCCATCAGAGGAATTTTGCTACAAAAGGAATGCTTAAATTAAATGTCAATGGCAGCAACAAACTCTTTGGTTTTTAAAGGTTGCATGGAAAAATCTACTTACCAAGAATTGCCATCACCGTTCTCGAATCTGAAAGAACAATAAAGTGAAAATTAGTGAAATTGATAAAGTTTCTATGAATAAATCGATCTACTTAAGTGAATTTCATATAACTTACTGGGTGCAATCTGAGTTCTTCCGGCATCAATGGTAATATGAGTTGGTAGCTTCAATGATTTTGCCCTCTCCTGATGTACAATAAAGTTCAGAAAAAATGAAAGAAATTACTCAAAGGCCTCAAAGAATAGATAAGAAATAGAAAAGAGCAAGTTGTATATGATGCTAAATCAACTGGGAAGAAAAGGAATAAAAATTATTAAAAAAGACCATCACCAATTGTATAATATGCTCTATAAAATTTTTCTGGCACTATGCTAAAGCTGGTAAGAGAAATAAGATCTACTGAAATGAAAAGAGGCTGCACCATATTAACAATAATGAAGGGTGTTATAGCAGGGTGCCGCTAAAAGGAACAGATGTCTTGATTAATAGTTCGGATGTTTTGAAGAACAATAGTCAAATAAAACAAATAGTGGGTTGGAAAAAAAAATTTTGGTTTCAGCAAGAAATAACCTAGATCAGCTTCTTTGGGAATGTCCATTTGCAAGACCTGTTTAGGACGGTTTTTTCTTGCAGGAGTTTGATTTTTGCCTGCTCGTTACAGGGATGTTCAGTTGATGATTGGGGAGTTCCTCCTCCATCTACATTTGTTGTTTTCTTTGGACTATGGGGGGGAGGAACAATAGAGCATTCCATGGTGTGGAGTGGGACCCTCTCGAGATTTGGTCTTTGTTGAAGTTTAATGTTTTTTTTTTTTTTTTTGCTTTGGTTTCGAAAGCTTTTTGTAATTATTTCCTATTGTCTAGTTGGAAACCCTTCCTTTAGTGGAAGTTTTTTGTGGACTTAGTTTTTGATGCACTTGTATTCTTTCATTTTTTCTCTCATGAAGGAAAAGAAAAAGGGCAGGTCAATTGCTTAAATATATATTCAGACATACAACAGAATAGAAAACTAGCAAACATCAACTATATGCAGATGCGATATTCTTGACAAACACAAAGAAAATAGCTAGATAATATAATGTCATAGTGGAGGAAAAAAATCAGAGTGGAATTGTTACTTGCAAAACTAGCATGTCTTCCTCACTTTCTATCTTAAGAACCACCTTGGGTTGCGCACACATCTCCCACCTACATGTAAATAAAATCAAACAACTGTACATAGAACAAAGTATGCAAGATATCCCCAATATTAATATAGGGAGGACAATTTTATAGATACATACCTGTTCAAGGCTTTTGGTGCACGATAATGGAGCTTCTTATAGAGACCCAAAGTTGCATGACTAATAAAAGCAAGTAAAAAGTAGATTAAGAACGATTCCAAATCCAACTTACATCAGTGGGAAACTGAGAATTCTATTAAAAGGTTTTAGAAATTTGGATCACTAGTATCAATTCTCATAATTTAACTATTAAACAGGTAATAAGGTGGTACTTGAAATTGTATGAAATCTTGGTCTCTCAAGTAGTAGTAATATAAAATGTTTGTGTAGGATCGGTAATTCTTTCGGTAAATATCGGCCACAAAGTTAGCTGATAATTGCAATAATGTAATATGGGTTTTTTCAGACGGTAGAGCAAATGTTTGGTTGACTCATATTATGAGCCAAACTATGTAATATTAAAAACTATATTTCTGAGCATTACTAGAATATGTATTTTATGTTTCTCAAAAGTTTCATGTTTCTTATGTGCCCCTTCGTCAGATTGTTTAAATGTAGCCTTGAAGGAACAAGCAATCCTTAGCTTACACTACTTTATGCCTGGCCAACAGTTGAGCATCATAATATTGTGTTTCATGAAAATCCACTATGAGGATTGTAAGGTATCCATAGATCTTAATGCTGGGAATACGATCAAAGTCCAACATTTGTTAAATAAGGAGATGATCGTGGGTTTATAAAGGAGCACAACTATCTCTAATGGTATGAGGCTTTTTGGGGTGAAACCAAAACAAAGACATGAGGATATATACCCAAAGTGAACAATATCATAACAGGTGGAGATATATGGAGGTTTGTTGTCACTAACACTTAATATGGAAGAATAAGATCGAATACAAAAATAAAACCCATCTATCGTATGCTATAATTTTCCAACTAAATTTTTTTGAAGTGTCGGTTTCTATCATAAACAGAGAATTACATGATAATGAACAAGAATATATCTTAGAATATAGTACCCGTCATCTGAAAATTTAACTATAATTTACATATTAAAAGAAAAAAAAAAACTTAATACTATATTCCTTATGACTTTTATCTATTATTTAACTATCAACCAACCAAGCAAAGAATCCAGACGATAAATCTTCAAATCAGATAACGAGAAAGCAGTTGAGAGATCCACCAACCAGAACACCTAGATAACGAAGAACAAGAGAATCCTCCTTATAAAGTAAACTAATCTTATTTTTTATATATCCGTCTTACACGCAACTCGACTAATTTCACGGGACAACTCGCCTAACCCTACAACATTTGAGGGTCAAGGAAACTCGTAGAAAATTAATTCCTAGGTAGGTGGCCATATGAACCCACGACCTCTTAGTTAGTTATTGAAACTATGTCTCTTTTTTTACCACTAGGTCAACTCATGATGGTCAGTAAACTAATCTTATAAATGACTGATATTCAGAGGATGATTTTGTCCAGTTTCCACACTCCCTAAGATGACCCTTGTAGAATCTCCCTGAGAAAGAAAGATGTATTGATGGTGCACTCTCTTCTTCACCTTTCTCATTTTATAACCTAAACTGCTTCAAAAATTACTTCCCATGCTTTATCCAAAAACTTTCTATCACTTTTCTATTCTCATTTGCAATATAAATGCAAGATTTAGTCTAAGTTTGCTGATCTTCTGAAATTATATTTATAGGGATTTTCCAAATTCTTTCCATTAGCACCTTTGCTACTGTTTTGTAGATTGCATTCATCAATAACTTTCCTAATTTTGACAGTGCAATATTTCAAAAGAATAGAAGCACTATTATCTTCCAATATTCTGCATTATGAAAACTTTGACTTGAAGCCTATCATCATCCCAAATGTCTCATGTTATTATAGTCGTTGATAAATTTTTGTTAACTTTATTATAGTCCTTGTGAGTATTCTACTATACCAGGTGAGCAGTGGATTGTTGACCTAAACTTCTAAGCACTGCATATGTCCAATTCTTGGGAGGACGAGGACGACGACAGACGATAACGAAAACAACTCCGGCATTCACACTACGCGAGCAGCAATAAAATTTAAATTTTCTTTCATTGATAGCAATTAGCATTTAAAATATAAAGTAATGAAAGAGCAACAACAAGGTGTTAATAAAATACCTGCATTGGGCTGCGATTTTTCCTTTTCCCATTTTCAAATCATTTCTCACAACTAAAACCTGAAGAGACACAGTTAAAAGTTGTTACTGCTTGTTAGAAAGAAGATCATAAAAGTTATTGAGAATGATTTTCTAAGACACTCAGAAGTAGACCATCTTGAAGTCATCGAGAATGTCAGCCAAATTTTCGACCTCCAGAGGCTCTTTAGTATCCTTCTTCTTCCCATTTCTGCTTGAATCATTGCTTTTGGCTAATTTAGCTTTGACAAAGACCCGAGGAGGATACTTTGAACCAATATAGTATCCCAAAACAAGGCAGCCGGCCCCAACTACAATGGCACTCAACCATGCGAGATCCATCCAATTTTAGTCTATAAAATGCACTTCTCCACTACTGAAGTCCAGCAAGAATAATCCTGGACCAGATACCAAATTCTAATTCTAGCAATAGAACTCCTACATAGCACATGAAAAGCTCAAAATTAAAACTCGGAAACAGTAAATACAAAGAGAAAAGACCAATTGAAAGAAACAAAAACAAAGATAAAAATTAATGAAATAGCAGCTATTTCCTCAAATTCAGGATTGTGAAAAACGCAAATATACATTTTTTATGCTTTTCAGAAAACAATAAAAACGTTTTGAATTGCATTTACCCCCGTATGGAGCTACGATTTTAAATCAGAATGGACTTCAAATCATTTCTGTGATTTGAATGAATAAAAACATAGAAGTTAATAATCAAAATGATTTGAAATCTTGTTTTGATCCAAACATTATCCGACTAAAATAGGTCGGAATAATAGAAATTGCCCTGATTCCAAATGGGTCGAAACAAAGAAGAGCAAAAGAAAGAGAATGGAAAAAAGAAAAACTTTGATGGGGACGATAGACCTCGAGATAGAAGCATTGCGGCGTGAGATTGCAGTAGAGAGTGAGAGAAGAGAAGGAGAAAGAAACTGAGTGCAGGAGCGTGCTGAGAATCGGCAATGGCAACGGTGAAGATGAAGAGAGAATAAAGAAATCAAAGAAAGAGAAATTGGCGAGGATGTGGCTGCCGCAGGGAGTGAGGGAGAGAAGCGTTGGGTGGCGATCTGCGGCTGCGACACAGATGGGAGATGAAGGAAAAAGAGGAGATGGGGGTGCAGAATGAACCAAAATGACACCCTCTTTAGGGCTTATTTTTTCTTAATTCATTTTTTAAGCCTAAATATGTTTTAGGTAATGAAAATGAGTGTAATTAAATGAAATTTTATTGATGGATTTAATAAAACATAATTGAATTGTTTTTTATTCGGTCTTGGTAGCAGATTCATAGTTTTCGTATAATAATAATATTTATAACGGTAATAATAATGGTAAAAATAAGAATCTCACTAATTTTTAACATAATTAAATTGAACACATGTTTTCTAGTTAAAAATTGTACAATTTGATTATAGATTTGAAGGTAAGTTCTCATAATCCATTTTAATAACGTAACAAAGGTAAACAATAATAAACGCAATCCAATAGATGTATTTTTGAAACTTCATAAAATTATTTTAACAATTTGATGAAATGATTTATTATTTATGTAATTAGGTGTAATTCTATAAAAAAAAAATTATAATAGTTTCGTAATTTGTCTTAATGTTTTTAGTACAGTAATTTGTATTACTTGAATGAATAATAGTATATTAAATTACAAGATTAGACTTATGACTAAGAAATATCTAAGTTTTAATTTTGACTTTTAGTCCCTTTAAGATGTTTAATAAATCTATAAATTACTTCAATTTTATATCTAAATATATATCTAAGTTTTTTAACCAAAACTGATTTGATAGTTCAATTACAAAGATCTAAACAAATTGATTACACTTCACAAATAGAAATGGTTGAAAAAAATATATCAACACACCAAAATGCAAAATTAGAAGCCAAGTACTAAACAAGGAAAGCTGGTATCACATAGCATATATATATATATATATATATATATATATATATGCTCTTCTTACAACTCAATTACAACATAAGCATGTAATGTAGCTTATATGTATGTATGTATACTCCCTAATACTAAAACTAAAATAAAGCATTAAACATATATATCAAACTGAGATCAAAATTAGCAAGCTAAGAGAATTGGTCCTCACATTGTTTTGGCCAAATATATATGATTCTTATAATACTGGAGCGCAGCAATTCTTGGAATGACTTTAAGAAGAATTTCCCACATGTTTCTCTTGATCCTCAGCTAAAACCCTCTCCTTCGTTTTCTGGCTAACGTCTACAGCAGCTTTTGCGACTCGTTGAAATGTCTGGCTAACCCAAGAAGCCCCGGTTAAGACGTAGCGGTTAGTCATTATAGCCGATCCAGCGTTGCTCACGGCTGCCTTAGTCTTCTCAGACACTTGAAACTTCTCATCCATTTCCCTCACTTTCTCATTCACCACGGTTGTGCCAACACTAATTTTCTCGCTAAGGCCGATCTTTTGGTCCAGAGAAGCGACTTTGGATGAGGCTGTTGAAGTCAATTGGTGCCTTTCGTCGAAAGACTTTGCCTTATTAAGGGCATCTTTGCCCAACGTGAAGCCTCTGGCTAGCATGCTGCTCACAACATCCTCTGCCTTCTGGATTGCAGATTCAGCAGTAGAAGGAGTGCTAGAGGTTGTGTTGTCTATAGCCTGGTGAAACATGTTTATTCATTCATGATAGGAATTGCATTAACGAGATCGAAAATATATTGTTGAGGGTAAGATTGAAGAAAATACTGGAGTAGATACAGGTACAGCTGCAGGGGCACTGGCATCAACTGCAGGAAGGTTGTAATCTGGAGCCGAAGAAATGCTTACTGGTTGATCGATAATTGTAGCTCCCTTAGAGATGCAAGACCGTTTAATTAGGAAAGATAACAGATGAAACAAGAAGAAGCCCATAACATAAATTTCTTAGCTCTCCGGTTTGAAGAAGGGACGGATGTAAATATTGGTGTAGAAAAAGAAAATTCGATATGAATGGAAGATGCCTCTTTCACTTGTAGTAGCAAGAAATTATTTAACATGAGAGATAGAAATAAAGAATTTTTGTTCAGACGTTTGAGAATGAAACTGAAATGATTATAACCATGAATCAAGAGTTATATATAAAAATGCATGGCAAGGCAACCATATTGAATAGTTTCTCTCATCTTAATCTTAAAGAAATAAATGCATGAAAAACTTGTTAAATCTCATCTTTCTCTGAAGAAAAAAACTCTGTTTCCATTTAATTTTCAAAACGTAACATCCCCTTATAGCCAATTTTCATAACAGAATAAATTTCCTACTTTCCAGAGATCAATTTCTAATGAAAGTTTAAATAAACAAGCACATTAAAATGGCAATCATAAAATGAAATCATTCAGAAGATCTGGAGACCAAGAAGGATAATCAAAATAGAGGAAGAAAAGATAGAGAAGTGTATCAACCGATAGTAGAATTGACGTCTCTGCCCCTTTTGGATCCTTAAAGGTAACAAATGCAAGTTGAGATCGCTCATTGTCACTACAAGAACACAATATAAAGTAAATGAAAATGCCCAAATAAAAACCAAAAAAAAAAAAAAAAATACTCATCGACATTAAAAAACAGCCAAAGTCATACTTACTTTCTAAGTTCGACAAATTCAATTTCACCGGAAAAAGAAAAAAAGTCTCTCAAATCTTTCTCTGTCGCGCTTAAGGAGACATTGGTAACTCTCACCGTTCTCGTCTGTAACCACCATAAACAAAATATATATATATGTGTGTGTGCGCGCGCGCGCGCAACAATTCAACAAAAAATAACCAAAATCAAAGCCGAATTTCAACAGTTTCCGTTTCGGTGCATCAAAACTTTCTCGTTCATCATTCGAAACTTTACTTTCCAGTCTTGTGCCATTAAGACACCGAAAAAACGCAATCTCCATCTCCTCAATACGAATTCACGCATCAGCTCATAAGAAATTAGGGGAAAAAAAAGTGAAACACAGTGGATGATTCTTGAATCATAAGTAATTTATATTGATAACAAGTAGAACTAACGCCTCAGATCAATAAAATCGCAAGAAATTAAACAGATTGAGAAGACAATGAACACAAAAAGAAAACAAAAATTGAACACATACCGCCATGATTCTTCTGTTTGATTCACCTGAGAGATTTGCCAATTCAAATCCTTAGAGAGAGAGAGAGAGAGGAGAAAAGAAGAAGGAAGAATGGCCTTGAGAGTTGTGTTGTGGCTTGGCGGTTGTTTAGGTTCGTAGTAATACATATGGCAAAATAAAAAAACTGACTCATTCCATTTATTTATTTATTTCATTTTTCTTTATTACGTTTTTTTCTTAATTTTAATATTTACTGATGTTCGGATTAACTTACACATATCATGACTAATCTCATGAAATAACCTATCGAGTCTACAACATTTTAGTGTCAACAAATTCATAGAAGATTTATAATAGAACAAAGAAAAGAAAAAGGTTATATTTTTAATTTGAAAATTTAAATTTTAAATTTTTATTTTTTTAAAAAAATTGTTAACTAAATCATAAATAAAATGCACTTAGACTAATATCATTTGAATGTGAGGTACAAATATATTAGATCAATAATTTCTTTTATCAAAATCACTTAATTTAACGATAATTGACATAACATTTTTTTTAGAAGTAACGAATATGATCATACTATTTTAAAAAATTGTTAAAAGGAGTTTTTGATTTACAAAATATTATAACTTTTCAAATGGTTGTTTTTTTCTTTTAACATAAATGATAATTAAAATTCAATTATGTTGATATCAATTCATTTATGGATTAATTTTTTTTTATGATTTTTTTTAAAAATAGCATTAATTGATTGTTACATTTTGAACTACCAATAATCTAAAGAATTATGGATTTAGTAATTCCTAAAATGGACGAGGTTACGAATTTTACTTTTTAAAATCTATTATATTATTATCAGGAAACATTAAAATCCCATGTAGGATTTTTAATACTAAAAAATAAATAACCAAATATAATTAGATTAGTTTATAATTAATATAAATTATTTATTACTATCAATTTTAATTAATTATTAAATATAAATATATTATTTAGGTTCGATAAATTTCAATTAATATTTTTACCCTTGTTATCTTAATATTTAATATAAAATATAATTGTTAATTATTATTATTATTGTAATTAATTTAATTATTTGTAATAATTAATTTAATTATATTTAGTTAAAATGTATTATTTTGTTAACTAATTAACATAAGTAACGATGCGGTCGGCTTTCGATGAGTTCACCGGCCGGAGCTCCGACGTTGTCGCCGTTCGATGAAGTCGTCCGATGTGGCGTGGGTCCGTTCGATGGATTCTTCACAGGTCGCGCGCGATGGATTCCACCTCCGATGAATGATGGGGGAAGGTAGTTGGCATCCAAATAATCGAAGCCGCCGCCAGTTTCTGCCTCACTTTCGTGCACCGCCAACTAAAGGTGGGGTTGCTGATTTTTGGGGAAGTCTGCCGTATGCGTGAGAAGAAGATGGAGAATCACCAAATTGGGATTTTTAGGGCTTTTTAACTTAAGGGGCAATCTGGACTTTTCATCTCTCTTCCTTCTCCCTCACTCTCTATTTGTCAGTTCTCTGTGTCTTCCCCTCTTCCTCTCATTCACTGTCTGCTTTTAACGCCATCGGCCCTTTTCCGGTAAGTTTCTTATGTTTTCTCCTGGTTACTTGTTCTCTGTTCGCAAATGGTTCTCTTATTGCAAGTCTTCAGATCTTAGACGTGCCCTATCCCTTTTACTGTCTGCAGCAATAAATTATCATTGCTTAATAGATGTATGAACTAGTTGAATCTTCGTTTCACTATCTCGTTTCCTCTATGATTAGTACGCTTGAAATTAAATAGTGCTAACTCTGAGAACCAATTTGAGTTTTCTGTTACTTAATCAGCCTCTGTTCGTGTTGAAATGCTGTCATATACACACATACCAGACTGTGTTCATACTTGCCATTTCGTCCTCTAGTATTACATTTGAGTTTATTTATTTGTTTACTTTGCATATGAGATAGCCTTTCTATTTATTTGTGTGGACTAATTTGTTGGCTATTGCATTTCTTTATTCAGAATTTATTCTTTGTCCATGATTTGGGGAACTGAGTCTCTATTGTATATACGCTATCCTCTCCTAGTGTACCTTAGATTGATTTATACGTTTTCCGTGTCATATTTAGGAGCTTTCGTTAATAACTTATGAACTTATCTATCTGAAATTTCAGATATTGGGTTTTAGAATCTACCTTAACTAGAAAACACCAATGGCAGAACTTAGTCTGGGTATATTGATAGACATTCTAGATGAGGAATGGATGAGAGACACACTCCCTCATGATGGTAATTCTCAGTCCTTATTTCTCTACAATCAAGAAATTAAATGTAACAAGCTATGCGGCTTATTT
Source organism: Cucumis cinereus (assembly GCA_037974625.1). Lineage (NCBI taxonomy): Eukaryota > Viridiplantae > Streptophyta > Magnoliopsida > Cucurbitales > Cucurbitaceae > Cucumis > Cucumis cinereus. The sequence continues at coordinate 3,665,481 of JBBPDJ010000003.1, forward strand.
AATGTAGTCTTTCTATCATTATCGTAGATCTTTTACTCCCTCCCGTGCTGGTTGTTCGGACTGATGACACTGAGGACTCAAGTATGTCTCCTAACTTATAACTCAATGTTCAATTAATAAAACATGGAAAGATTATTCCTTTAATTTTGGTAACACATTCTAACATGAAGCATTTTTTTGTACTCGATATTAAATTTGGTACATGGAGTTCCTAAGTCAAGAATCAATGAGTCTACAATGCTTTGATAGTGTATTCGTAACTTTGGAAAATGGAAAGCAAGATGCTACAAATCTTGTTTTTCTTTTTATATTTGTGAGTTTCCAGACCAACTTACGTGCGTCACAACTAATCTCACTGGATTACTTGTCAGACCCTACAACAGTCTTAGCCCTTTATCAAACTCAATACTCTTTATTACCACTGGCTCAACCCATGAAGATGCTTCAAAGTCAATGTAATACTTGAGGGTGAAATGGCAGCCAAAATTTTGTATCCTAGATTTTTCAAAGGCTGATTAAGCTAGCACTAAGAGACAACAAAAGCTTTTAATTTAATGATTTTACAACCGAAAAGTCTATATCGTAGATTTTGAAGGTATCTCTCAACATCAAAAGTGCTCACTACCACCCCACCAAACTCTATTCCCCTTCAAGGCCTTAAATTCTTGTTTTACATCTGAAGGCTCAAGCTCAAGGGTTCATTCCCCTCTTATAGCCTTCTTTTTCCTCATTGTCACCTTTTGAATTTTGAGCCTCTGAATATATTTTCTTCTTCTTTCTGTCTTGTGGCTTAATGGTTGTTCGGCAGTTTTGGAAATTGTGGATAGGAAGTAATAAACGGATCTTTAATCACTCTGTTAGAAGCACTAAAGAGCTGAGGAAAGTTGTTTTTGTCTCTACTTCTTACCGTCTCAAGTCTAAGTTTTTGTTGTAATTATTGGTAAGTACTGCTTGTGTAAACTGGAAGACCTTCACTGTAATTTTAATCTTGTGCAGGTGCGTATCTTAAAAATGAAAATATTTTTTTGGGCTTCCTAATTCACCACTTTCCTGACACCTCTTTGTTTTATTTCTTCTTTCTGCCATCTATGATGGTGACACCTTAAAGTGCATCTTTCACTTAAAAGACACTATTCAATACCAAATAATATGAAAATAGATTAATTTTTCTCTCTACTTTTGGTTTGCCAATTGTAGCAATTTGCTGGAGAATTCATTTTTTGATCCCCTTCGTCTCTTAACTTCTTTGCAGATCAGGAGACTCAGCCAGTTGATACTGATACTTGGCATGATCTTGCCCTAGGTAACCAATGAACCTTCTCCTAACTACGGATGGTCTGTTTTCAAGAAACTTGCTTCAAGTTATAAATTTTATTATCCTATTCTCTTGCTGTATTTGCATTGTAGATTGTCATATTTCATTAAAATCCATGTTGTAGATTTAGGTAGAAAGTGTTTGTTAGTGGTAAAAGAAATTATGTACATGTTGGTGGCAGTGAGTTAAGACTATTGATGATGGATTTGCTGTTCTCTTCTGTAATTTGTTGTGTGAAGACAGATTGAAATGTTATTTCTTATTATGAGATCTTTGTCCATTGCCATATGGAAAAGACTTTGGAGTTGCTTCTAAACTTAATGGTGTTAAAAGGAGTACTACTATCAGATTGTTTTGGTACTTGAATAAGAAAATTTTATAATTATTCCTCTCCATGTCTTAAAGAGTTTATTTCAGCATTCATTTTCTTAGACATGTTTTATTTTATTTTATTTTACTTTTCAAATCATGAGATCTTATTTTAACCGCTAAACTTACGTTCGAAATGTTTGTTTTAGTTCCTTCATTTTCAAGGTGTTTAGTTTAGTTCGTTCATGGATTACTAATGTGGCTTCGTAGTTAGCTTTGCGCCAAAAGTAGGAGAGCAAAATAGAGAATATACTTCTTCATTCTTTCTTGCGTTAATGGACAATTATTTGGGCTTTTATTTATGGAAAATTATTTCATGATAACCCGTATGAAATATTTACAAATATAGTAAAATATTACAATCTATTTATGATAAATTGTGACGCTAAGATACAAATAAACATATATAGTAATCTATCTTGGTCTATTACAGTTTTTCGTAGATAAAATATGATATTTTGTAAATATTTGAATTTATTTTGCTATTGTTGAAAATAGTCATTTGTTTATCTCATTAAACGAATTTGTCCCTTAAGATATATAAGATTATATAAACTATAACAAAAAGAAAGAGCATAATGGAAGTATTAAAGGATCTTAGGACTTGTATGTTTTAACAAGATAATACTGTACCTGGCAATTTGGTTTTGGAATTTTGTGAAATTTTGAGACTTTATGTGTTTTGTTTTTTAGCTTTGACTTACATTTTGTTATAAAAACTAGTGCAAAATTTAGTTAAATGGAAAAAAATGACAGTGAGATTAATTGCATTTTTAAACTTTTATTTGTAAGATTAGGAATATTAATACAACATTAAAAGTTTAATGATATTTGTGAAACTTGCAACTTTTCAAAATTCACAATATTTTTTAATCAAAACATTAACTATTTTCCTTACACCCAAAACTAAACATAAAAATATTTTTGATTTTTCAAAAAAAAAAAAAAAAATTGTGGGTTTAAATATTTACAAAGTGCAATGATATCGCATTAGGGTTACATATAAATATTATCAGTAACGCTATAAATCGTAAAAATGTAGAAATATTTCACCACGGTGGGTTATCAGTACAATAACGTTGAAAAACTAGTAGAACCACTTCATCAATTGAATTGAACGACGAGCAGTTTCCTCCGCCGCCGTCGGTGAGAGTTCATCTTTTCCGCCGGCATCATTTGCTTATATGTAAACCGACTTCACTCTTTTTTTGATAAAGCATAACCGGGAAACCGAACCGATGTAGGTGATGACCGGCGAACACTTTAGCTAAGCTAACAATCAATTCTCACTTTCCTATTTTTCTGGAAACTAACCTCAAAATTAATTCATTGAGCAGTTGTAAAACCATACGATTTTATTTATTTATTTATTTGTTTTTTTTTTTAAAAAAAGATATTGTAAGATCATACGATTGATACTTCTAACGAGTTCAATCCTCATTTCTCAACTAACTTGTCTTTCAATTTGTTCCCAATTCTTACTAATTAAATCCCATTTCTTCATCTTCTCGCAGCTTACTTCATCACTTTCACCTCTCAAATTCTCCTCTCGGGTAATTCTTCTTTCTTTGTTGTTTGAGTTTCTTCTTTGTGATCAACATTTTTCTCTCTTTCTTGCCTGGTTTAGTGTTGTGTTGTTTGATGTTTGTTGATGCTAGAACAATGGGGTAATCGTGGGGTGTGATGTACATGATCAGTTTCTTTTAGCATTAATCGTCTCATTATCAACTATTTGGAAATTAAACATCATTACCCATGTTTACTCTATTTTGTCATCCCACTAATTTTATGGTATTTTTAATTTTTTTGCGTCTTTGACAGCTTCAGCTCTTCAACCACCAATCTCTTTGCTAAAAATGGTGTTTTTAGTCATTTTTTTTATGTTGTTCATGGCTATTGTTATTGCATTGGTTGCTCTAAAATCCAAATTTATCATACTGGGCTATGGGTTTAGGTGGAGAACAATGAACAAAGAATTGTAAATTGGAAATTTATGGCTCTGGCACCCTTTTAAGTGTTTTTCGTCTCAGGAAGATATTAGGTATCAGATTATTAAGCCTATACAAATGTTAGTTTAGGTTTTTCTTCATCATTTTTATGATTACCGTGTTAAATTTAAGTTAAATATAAACCCCAAAAAGAGTGGCGAAAGCTCTTACTTAGATGCTGGATTGCTTTTTTTTCTTATATTTTATTCATGAGTCATTTTCAATTAGAGGTCATATTCATGTCTTAATCTTTATGATACTTCCATTTGTGGAATAAAGTAAATCTGAAATTGAAAACTGTGGTTGAACGGTTAAATTCTAAGCAATCTGTTTTGTTTCTTTTTGGATTTTTTCGTTTAAAATAGTTATTATTATGTTATTTTTTAAATTTTTTCTTCAAGAGTTAAAATCTGATGGTCTAGGTTTCTCATCGTTGTCTTGTATTTGTCTTTTTGCAGACCAATGAGCATCAAGATTGAACTTCAGAAGGTAAAGTGTTGCACTGCGAGCCTCTAGGAATTGTTTGGTTTATTTTCATTATCTTTAATTGTCTTTATCATTTAGTTTTATATTCTGTCAAAGCATAAGCAAAATGCTTATTAGGATCGCATGGGAATTCTTGGGAAAAACAATGTCTCTAAGATAGCACTGACAACCTTATTTGAATTTTTGTGAACTTCAACTCTACTTTATTCAGAATCATTTGATGATTTGTGGCAACTTGATTTTTATGTTGTGGTTTTGGTTTGCATGAATCAAATGCTTATTTTTTTTTTTCCAACGCTTGTACAGATTGGAATTCTTGGGCTTCAGCTGATATGGCATTTCCTACACTTCATTGTTAGCGTATTTTACTTTGTGGTTGGTATTGCCACAACACTTGAAAGCTGTTTGATATCTTGGGGATTCCCATGCAAGTACAAACATCTTAATATTGACAGGGTCCAATATCTTGCCATTGTGGTCGAAAGTGAGGAAGCTTATAATACATTAAAAATTATTGAACTTCTGGAATGGTTAGTATCGTTGGGCATTAGAAGTGTTTGCTTGTATGATGCTGAAGGTAATGATTTTGGGTCCATCCAGAAATTCTGAGCTCTCTTTTATTTGTTGCCAAATGCTTATGATTATCTTTCCAAATTTGTTGAATCATATGCTTATTAGACTGTATTTTATGTTCAAGGGGTGCTTAAACAGTCCAAGGAAATCATTTTGAAGAAAGTAAAGAATGCGTCTGAACTTCAGGTACATGCAACTATATGAAAGATAGATTCAAACCTATGGGTTCAGTAAGTGATGAAGTTTTCTGCATTCAACCAAGTGATCCCTGATACTTTGAGGCCCACTTTTTGAAATATGAATGTAGATTTGTATATGGTATATTTGTGTTTTTATCAGTCCTTTATCTTTGAGTATTTCTTTCAATGTTCTTTCCTTTTAGTTACCTTAGTGGAAATTGTTGAAATTTTTCTTGTATTATATTTACCCACTTGGGTTTATTATTTTTTTTTAGTGAAATTATGTTATAGGGAGTTTCTAAGTCTTAGGTGTTGCAAGGTTAATGGTGCTGAGGTTACGTAGGGTCCTTGATGGAATAGCATGCTTTTGATTCCATGTGTATTGCTCCTCTTTAGTGAAATTAAATATAGCATTTTGAAATTGTTTTTGTATCTTTGAAGTTGCATATTGATCTTTGCATGAGGTCGTTTATTTCTTCAATAGTACGGCAAATATCTGCTGCCTTTTGTTTTCTTTTCCAAGTTTACCAGCCAACAATGACAGTTGTCTGGAATTTGAACTCAGGAGGTGAATGCCAATAATAAGATGTGCAATATTCTTCTAATATAGTCATTGCCTTCAGGGGATTGATGAACCTCTCCAACTAAACAAAAAAGGCATTACTTTGGAGTTCATATCAGCCTCTGATGGAAAGGAAGCCGTTGCCAGAGCAGCTAATTTTCTTCTTCAAAATAAGTGGAGAAAAACCAACATGAGTGGAGACCACAACCGGTGCTTATCTGAATCTCAAATGACGGAGGCTTTAAAAGCAGTTGGTCTGTATTCTTGCTTGTACTTGATAAGGTTCAGAGAACTATTTTACTCGAATGTTAATTAACCTTACGGGCATATATTGGATCCATAATTAGGTTGTGGAGGGCTTGATCCTGACCTCATTTTAGTATATGGGCCTACAAGATGTCACTTTGGGTTTCCTGCATGGAGAATCCGCTACACAGAGATTCTGTGAGTCTTTTTTGTTTAATATATTTTGTTTTTCCAAAATTAATGATACGTTTTGGTGAGCTGGTGAGGAGTACAAAAAGAAAACCAAAATCCTCAAATGAAGTAGCTAAAAAATTACTACACGAAGAAGGTTAATTACACTCGGTGGATAATTACATAAAGGTTCTATCAAGGAACAGCTACTCGATGCTCTAAACTTTATGAACGCCCATGCATCCTCCATGCCCTTACTTTAAGAGAGAAACTCGATGCTCTAAACTTTATGAACGCCCATGCATCCTCCATGCCCTTACTTTAAGAGAGAAAAATCTTCTCTCTATTAACAGATTCTAAAGAAGGGCAGGGACTAATGCATCCACAGCCTGCTTGTGCTTTTCTTTAGGGAGTGTCCACAAAGGTGTTGATTGTGATGCCATCATGGCTCATAAAATTTCAGTAAAGACTAACCATGCATGCGTCAAAAGGCCAAGTGGATTTAAGAAATGCCTTCCAATATTCTCAAATTTGAACTCCTGCAGCAACAGAATACCAGGTTGGCAGTCCGTCAGAAAAGTCCACCTGCTTTCCTTCTAGTCCTTAGCTTGCATGTCGACGTGCATATCTATGAGATTTATCGTAATTCACTCTATATCTAACTTCTTAGTTCTCTCAGACTTCTTGAGCAGGATGTTTTATCTTCTTCTTCTGCTGAAACTCTTTCTCATTCTATCTCATTGTTAGCATCCACGTCGTCTTCAGTCTGTTCATTGCCACCAACTGTTTATGTATTTGATGAGAATTGACATTAGTCTTCCTCCCTAGTTGCTTGACACTTGACTAGGGAAGTCTAATAAAGACGATTGTATAATTGTTCTGCATAAGACCCCTACTCCTACCCCTACACGTGCTAACTCCCTATACAAAATCCGGAGCTGCTAGAAGTAGAAAACGACCCATCTGTTGTATGGTCATTCTGTGCTTCAATTCCATTCATTCCACCAGTTATAGAAAAAATACTTCCTTCCAATAGGGTAATGGTGTTTGTTAATGGTTATATTGAACAATTTGAATGGTTGTATACCTATACTCATCAAAGAAAAACTTCGATTTTTCGTCTAAGAAAGCTTATTTGATGGTATGTGACTGTGTGGAACCTTTACTTAGGATTTATGAAATAAATCCAATTTGTTCATCTGATGAACCAAACGCAAAATTAAGTTATCTAACAAGTTTTCCTACTCATTTTTACTTATTTTTTTCTTTTCAAATTTTGCACATCTTGCTTTAATACAATTTCACTTTCTTCTGCTGCATAGTTGTATCCTTTCAATCGCAGATTACCTGAAACTCTTCATATTATTAGCATTAGATATTTGTTAACAATTCCATCCATTTTTGTAATAATTTTTGGGGTTGAAGAGAATTGTATGAGCTTTGATAAGATTTACTTGTGTTGTGTTGCAGACACATGGGACCGTTGAAGTCCACGAAGTACGGTTCCTTGGTAAAAGCCATTTACAAGTTTACCATGGTGCAACAGAACTATGGTGAGTTACCTGCTATTTCCTTAATAAGTTCTAGTAAAGTTTGTATTTTCTACACTCAGTAGAGAAGTTATTAAGTTTTATTTTCTTAAATAACTAAAGGGAATTGCTATGATATGTAGGTTACATTTCAATTTTGAAGGTAGTGACTAATCTTAATTATGTGATTGTTTGAATAGGTAAATGAACTGAAGCATTGTGCAGTAATGGAAGGGAAATGAAAGAAGGACAAGATTTTGTCATTTGAACAGTCATGGGTTTAGTTTTATGCATCTTCTATCCAAGGATTTTTTCATTTCATTACTCTTTTAATTACTGTAAACAATTCATAAACAATATACGCAATTATATAAAATTCACCAACCCTACACAATAAACTTCTTTTTTCTTTTTTATTATAATTTTTTTTCTTCTTGAAGGTTGCATTATAAATAGAGTTGCATTTTATATTTTAATTGAATACTCATAAACTTTTGTGTTTTAAACTTGTTGGATATTACGAATGGTTAATATATTAAATAGGCTAATTTTTTTTCTATGTAACAACGAACTAATTTTTTTTCTTGATCACGTTAGTAAACTATTTATACAGACATGTGAAAATAAACAGATACAAGTTATAAAATAAGCATATCTCTATTAATATGAAACGAACCCCTTATTAATTTGATTCCTTAAAAATTAAAAATAAAAATAGAAGGGTCACAATAGTTACTTTTAAAAGTTGAACGACTAAAATGAATCGAAGTTAAAAGTTAAAAGTAAATCGATGAAAATGAACATTTTATTTTAAAAATATATGAATAAAAATAAAGTAAAGTCGAAATAAAGTAAGTACCAAAATTAACAAAATCCAAAACTACATATACTAAAATTGTAATAAGAAAGGAATAAATTGGAATAAACCATAAGCATAGGTGCAAAATTGCTAATTTATCCCAAAATCAAATATGCTCCCACGTTAAGAATCACACTCCAAATTTGGGGGAATAAAAAATGAGTTTTATAAAAGCGATTTTCAATTGGAGCCGGAGGTTAGATAAGAACCAAAGCCCCAACAAGCTCCCTCTTCTTCTCATTTTAACCCGATTGATTCCACAAGATGAATTAGGTGGGTGTTTCAGCCATCAAATTCACCAAAATGTTGAGCTTTTTTCTGTTCACCACTCCAATCTACGTCAACCCATCTCAGGTAGATTACTTTTTATTGCTTTTTCATGAAAGAATGACATAATTGTTGACGAATATGGTTAAATCTTTTCGATTTCCGTACGATTCATTGCTCTGCTTATGAGACTGATGTTTATAAATGGAAAGTGAATGTGTAGGTCGATTTTTGCCAGCATATAAATCCTTTTCTTTGGATTGAAATCTTTTGCAATGGTAAAACCCAAAGCAATCGACTGTCCAAGTATATGTTATCGACCAATTGAACCCTCAGACCTTCAAGTTTTGGAGCAAATTCATGGCAACTTGTTTCCAATCCGGTATGTAATTTGATTGTGGGTGAGCCTCAATTTGATTTCTTTTGTTATGTGATGTTGAAATTGATATATGGGTTGTTTGAATTTCTCAGGTATGAGTCGGAGTTTTTTCAAAATGTTGTTAATGGGCGTGACATTGTGTCGTGGGCAGCGGTCGATCATAATAGACCGGATGGTAGAAGTGATGAGCTTATTGGATTTGTGACTGCACGAACTGTTTTGGAAAAAGACAGCGAGGTGAGAATTTCTTACTCTTTGTATTTTTATAATCTGAGACCCAACCTTCATACTTGAGGTGTTTTCTCTTAATTTTCTGGGGGTATTTTTTGTTCATAATTTTTGTATTGATGTTAAATCTAAACATGGACTCTCCCGTTGTTACCAAATAGTTCTTTTAATTTTTTTTCCCTTTATCTCGTTTTCCTGGAGTAAAAGTGTTGAAGTTTTGAAGTAATGAACGAGATAAAGGTTGGAAGTAGAAATAAATATATTCACGTATGTAATGGGGAAAACTCAAAGTTAAAACTTGTGGGGTGGAAGGATCACAAAAGAAAATAGAAGGATCTGAATGGACTCATAAAATGAATTCTTTGGCATTAGCTCTTCGATTTCCAGGTTGATCAGCTTTTTACCTTTTTATATGCTGATGGCTGGTCTTATATTTCTCTTTCCTACAAGAAAGGAAGTTCAAGCTGTTTTAATTCAAGTCCTTTGCGTATTTGTTTGAATGTATAAACCATTTGTTGAAAGCTAATAGATCTGAATATCATTTTTTCCATTTCCAGAGTTATCATGATACCAAAAAGGTTTCAAGATCACTTGTAAACCAAATGAGAGAATTTTATTGAATATCAAAAGTTGTGAATACAAGAAGACAAGTACTTTATTTATAGGGAAAACAAACTAATCCTAATTAATAAAAGAAACTTAATCCTAATCCTAAATAATAAAAGAAACTAATTCTAATCCTAACAAACCAAAGAAACTAATCCTAATCCTAATGCTAATAAATTAAGGATTTGACCATAGTACCCTATTCCTACTACATCATGAAACATATCATGCGTATTGGAAGATAATGTTTTCATAGCTTGTTCATTGACCTTGTCTTCAAGCTGAACATGTTCTTGTTTGACCTGTGCAAGTATTAGTCCATATGGGGAGGCCTTTGGTAGTGTTTATATTTTGCTTTGTGCATACTGCACAACCATGTTGGTGTTGTTTATATTATAAACCTCGTCTAAAAGAAACATTTAGGTCACAATCTCTTCTTAACATTGTAACTTTAAATCGTAATGTTAAGGTCTTTGGATATATCAGGAGGTCTTTGTGGAAGAACTTTGGGTGGACTGAACAATGACGATTCCAAAAACAAAATCCTTGCTTTCCTCTCCAAGTGTGGAGGGTGATTATCATCAATATATATAGCCTGAATCAATTCAGTTGATCTTTTGATCGTTTGCATCTTTGTTGCCCTTGGGTTTTGATGCCCTTGGTTTTTTAGTCAAGTAGAGCGTTCTGGCAAGATTATATTTTCTTAACCCACTATTGGTGGGCTTTTAATTTCACTCATCAATGAATTTTTCATGTTTCTCTCTGAATAAAAAAGGATCAGCTGACAGATTTTTGCTTCTTTATTTTGGCGAATTGTATGATATATTTTTTCCTCTTGAATAATATACTTAAGTCAAGTGATTAGGACTTTAAATTCATTGGTATACATGGTTGGTTGGCTTTGACTTTGAGAGATTCCACAACATTGAGACATATTTCGGCTCTAGGAGAACAAACATATTCGTTTGAAGTTTGGTCTTTCTTCCTTTCCTGGGAAGTTTAATAAAGTTCTGTATTGGTTAAAAGACTGTTGGTTAATTCTTTAAGCATGTGGTCGGTTAAAAAATTAGTGGCCCCTAACTCAAGGATGAGGATTGGGGGGGGGGGGGGGGGGGGATTTAGCTGGTGACTTCAATTGTAATTGAGCTGGCATTGGGGTGATTAAACGCATAAAATGTTACAAATTGTGGAATTTCCATGATCATTAACAGTTGTGCACTCTGAACAATTCTTGTATAAGTTGTGCTAAAGTTATCATTAAGTAGTTTTAAGTACTTACAAGCTGCCATTAGGCTTTAGAGTTGATGGATGTTAAGGAACTATAGCTTGAATTTGTAATTGGTGGGTGGTTATTTTGTAAAATTGACTTACACCAATCTCGTAACCTACTTTGACAACTGAAATTACCTGTCTTGGATACTTAAAACTGGGTATCACTAATTTATACGGCTTTAATGCCTTGCAGATATCTGATTTACTTCGGCATGATTCGCTAACCACGGATCACACTCTAGTATACATTCTTACACTGGGAGTAGTGGAAAGCTACAGAAACCTTGGGATAGGTATGAGTTTGTTAGAGCTATCTGTTTTTTTTTTTTTTTTTAACACACAAGTTCATGTTTACAAATAATCAGCTAATTTATACGTATTGATTGCAGCTAGTTCACTTGTTCAAAAGGTAATTAAATATGCCTCAAGCATCCCGACTTGCCGAGCAGTTTATTTGCATGTCATTTCATACAATACTACTGCTATCAAATTCTACAAGAAAATGTCATTCAAGTGCCTACAAAGACTGCCGGGCTTTTACTTTATCAATGGGCAGCATTATGATTCTTACCTGTTTGTCTACTATGTGAATGGCGGTCGATCTCCATGCTCTCTATTGTAAGTATTGAATATCAACAACCTTTGACCTCACATGTCTTAAATTACTTGTTCTTTTTCACGATACGCATGCTGGTTGAGAATGACCCCCTCCTTAATCCGATGAGGGTTCTCTTTTGCCCTCTTAAAAGCAACCAAAACCTCATCAAGAATCCTTTGATTTTTAGATTTTTAGATTAATAGATTAATTGTTAAATGAGAAACATAGATAGACCTGAAACATGTCAACAGTAGAGGAAAGAACTTATCTCAATCTATTACCAAAACCTTGGAAATGCTTATTCAAACTTCTTCCCTATTGACACATCTAAAGTTGATGTAAACACGGAAATTTTGGGCAGTTGGGGACTATTGGTCTCACTTTTGGGTAGTAGGGGAGGAGGGAGAAACTAGACAATGGAGCGTCGATAGAGAAAGGATAGAGCGTGGGGAAAGAAATTATGGAAGGGACGGAATCAGGTGGAAGAAATCAATTACACTAGGAACTGGAATTTAAAGAAGTGATATATAGAGGGAGTGCTAGAAAGACTTAGAATCCCATTCTTTATTATCATTTTAATTTATTTGAAACCTTCCATTTGGCAATACAAATATTGGATGGTTCTAGAACTGGTAAGCTGGGATACAAAAGAAATCTTCTAAACCTTCAAACTTTCGTTTGTCCTTTTTTAATTTATTCATTTGGTGTACTTGCAGAGAGGTTGTGACTTTCATGGTGAGTTATTTAAGGGACGGTATAAAGTCTGTAACTTCAATGCTGAGGAAGAATGAAAAGAGGAAGGTGTCAAAATGGTCGAAATGTAAAGAATCTCATAGCCTCATATCCATGGCGCAGAGCAAGAGAAATGTAGGGGTTGAAAGCAATGGCTATGAATGTGTTTAATTTGATTCTGATTTAGTGATGTTGAGCACTGAGAAGGAAACCACACAGAGAAAGATTGATCCCTCACTGTATGCCTACTCTTCCTTCTACTCTTTATAATTTATTGTAGTTTAAACCGTATATATACATAGATGATGATGAAGATGATAATATTCTATGTTCAGTGTAATAAGGCTTTGGTGATGTTTAATGTGAAAGTGAGGCTTCTGTATTCTTATTTCTTTAAAGTCCTTTGTGACAACTTGTGGAGTTATTGACCCCCGGCCTTATTGTAGTTTCCTTTGGAACAAGTGTGCAGTGAATTATTATATATCTACATTATGAATTCAAATGATAGGAGCTAGAGGAGAATATTTTCATTTCCAAATTAGATTTGGAAACTAGAATTTGGCAAATCCTGTGATTTCAGCAATCTGTCAATCTTCAAACTCATTGTTAGTGCAATTAAGGCACAATCTTCAAACATGTTGCTGATGTAGTAGTTGGCGCATCTCAACATCTTCCTTCCAACCTTATTATGCTCCCCACCCAACTTCTGGCTTACTTTGCGCTCACATTTGAAACACAATCTATTTCGAAATATGAACTTATTCAAAATAACCTCTAAAATGCTAATAGCATTAAATTTTGCTATATTTGTAAATATTTTGGTTCATTTAGTTAAATTTGAAAGGAATTCTTGAAAAAAAAAAAAACAAAAAATGACTCGGATTATCAACAAATCATGGCAAGAAGCATGCTCAAACACTTTATTCCTTCAACTTAGATAAAAGAGCCTAAGTAACTCTCATAAATGAGTGTTATCATAACTCTACATATAAACACACTCAACTAAATATTGTAAATTTAGAACAATTGAGAGTTACTAAACAAATTTATTCCACTAATATTCCTTTTGCAATGCTCCAATGATGAATATAAATAAAAATATAATTGATAACCGAAGAAGGTAAAACATGAAATTTTGTTCTATTTTGTAAATATTTTGGTTTATTGTGCTATATTTAAAAATATCAATAATAATAATAATAACAACAACAATAAAATTTAGAATGTTATATTTAAGAGTCCATGATATAATTGTATCAAGTTGGACGATAAAATTCTAATTCATCAAATTTGATTCTAAATTTAAATAAATGTTACTATTTTTAACATTTATTTAATATTTAACTACACATAAAGTGAGAGAATCGAACCTCAAAGTTGATGACATATTTTTTACGCTAATTTCAACCATGCCCGCTTTCACAAATTATCAGCCAGTTTCAAACTTTAGAGTTAGACCCAAAAAAAAAAAAGAGGAAGTTTTAAGTATAAATTAATGAGATTAAAAATTTAGAATAAAAATGGTAAAAATTTTGATTTTTTTTTTATTTTTTTATAAATAAAAAGTGAATTAAGTTGGATTCAGTGAGGGGTGCCTATAGTAAATATGGTGAGACCGTATACATTTTGGAAAGATCAAGATCCGACCTTGTTGAAATCAGGGTTTGAAGTTCCCCGCCCTAGACCACCATAAGGAAGAACAGGAATGGCATAATCAGGTAACACGTTTCTCTCTCTTTCTCTGCGATTTAAATTCTTGATACTCTCTTCATTTTTGCATCTCTTAATGTGATTCATCTTTTGTTTCAATCTCGTTTTTTCTTCATCTTCCATTGACACGGTTTCTATAGACCTCGAAACCAACCCGAAACAATCACTTCCTCATCTTCCTGACTTCTTCTTCGATTCAAACTTGACCTTAGTCCTCCATTTCAATTACCCATTTACGTATTTCTCTTCAATTTCTATGTTCTCATTTTTTTCCAGGATCTGATTGAGAAGTAGATTATGTCTGTGAGAGCGAGGAAAGTCTCCACTCGAGGGGAAGCAGTGGCAGCAAATTATGCTTTTGGGCCTCTAGAAGATGATGTTATTATTAAACACAGACTTCTCACACGGACAACCACCACTAGGGGGGAACCTCCACTGAAGAAGCTTCAGAAGAAGTTTACTTCTTTTGTTCTTGAGATTGAAAAGGATGGGAGTAACAATGATGACTGTGAGAAGCTTTCCAGAGCTTTTTTACAAGAGTTATCCACGTTTGAAATTCCTTTGCTGAAGAGTAAAGCAGTTGTTGATGCTAATATTAGGGAAAAGGAGAGTTTCCATGAGTTTAAGGATGAGATAAATAAACAGATTTTGTTAGCTCAGGATGATATTGAAGATCTTAAGAAGCAGCTTGAAGAAAGCAAAATTGAGAGGCAACACAAGGAGGAGTGCGAGGCAATAAGGAAACTTATAGCAGCACAGCCACCCAGGTCTGTGACACAAAAGACTATTGTGGATTTGGAGAAAGAGATTGCTGCACTTGATGCAGAGAACACGGCTAGTTCAAGGATGCTGGAGCTTCGTAAGAAGCAATTTGCTCTTTTGTTGCACGTGGTATGTTCCCATCAGCAATTTCTTATAGCTATCTTCTTTAATGGACTCTAAATATAAACATTTTGTCTCTTTGTTTGAAGAATCATTAGTTTAGACATTGGATTCTCCACTACTGCCAGTTTTTTCACCTTAGGGATTCTTAGACTGATTGGTGCACGGAGATGATTAACATGTACATGCTTCCAAATTATGGCTCATCTGAGGAAGGATGAGCATGGTTCTATTTCTGTTTTTTGCTAGTTTACCCTAGGTGCTGAGATGATAGGAAAATTTTGGTTCAATGAAGATGTAATTTTTAGAGTTCAGTCTCGAAGATCCAAGATTTTTATTTGAAAATATCTTCCAGGCGTTTCTTGTTTTTAAAGGTTATCTTCTAGGCTTGGGAGACCTTCCCTAGAGGAGCAACTTTATAATGTCGTGGAAAGCTTGAGAATTCAAGATAAGTATGCTAACTTTAGCATTTTTTGAAAGTTTGAAACCTTATTTCTTGGAAAATTTTGACGGTCGTCAACTTTAACACTGCTTTTCCAAATGGCAAAATCACTCTTTTAGAAACGATCTTCATGAGTAAGACCTTCATCAAAGAAAAGGAGGTCTTGTGGGTCTTTGTCAACATTCACCAAAGCCTTTTTGGGATAGAAACAACTACTTTCATCGAGAAAAAAAAAATGAAGGAATGAAAATGCACACAAAAAAAACCAAGCCCACAATCGAAATCCGTAGCTCTTTCTGTAGTTATCTTGGTTTGCGTAAAATTGATGATCTTCGATGGAAGAGCTACATATTTCGACTCGTTTTTTGAACCCCTTATTTACATTGCTCTCCCTTTCTGTTGGCTTTGGCATAGAGATAGTAGGGCTCAGGTGGAGGAGGTGTTATCACATTCTCCTTTCAAGGAGCAGGGCAGGGTTTTGTGACAGGCTAGTTTCTTTGCAGTTTTGTGGGGCTTTTGGATTGAGAAGAATAATAGAATTTTTAGAGAGGTGGAGAGATCAGCTGAGGAAGTTTGGGAGGTAGTTAGGTTTATGTCTCATTATGGTTTTTATGTATTTATGGTCTGTAGGTTTATATTACTAGACCTTTATGTATTGATGAGTTTGATCTTGTTCTTTTGGATTGAATCATTCTCGGTAGCTAGGGTTGGACTTTCTCTTTTATTGGATTTTTTTTTTGTCTAGCCTTTTATGTTCTTTCATTTCTCTCAATGACAGCATGGTTTCTTAAAAAGAAACATTGCGCTCATTTAGTGTAAATTCTCTGTATATATTTGGAACTACAACTTACTTCTCCAATTGTATATTCTCCCCGTGCATGTTTGAATTTCCATCTGAATGAAGCATTTGTCTACCATGAGCTCCTGAACGAGATGGAATACCTTTTAAGTGTATGTGTATTCAAGAGTTACAGCTGTAGTCACTTTGGAAGTGATTTAATGGTCATCTATTCCACTGTTAGCCGTTCTAGAATGTATTATATCGTTCCTTCATACGGTTAAAATGTTCTGTCACTGCCATTTGCTCCAAGGGCTTCACATGATGGATATTACATGTAGATATCTGGAACATCCAACAAGAAGACTGCCTAGAAATACCAATAGAAAAGCAAAATTCACACTGCTGCTCCCGGATTTGGGAAAAGATTCGGTTTGTCAATAATTTCTTTTGTGGGAATAGAGAAAGTTGTGGCACAGTGCTTGGGTGGTTTCCAGGTAATGTCTGTGTTTTTAACTTCCCCATTCTGGAAATGATTTCAACCACTTCATATATATATTCTCATCTGGACTAACATTGCGTCCGGAGGATTCATCTTTAACATCTGTTCATTTTCTCTTGCCTTTTGCCTTTTGTATAGTTGTTGGGCCATGGTAATGCCTTGTCAACCCCTCTAGAAATTGTAGCCACACAAAAGATCTCTACCCACACTTCTGATAATCTGGAAAAAAGCTGTCCTCTGGTTTAAGTACTAACTAACGCTGTTCAAGCAAAAGGCTTGCAAGTTTGTTTCTCTTTTGATTATGGGAAAGTCCGAGGTTTGCTCATATGCTGTGAAATCCAATTTGAGCAGCTGTGCCTTGATAATAATTGTTTGGCTTCGATTGTTTATAAACTTTGTACCTAATACTTGAAACCCTCAACATATATTGGCGCAGGTGGATGAGTTGCAAAATACCATAGAGGATGAACAGAAGAGTTTAATTGAGGAAATGAGAATCACAGCTGAGGAGAATAAGATTGGTGTGGACGATGCTAGCGGAAGCCTGGAAGCCATGGCTGTCGACTGAGGCCGCACTCCTTGGATGTTCTGCTGTAAAACTTGTATGCATATAATTTTTTTTCAACTCAATATCAAAGAGATCATGTTATCTGGAAATCAAAATGCAATAGCGAATGAGTAATGTAGAATCTTGTTCTTATTGTTAGGTATTCTAGGTGAAACGACATGCCATGGCAAATGAGTAAACCTAATTTCCATTGAATGTTTTTTTCTTTTGTACTGAAAACATAGGTGAAATTTTTGGTTCTTTAATAAGATCAAATTGTTATAACTTAGTATTTGAACATATGGGTTCAATCATGTAGAAGGGATTTTGGATCATCTAAACATGTTTGAGTACATTAGATCCAAAAGAGATTGATTTTAACCATGTCTAAATTTTGATTATGACATGTGTTTTATGGAGCTTTTTAAACAAAAGATGTCATTTCACATCAGTAAGTCCAACTTTACAATATTGAACTTGGGTATTTAAACTTTCAAATTTGTATTAGGTCATTTATTTAATAAACAAAAATCTTACGTAAATTGATGAAAAGTAAAAGGATATCTAAAAAGTAAATAATAAATTTCAGTTAAAAATTTTAATAAAAAGATTAAAATGATAATGGCAAATGAAAGGAGAGAGAAGAGAAGTGGGGGAGGTATAAATATGAAAATGAACCAAAAGAAAAAAAGAATTAAAAGGAAAAATTATTGTAAATGGTAAAACTAGTGAAATATTTACAAATATAATTAAGTTTTAGATTTTATCAATGATAGATACTGAAAATAGAATTATCAATATCACTGATAGATATGATAGAAATCCATAAAAATTGTAAATTTACAACCAAAAAATATTTTAAATATGGTTTAATTTTTTATTCCAATTTTACATTTTTTTGGTGTATCAACTTGTATAGAAGTTGTACATATATTTTATGTTTATTGATTGATGTATTAGTTAACTGATATACTTAATATTTGATATATTAAACTAGTATAAATGATAGATTGGAACCTCATATACCATATACCATCAAATATCGTATCAAAGCAAAGAAAGTTTATTGGTTGAAGTTGTTAAACTCACTTGTTCAATTCGTAGAATCGAGAGTAAGATCCCAACCCACATACAAAATAAGTGGTTTAGGAAATTTCATGTTCATGATGTAAGCACAATCAAAATCTTTTCTTTCGGGGGTTTCGATTTCATTTGAGCCTTCCAAGATAGGTCATTATCATTCATGAAAAACAAAAAAAAATGAAAAAAAAAAAAAAAAAAACACTTTCCATCAAACTCATTACATAAAAAGTACTTCGAGGTGGTAGCTGACTTATTCCAAACACAAACACTTATAAAGGTCAATCCAAAACACAGATCATCATCATCACATCACTTAAAAACCACTTATTTCCAAACAAAAACAGTGAAAAAGGTCAATCCAAAACAGGTTGGATCGTTATCACATAAATGGATTAAGCATCATCTTTTAGGCTGTTGACTTATTGAGGAAGTAGTTCTTTACAGCTTGAGCAATGTCTATCAGAGGTTGAACAGTTGCAAGTGAAGCATTTGAAGCAGCTTCTTCCTTTAACTCATATTGGATACTTGATTTTACTATGCAACTCTCTTCATTTTTCTCAATAATCTCAAAACGAAACCTATAAAGAGTAAACCCAAGATCCAAGTAACCTCCTTCCACCATTTGTGCTATTTTTATACGCTTCTCATTATCCAGCTTCACAAACTTCTCTTTGTATCTCATACCCCCTAAACCTGTAATGACGGTTAAACCCATGATATGAAAATGACGGTTAAAAACTGTAAAACCGAGACGATACTCGATGGTACGTAGTTGAGAGAGAGTAAGGATTCTAACCAGGAGCAAAAGTGATATAGAGAAGAGTTCCTTCGCCGCCATCGCCCTCGAGGACCTCAATTTTCTGAATGATATGAGGGACGTGAGTTAGAAGGAAGGTTGCAAACTCAGTGGTGCCATAAATCTCCCAAACTTTGGCCGCCGGCGCCGGAATCTCAGTCTCATTAGTGATTTCACTCACCATTTTTTCTTCTTCTCTTCCTGCAGAGGGACAAAGCACACTTAAAACGAGAGATATATGTAGTTTGTTTGTTTTTTTTTCTTTTTTCTAAGGACCAATAAGATAAGGCCTCCATACACCACATATACTTGAATGACATTGATTTTGCCACGTATATTTTTTATTTTTTATTTTCTTTATTTTACCAAATATATGATTGATGTTAATATTAAAAAATTCCAGAAAATTTTCAAAAATCACCCCTAGAGTATGATGATAATTACAACCTACAATTATACCATCAAACTTTTTATTATAAAATTGGACTATTAAACTTACATAATTGTAAAAATTGTATAAGTTTTAATGTTCATGTTTATCGGTTAGGGGTCCAATTTTTACATGAGTATTGTAAGTTTGAGGGTCAAATTTTAACGGGACAGTTTTGCAAGTATAACAATCAAATTTAGACCATACAAGTCTATCAACAATAGAAGTCTATTACTGATAGACTTTGTTACCCTAAACAAAACAGTGCGAGTGCGGTTCTAGTAATTTAGGTGACTTTATAGTTAAACAATGAGACTTGAATTTGAATCCAGAAGGAGTTGGGAGACAATTTTACTGCTAAGCTACTACTCAATATTGGTATTTTTTCAGTTATATATATATAGAGAGAGAGCATAAAGGTGAGAGGTACTCGAGGCCCCATGGACCTATACTAAATCCATCGGTAGTTGAAAACGTAGATCTTAATTATATATAATCTATTAAAATATATGTTGATTTATATATATGTATGATCTATATTCATACGTTTACAAATCTCACATATATTATAAAATTGAAAGGTTGAACTATTGCAAATAATGACAAACAACTTTCTCCAATCATTGCAAACAACGATATCTTCACGTTGTAAGCATTCATAAAATATTGGACAAAGAAAATGCCAATCTTTTCAATAATTGTACTTCTAGAACAAAATATATTTTTATGAATCATATCTTTCCAATAATTGTGGTTAAAAAATTAATTTTATATGAATCATATCTTTTCGGTAATTCTACTTTTAAAAAACAAAATAATAATTTTATGAAAGATATTTTGTTAGACTTTTTAACCCTTAATTTCAAATTAACTCATTTTTTAATATAGTTTAATTAAATCCAATTTACTCTCTAGAGTTGTTAGATATGGGTCCAACAATCTTTTCCATAATTTTGTACTTTTAGAAAAAATAATTTTATGAATGTCGTACGAAACAAGTTGATAGACATATACACTTCAATGTTTTTTAGGACAACATAACTCGTAACATAATAAATTCTTCTCTCTTAATTTTTTAAAATAACTTTTAGTTTTTTCTATGTGTAATTGGAAGTGTTTGCACTATAACCAATGGTATGGATCTGAAAAAAAAAAATGTAAGATGTAGGACTTAAACTTGAGTCAATAAGTGATTGAGAGACAAATTTACCATTGAGCTAACTAATAGTTTAAGTACTATATCAGCTATATATATTGAGTTTGTGGACCTATACTAAATCCGTCGGTGACTATAACCCAAGATGCACTAATGTATTGCTCTTTTCGAAATGTATCATACTACCTTAAAAAGTGGCTTGAGAGAAGAATCATTTTTGGACTATTTTGTCCCCTCAACCAATCTTAAATAAAACATCATTATTAATCTTTTCACGGCCAGTTTAATGACATTGATATGACATTGATATTAAAAACTTTTCAAGTTCCATAACAAAAAATTAGATGAAGATTGTCCATGGGTAGCGCACACCTTGCATTTCCTATAATAGTTGCATATTTTAATATGCAATTGCTAAACAAAGACTATTATCTTTTTTTTTTTTTTTTTTTTGGTTTCAAATTGAATTGACCAATTTAGGTATATGTTAATCATTTAATTACTTTTATATTAATTTAATAATTAGTTTTATTGTATAATTTAGACCATATTATTTAAATAATTCGATAACCATACAATTTTTAATCGTTTATAATTTTTTTGAAAAATTATTGAGTATAAAAAAATATTTATTGCATTGCAATTTATTTCCTTTAGAAACTACTATACTTTCTTACAAATATATACTAAAGTTCTTATTTTTTAATTATATTTTTTTTAAAAGTATATTGATAATTCTATTTAATGCATTTGTAACTTATTGTTAAGCTAAAAAAAATAATTTTTATTTTCGATTTTGTGTTCATTTAAATGATTCAAGGTACGTGAACGTTTTAACTTTATGGAATTCATTCTATTTTAAAAATTCAATTGTTGCATTAATATTACTTTATTATATTTTTTTCATTTATTTTTAGACTATAATTAAATTTACAAAAATAAAAAATACATCATGAGAATCAAATACTTATTAATTACATACTATTTTTTTGAGTAAAAAATACATTTAAAATAATTTAAAAAAATAAATTTCCACACGTGCAACCCAGGCAGTTACCGATTTAAGTTTTGTTGTATTATTATTGAATTGAGTTATGCATTATGTTTAGGGTTTAGGGTGTTTGTTGATGGGTAGCATTAAGGAAATAGTTGTTGACAGCTTCAGCAATGGCTATCAAAGGTTGAACAGTTGCCATTGAAATATTTGAAGCAGCAGCAGCAGCAGCAGCAGCTTCTTCCTTCAATTCATATTGGACACTTGATTTTACTATGCAACTCTCTTCATTTTTCTCAATAATCTCAATACCAAACTTGTAAACACTAAACCCAAGTTCTAAGTAACCTCCTTCAACCATTTCTGCTGTTTTAATACGCTTTTCGTTATCTATCTTCACGAATTTCTCTTTGTAACTCGTCGGACCTCCTAAACCTGTAACGTAGTATTAAATTTTTATCAATATGACAATATTTCTACGATATTTTCCTGTTTTCATTATTATCCAAACAACTTTAAAAGTCGTCCGTTCCACGTTGGTTTTCTAATACTTTTCATATGGTATGAATTTTATGTAAATTGTAAAAATATAATTTGATTAATTAATGGACTAATATCAATGAATTATTACTATAATTTAAATTCATTATTAAATCTATTTTTTTCTATTAATTTATAAATAGTTTGAGCCATTTTTTTTATATTTAAAAAACCTCCCAATTTTATTTTGTTTATATTTTAATTGATTAATAATTAGTTAATATAACATTACATTAAATGATACCAAATTTACCCTTTTTTGGGATTATTTGATTTTGATTTATAATACAAAATTGGTAAATCAAACATTTATCGAAACACAAACATTAATTATAATAGACATTTAAATATATATAATATTTAATATTCATACCTAGAAAATAATAATAATGATCCAAATTAAGGACCCTATAAATATTTATAAATCTATAAATAATTTTCTAAAATCGTAAATATAGCAAAAATTAAGATCCTATAAATTTATGATCCAAACTAACCACCCTATGTTTTTTTTTTTCTTTTTTGAATCTTACTAAACAAGGTGTTTAAAAACTTTACAACCAAGTATACATGAACTTCAAAGTGGAATAACTAAAATTGTATTTTTCTTAAATTTTAATTAAATATGTTAATCGATCAATTAAGAGCTCATAATTTCAAATTCTAAAAAGATTATAGGGAGGGTAATGAATATATACCAGGTGCAAAAGTGACATGGAGAAGAGTTCCTTCGCCTCCGTCGCCTTCGAGAACGTCGACTTTGTGGATGAGATTAGGAAGGTGAACTGGGATGAATTTTGCCATCCCAAGACCGCCGTAGAGCTCCCAAACTTTCCCCGCCGGCGCCTGAATCTCACTCTCATCACTTATTTCCCTCACCATTGTTCTTTTCTTCACACCACAAACAGATATGTCCATGGTCTCTTTATTTAATAACCCATCAAGCCCTCCACACTAGTTTCGATTGGTCCTTGAAATTTCCGTTCATATTAAGTCATTTCAATATGTTTTGGCTGGTAGCCGTCTTGTGGTAGTTTTTAAGCAAGTTTTTTGTTTTAATGGTTGTTTGTTTGTGCAGCTTGCATTATTCTTGTCCATGAGGTGTTGGATTTGTACATTTGAGAGAAAATGTCTACCATATATATATATATATATTGTAAAAGTAATTGACCGGAAAAGTTCCATACTATAGAAGAGAGATAGTTGTTCTTTTTTATGGACCCAATTAATCATTCTCTTATCTAGCCAATGTAGATTTTGATTGCATTTCCAACAATCGTTCCCTCGAACAAATTGCATATTATACTATATTCTACGTGTTGTTAGTTTATTTCATCACACTTGAGCGTACTACAAGCTCAACGACACGAAGTAGTCCTCCATCGAAATTACTCTTGAATACACTATCCTGTTTAAAGGCTCAACCACGAATGCATACTAATAACCATGACCTACATGCATATTTTTATGAAGTACCCACTTTTTTGTTCGTGATTATGTTATAATATTGAATAATCATGTAACATATTCAACATGGATGCAGATTGTTTGATATGAACAAAAAGAAGTTAAGAATTAAAAAGTTTCCCACTTATACATCAAGATATAAAAGATTACAAGAAATTAAACTCAAATAAATGGAGTATAATTAATTCAAGTACTCATAACCTTTAATGATGTAATTATTGCAGGGTAGGGGAAAACACAACTACAAAGGATGACAATAGATATCATGCATCATATGATTTAATGCATCTTTATTTAGGGTTTTTGTTGTCAAGGAGATGGTTATTTGCAACTTGAACAATGTCAATGAGAGGTTGTATAGTAACAAGTGAAGCATTTGCAGCAGCTTCTTCCATGATTTCATATTCAATTGTGGATTCAACGATACACTTATCTTCACCATTCCCATTTATCTTGAAACGAACCCTATAGAGAGTAAATCCAATGTTTAAGAGTCCTCCTTCCACAACTTCTGTCTCTTTTATATGATTCACATTATCTATTTTCGTAAATTTCTCTTTATAACTTGGAGTATCTAAGCCTGCATTTATGTCCACACATTTTCACATTATTAGCACATACTCATTTAGATTACATCATACTCGATCAACACACACGCACACCTAAGATCACACACACAGGCGTCCGGTCAAAAGGAACAAATTTCTTTAAAAAATAACTAATAATAGATTTTAAAATATTCCCAGATAATCTGGGGGAAGATCGTTTCCTTCGTCGTTTGACTTGATATGTCAATCAAAGAGTTGAATGTCTTAAAAATTATTAATAAAAATCTGATAATCCAACAAGGGGTACTAATTTCAGAATTAAATTGACTTAGAAGGAAACAAACAAAGTTTGAGATGATTGACTATGTCAATCACCCATCTAAAATCAATTTTGACTATATTTTTGTGGTCTAATTTCAACCCTTGTACTTTAAATCTTAAATTTCTTAATCCTATCTACTGACCAGAAATCTTTAAGTGTAGTTGTTCAAAATAAAATTATTTTAAAATACAAATTTTTTTAGAATAATAAAAATTTATGGAAACTTTAGAATGGGAAAATGAAACAAAGGAAGAGATTATTAAAAATTGTAACCTGGAGCGAAAATGAGATTAAGAACAGTTCCTTCTCCTCCATCACCTTCAACCAGTTCGACTTTCTCGAAAAGATTGGGGAGTTGTTTTTCGACAAGTCGTCCAAGTTCAAGGCCGCTGAAGAGCTGCCATGCCACGGTGGCTGGCACGTCGATAACTGTCTCGTGCCGGAGTTGACCCAACATCTTCTTAAATATTCTGTGTGAGTTTTGTTGAATGGACACAGAAAGGATAAGCAATGAGAGGGACTGATGAGTTCTATATAGTGTAAGGACAAAGTCATATTTGAAGAAGAATATTCCTCATTGTGTGGTTGGTTATGCGTTATGGATGGTTCCTATGTACGAAGGTAAAACAGTCCACACAAGTTTAAAAATATTATAAATATTACAATAATATATGTCCGTTATTAATGTTAGTATTCAATGCCATGTGACATTTTTCTATTACCATATATGTTAGATCATATGTCATCTATTCACTCAAGTTTAGTGTTCATACAATCCACTTCATTCATGTCAAATTGTTTATAAATAATGGCGTTTGGTGAACTTTGTAAGAGAAGAGTATTGGTAGAATTTTCAAACAAATTGGAGAAAGTGAAAGAATTTTAGAATTTTATATTTTCTTAATTTTATTATATGTTTTATATATTTTAAGTTTATATTTTTTTGATATTCGTGTTTACGTTGTGGCTCATTTGTTCTTTATTTATTTTTTGTTTTAAGTTATGATGTGAGCCTTTAATTTCTTACATTATAACATCAACAAATCATTTCATTTGATTTAATATAAATAAAAAAACATTGTTTTGTCTTAACATCTTCCGATCTTAGCTCAGTTGGTAGAGCGGAGGACTGTAGTTTGTTGACAGATAATCCTTAGGTCGCTGGTTCGAATCCGGCAGGTCGGATATTTTACATTTTAAGGCCAGATTTCATATCAATTTAGTTCTTGTACTTTCAATTTTCTAATAACTTTATTCATGAATTTTTATTACACAATGACTTAGCTTGTATAGTTTATATAAAAAATTGATTCTCGATTAATTTCTCAATTAACATTGTGTAAAAAAGTTCATCAAATCATGTAGATATTCTTCATAATAAGAATTAAATAATTACAAAGCTAAAACTAGTAAATTTCATGGGTTTTAGCCAAAATTGATCAAAGCCTAAACCTCCCTAAAATGGTCATTTTACGTCGTTGAACCCTGTTTAATGAATTAAGCTTCACCAAACGTGCACTACGCTCGCCTTCTTACTAAAATTAACATTTAAACACATCAAACTGACTTAAACGAACAACATTAGAATGGCTACTATAGTTCTTTTTTAAGGCTATTTATCAGTTTTTTGTAAATTCAAAAGATCTTTTCTTGGAAGAGAAGTGTTTGATAAAATTTAGATAAAGAATGAAGAAATAACAATAAATATCTGTCTTGACTCTACTCAATATTAAACTCCTTATCTTCAAGTATATTCCTCAACCTGGGAATTGCCAACCAATGACATACATATCAACATCTTGCACTTCGAAATATATTATAAATAATATATATTTTTCAAAAAAAAAAAAATCGTCAAAAATAGCACAGTCAACAAAATATTTATACTTTATAGAAAAATTAAGTGTAATGAATTTTTGTTTTTTAGTTGTTTTTTTTTCTAATGAAGTGTAAATAGTTTATTTTTTTTATTACTTTTGAAAAACCTCCTTTTATTAATTTTTATTAAAACAATATGCTATTATTTTAGGAAAAATACACCTTTGACGTCTAAATTTTAAGATTTAATTCACGTTCAAACTGGTCATTTGTATTTTTTTTCTTTTCTTAATATGATCTCTTCTCTTTGGAGATTATTCAATTTTACTTCTGTTAAATACATTTTAATTTAGTTCTTATTAGTAATTTATGATTGCTTTTTTTCAAACATATTATTATTATTTAACCATTGAGCATAAAAATACAAAGAATAAAGTTGGATCTCTAGTAAATATAGACTATATTTGAACAAAATTTAAAGTAATCAAAATAGTACTTTTTTTTTTTTTTTTCTAAATTATTTATTCCAAAATTAATCCTCAAGGGAATGATCACCTCATCTCATTGTTGTCAATAGCACATTTAGAGGAGTTTACAAAAGTATATGAAATATATGTTGCACCAAAGCGTATATACACTATCGTGTTAGTGATGGTCATGTCTACTATGGCCCTGGCACGAAGGTCATGCATGTTGCAATCCTTTGTGATAACTGAACTTTAATTAAATGGATTTGGTTCCTTGCATCTTTGGTCTATGTCCTTTACCGCTTAGCTTGCATTTCTCAATGGATTGATGCTTTAATTACCAATGTATGACTAATAGCTATAGCTATAGAAGCCCTATTTGGTTTCATGATCCAAAATTCGTTTTAAAGTTAGTTAGACCATTTTTTGAAAACGAAATTTATAAACCATGAAAATGACATCTTATTATTTTTTAAAGTTATACCATTAATTTTTGAATTGTTTTCTTAAGATAGTTTTTGAAAATAAGTGCATCAAATATACTTTTTCTTTGTGTTTTTTATTTTATTTTTAGAATCATAAAAAAAAGCACGAACCAAACAAAGTCTAAACTATTGGTTATATGAAAGTAGGACTAAAAGTGTTTTTTGATCGACTAATAATCTTTAAGAGTAGTAATAGGTGCAAATCTAATCTATTATACTATTATGAACTCAATCAACCATTGCAAAATTGAGTATAATTAAACTAATATAACACTTGCTCTATCAAGCTCTTGATTAGAGGTTCGATTCACAAGCCCGCATATTGTCAAAAAAAAAAAAAGAAGAAGAGAGAGAGTTGACCAAGTACCATATAGTTTCTAACAAGGTGATTAAGAAATTTAACAGGTACAGAAAAGGCTTGGTCAAATGGTTGCCTACATAAGGAGAGTATTAAACTATTTTACTCAATAACACCAAAAAGGTTCTACAAACTTCAATTTTTTACAAAAATGCTCTAATCATCCAAACATTTTTTTCCCTTATGATTTCTATATTAATTGGCGAGTAGCATCCTAAATGTCGTATTACTCATCACTTTTCATCTTCAGTCACATGGATACTTCTCTGTGTACATTTTCAATTCTAACTCACCTCTTCCTCCTCTTCCTTCTTTTTCCCTATCTTCCTCTCTTAGTTGATTCAGTTTATTTCAAAATCGATCCAATCGAACCGAACGAAAACCGTTTACTTTACCAAGGAGATGCAGTACCTACTAATGGAGGAATTATGTTTAGTGATCCTGCATATTCCTGTCTTGTTGGTCAAGCTATTTACAAAGATGCTATCCCAATTTGGGACTCTCAAACAGGAAAACTCACTGATTTCACAACCCATTTCTCCTTCACCATTGATACTCAAAATGCTTTACTCTATGGAAATGGGGTTGCTTTTTTCTTGGCTCCTGCTGGTTTTCACATCCCTCCAAACTCAGCTGGTGGGTATCTTGGCCTTTTCAATAAGACCTATACTGAATCATCCATAAACCAAATTGTTCATGTTGAGTTTGATTCTTACCCTAATGAATGGGATCCTAATTTTGAACATGTGGGTATCAACATTAACTCTCTTTCTTCCTCTAATTTCACAAAGTGGAATGTCAGCTTTCATAGTTTGGACACTGTTGATGTGTTTATCTCATATGATTCAACCACCAAATACTTGAGTGTTTCATGGAATTATGAAAAGACACCAACTTCTCTTGAAAATACAACTTTGAGTTACCAGGTTGATCTTATGATGATTCTTCCTCAATGGGCAACAGTTGGATTTTCAGCTGCAACAGGGGCATATTTAGAGAGACATTTGCTATTTTCTTGGGAGTTCAATTCCAGTTTGGAAATGAAACAATCAGTTGGAGTTGGTACTGAAAAGAATGGGAAAAAAGTTGATGTAATTGTGGGTGTGACTGTTTCAGTAGGAGCTTCCATTCTCATGGCAATTGTAGCTTTTGTAGTACTTTGGAGATTGAAGCAAAAGAAAAGAAAATCAGAAAAAGAAATTGCTGAGGAGGTCAACTTGAGATCCATTAATGATGATTTGGAAAGAGGGGCTGGACCTAGAAGGTTTTCTCATAAGCTTCTTGCCATGGCTACCAACAACTTCTCCAATGAGAGGAAGCTTGGTCAAGGAGGATTTGGAGCAGTGTATAGAGGGTATATACCAGACATAGATTTGACAGTAGCTGTGAAGAAAATCTCAAGGGGTTCGAGACAGGGGAGGAAAGAGTATATAACTGAAGTGAAGATCATTAGCCGGCTTCGCCATCGAAATTTAGTGCAACTCATTGGTTGGTGTCATGATAAGGGTGAGTTCTTGTTGGTTTATGAATTCATGCCTAATGGTAGTCTTGATTCTCATCTCTTTGGTAAGAGAACCCCTCTTGCTTGGACTGTGATATAAAATTGCTTTAGGTTTAGCCTCTGCTTTGCTATATCTTCACGAAGAAGGGGAACAATGTGTGGTTCATAGAGATATTAAATCTAGTAATGTTATGTTAGATTCGAACTTTAACGTCAAGCTTGGAGATTTTGGGTTAGCTCGATTAATGGACCATGAGTTGGGTGCTCAAACAACTGGGTTGGTCGGAACTTTAGGCTACTTAGCTCCTGAATACATTAGCACGGGTAGAGCTAGTAAAGAATCTGATGTGTTTAGTTTTGGAGTTGTTGCTTTGGAGATCGCCACGGGAAGAATGTCAAGAACCTCCATGGAAGCTGAATCTCACAAGGGCCTGGTGGAGTGGGTTTGGGATCTTTATGGTAGTGGGCAATTGATTGATGGCATGGATGAGAAATTGCAATCTGATTTTGACAGAAAACAAGTGGAGTGTTTGATGCTTGTTGGATTATGGAGTGCTTATCCAGACCCTAATCTTCGACCTTCCATAAAACAAGCAATTCAAGTTCTTAACTTTGAGACAACGATGCCAAATCTTCCAAATAAAATGCCTATTCCTATATATCCTGCTCCTCCCACATCGATGAGTTCAAATGAAGCTTCCATTACAGTAAGTCTTGACATGGGTCGTTAAACAATAAGGCCGCACCAGGTCACGGTTAAGCTACACGTCTACTTGGTTTCACTTGTTATGTGTGAGTATTATTTAGAGAGTGAAAATTCTCAGCTCGTTTGATAATAATCTTGTTTTTAATTTCTTGGTTGTGAAATTTGTGCTTTTTCCCTCTCAAGTTGTGTGCTATAATTTTCATAATTATTCGATATGCATAGTTGGGTAACCTTTGTCATGCTATCTATTGAGTAATCTAGCATAGCAAAGCAAAATTCTGTCATACATGCATGCAAAGCAATTTGTCACATTTGTAATTCCTTAAGTCGAAGATTTGAACTAAGATTTGAAATTTGGAGACCTTGGTATGCTAATAACGTAACACCTCATATCTACAATCTAGACCAA
Organism: Cucumis cinereus; assembly: GCA_037974625.1. Taxonomy (NCBI): domain Eukaryota; kingdom Viridiplantae; phylum Streptophyta; class Magnoliopsida; order Cucurbitales; family Cucurbitaceae; genus Cucumis; species Cucumis cinereus. The sequence continues at coordinate 3,695,781 of JBBPDJ010000003.1, forward strand.
GATTACGAACCCAAATTCTGAACTTAATGACTTTGATATTTCCTTGTATCCCTTGAAGAATGAGCTCACACCGGTATACTGTACAATAAACACATCCACACAGTATATGGATAATCACCACGAAAACAAAATCTAGTGGTTTGAAAACTTCAACATATTAACGGTAAATACTCAAACCACATTAGGCTCATAAACATTTTGAAGGCAATGGCCCATATTTTAAAGTCATAATTCAAATATCAAGTTCTACAACTGAAACCAAGTCAACGATTGACTTACATAACTCCAAACATTAATGTATCATGGTTTCATTTTGAAAGCGATAATTTAATTTATGATATTTTCAATTCTGTGTGGTATATTCATGAATGCCACAATCTTAAAATTAAATTAAATTAAATTGGATTGAATTAAAAAGCTCAGAATTGCCTTATCCATCCACAACTTAAATTAACTAATACTAAATGCTAAAGATTCCTTCACTCAACATCCTTCCATTGGCTTACATAGTCAACTCCATTCTCATCTCCTATCATAAATAAGTAGTCAGCCACTCTAAAATCAAAGATAACAAAATTAACTAAGGGGCATTTTCAAATATAACAAAAAAAATTGAAACAATTTCATTCATTGAATGAAAATATCCAAAAATACAAAAAAACACAGATCCTAGGAAGCAAATTCGTAAGCATTCTTTAGTGGCTTTGAAAGGTAGCTCAATGAGTAACAAACAGAGTCAACTTTGTGTCACTAGGGAGACCCACAAATCAATTGAAGGCTGAAAATTTTTCGACCAAATCCCTTTTGTATAGGGACAATCAAAGAAAACATGTTGGACAGATGAACTTCAAGTCTTCTTGTACAAATCTTTTGTTGAGGAAAGCCTATTTATGGTGAGGAGAGTCTATAATGATCTTGCTGTAAAACTATTACTATCAAGCTTCCAATCATTTGTGAGTCATTTGGGTCTATACTGGGGGTAAGATGTATGAATGTAGCCCATTCCAAAATCTCATCATCTTTGAGCTGCTAGGTGAAAAGGCTTGGGAAATTTATGTTAAAAGTGTAATCAGCAAACCAGGTTGCAGAAGCATCATTGCCACATTCAAAATGACCATAAATAAGTTCTTTCTGTTTCAGTATTTAACACCAAGGACATTTAAAGGATGTGTCAGCTATCTGAGGCCTTTATATCAAAGTGATATGAACCATACTTAGGCTTTAATCATAATTCTCCAAAGAGCATCCTTTTCAGAGTGAAAAAAAACAACCATGATGGCAATGCCTTTAGCTTTCACAGAATGCCAAATCTTCTATAATTTCATCAGCGATTATTGATGCTTCCAAGATTTGCCTTCTACACACACTGATGCTTCCAATCTTCTATCATTTTAATTTCTTTAAAGTTCAACTTTATTAGTTACATTTTCCTATCAATCAATATCAGTAGCTATTCAACATCGCAATCACATTATAATATAGAGTAGCGTCTAAAATGCACAAAATAAGAAATCGTGAGAGGTTAACTTCAGTAGTTACAAAAATGAACCATCATGCTTGTTGCCAATTTATTTTGTTAGAGATACAGTGCTATCAAGAAAGAAATTAAATTTACAAACAGCTAACCTTTTCTTAACTTGTCTGAGTTGCAGATTGATTCAGTCCACATAGGAATCTGCATCATTTCTCTTTCCACTTCTAATAGCTGTGCACAATGAACTTAATAAGAACACCTTGATAATCTATTGTCATATTGCAGTTTCCTAAATAATGCAATACATACCTACATGGATTATTGTGAATGCTTGAACTGAGTTCCACACGATGTTAGCAGCTACGTGAAAAGGGAACTTACTTTTTGGTTAGTTCCTTGTTCAACTCTTCCATTCCTTGTTAAGTTCTTCCATCCAAAGTAAGCAATTGAAGTTAATATCAAAACATGTGTAAAGCTTCTTGACATGAAAAGTTCAGTATTCTCTTCTAATTTAATGGCTTCATGGGCAAAGGTAAACTGCACAAAGTAATGTCATAATCTATAAAATAAAATGTACCTAAAAGCCAACAAATTTTCAATGCATGAGGAAACATTATTGAAAGCAAAAAGTTCCAAACGGGAGTGTGGATTCAACTTTTCCTCATTTTGATTGTCAAATCTGACCCTTGAAATAATTCTTGAGATTTCTATGAAGTTGTACAATTCAAGGTATGAAATGTTATCAAGCAATACTGAAAGCAATTACTCATTCATAGGGCACTCCAGCCAGCTCTCTTCTCCACCCCTCTTTCCTTCATCATATCACGCACTTTTTCCACCTCATCCCACCTTCCCAAGCAACTATACAAGTCAGACAATATTATATAATACCCATCATTTTTTGGATCAGACTCAATTGCATATCTGGCAAGCCTTACCCCCATTTCAAATTCATTGTGAATTTTACATGCACTTAACAAGGAGCCCCAAACAGTGCCATCAGGAGTGATAGGCATTGATAAAACCAAAGCTTCGGCTGCTTCAAGACTACCCGACCTGCCAAGAAGATCTACCATAGAAGCATAGTGCTTCAGACTAGGTTTGATACCATATTTCTGCATTCTATCAAAGAGATGCCTTCCTTCTAGCACACGCCCTGCATGATTACAAGCTGAGAGAAGAGAAAGAAAGGTTTGTGCATTCGGTTTAATATTTGACTCTTCCATTAGTTGGAAGATCTCCATTGCAGATTCTACATGTCCATGCATCCCATAATTTGATATCATGACATTCCACAAAATAACATCTCTTTCTTCCATTGAGTTGAACAATTTTCTTGATGTCTCGAGCTCCCCACATTTTGAATACATATCAATCAATGCTGTACGAATAGTGATATTGCTCTCATATCCATTTTCCTTTATATACTGGTGGATCTTTACACCTTTATCTAAGGATGCAAGTTGAGCACATACCGAAAGAACTATTACACAAGTAACTTTGTTTGGGTAAACCTTTTCTTTAACCATTGTATCAAATAAAATAACTGCTTCAGCAAGATTCCCACTTTGCTTGTAGGACGAAATCAACGTATTCCATGAGATAACGTCCCTTTGTTGTGTCCTATGAAATATCCTCCATGTGGCAGTTACGTGACCGCTTTTTCCATACATGTCCATGAGTGAGTTAGCTATTGATAAATTTTCAATTATTGCATTTTTAATCGCATAGCAGTGAATGGACCGACCAATATTGATAGCACCAGCTTGTAGGCATGAAGAAATGACTGAAACTAAACTATTCAAATCAGGTTCTCTGCCTAAGAGGAGCATCTCCCTTATAAAGGCAATACACATTTCTTTCTGCCCCATATTGCTATATCCTAATATCATTGTGCTCCAATCTTCACTGCTTTTGTGGAAACTATGGAAGATCTTATTTGCCGTATCTAAGTGTCCAAACTTACAATACATGGAGAGTAATGCATTATGGGTTATTCCACTCATTGCACAACAGTGTTTCAGAATCCAAGCATGGAAGGCTTTTCCTTCAAAAATTCTATCAGAATTACCAAATCCCATAAGCATGCAACTGATCACAATTTCATCTGGGATTATTTCACTGGCCTGCATCTCCCAAAACAAATGTAGACATTCACTCATTAACCCAAATTTAGAGTGAACTGCAATAATTGATGTCCAAGAGATTAGATCTTTTTGGTCTAATTTACAAAAGCAACGATAAGCTTCTTCAGGTGACCCAGACCTTGAGTACATGGAGAGAACAGTAGATTTAATGACTTCAAAACAGAGAAATCCATTTTTCAAAGCCAAACCATGTAAGCATTTACCCTCTACTAAAGCATCTAAATCAACACAAGCTTGAAACCCACTTCCTATTGTTTTGTAATTTGGAGTCCCTCCAATCCTATGCATCTCAAACAAAGATTTCAAACCTCTCTCACTCTCGTTATTTTGAACGTACCCAACTATAAGGGCAGTCCAAGCAACCACATCTTTAACAGTAATTTCACTGAACATGAGAGAAGCACTTTGTACATGACCACATTTGGAATACATATATATGAAAGAAGAACCGACAGCAGAATTACCAACAAAAAGACCAAGTTTTAAAGTCAACCCATGAATGTTGATGCCATGGTTGAACATCAACAATTCTGCACAAGTGGAAACAACCATGGGAACTGTAAATTGGTTTGGCAGGGTACTGGAGGCTCGCATCTGGAGGTAGAAATCAAAAGCCCGTAGGTAATCACCATTGGAGAAGTGGGATTGGATAATGGAATTCCAAAGAAATTGATCCTTAGAATGAATCAATCGAAACAAGTGTGTGGAGAAGGAAGGTTGCCTATGAGAGGCATAAAAAGCCATGAGCTTTGTGGCAAAGAAGACATTGTTGGAATTTCCAGAGGTGATAATGAGGGAATGAAATTGAAGAAGAGATTGGAACGTTAAATTTGGTTTTTCAAAAAAAGAGTGAAGACAATTGTTAGGGTAGTGAAGATCTGGAAGCGAGGCGAATGTGGAAGAGAAAGGAAAGCGTATGTGAAATTGGGTCAGGCGGAGCCTAAGCATCAAAACTACTCGTGAGCACAAAAGAGAAGAAGAGGTGTTTTACAGTTTTCACATCTGCTGCTTCTTTGATGCTTTTTTTGTTAAAAGATCTAAAATTTTGGAAACCATAATATAACTTTTTAAACCTAGTGACTGCATATATAAACTAAGGCTACATTTACTCTTGATGAGGGTGAGCAACTTTTAGTCATGTTTATCGATTTTTAATAAAAATTGACGTAATTGTAATAAAATTTTATTGATTAATAAACTAATTGAATTATTTTTTATCATATTTATCTAAAACTATGAATTTTGTTAAATTTATTGTTAAGATTATAGTTATGGTTACCATATTTGTTACTTTTCATAGAAAAAACTATAAATTTTGACACACTTACCTAGGGGTGTTTAAATAGACCGACAACTCAAACAACCAGACTACCCAATCCAAAATGTAAGGATTGGGTTGGGTTAGTTTTGTTGTTGGATTGGATTAAACATTTTTTATTTTTGTCGGGTTGGGTTAGGTTGCAGCTAAAAACAATTTAGTTAACCCAACCCAACCGAAGGACATATATATTAATAATAGAAAAATTGGGAAGAATGACAAATTTAATATTTTTCTTTTAGATTTGTTATGATATTTGTCTTTGCTTAAAGTTTGTATTAAATGTCATAGATATTTGATATTTTATATTTGAATTTAATGAGATTTTAGTTATTAACCATGTATTATCGATAAACTTATGTATTTAAAATTTCTCAAGAAAAAATAAGGGTTGGGTTGAGTTGGATTGAAGACTTTATTTGGTTTGTCAACCCAACCAACTCAAAATTTCGGTTTTGTACAAAAAAAACACTCTCAACCCAATCCTTGTACACCCGTAGTCGTTAACGTTATGGTTTGAGTTATAAATAAAAAGTAAAAGATCCGACCTGCCGGATTCGAACCAGCGACCTAAGGATTATCTGTCAAACAACTACAGTCCTCCGCTCTACCAACTGAGCTAAGGTCGGCTTGTTGGCTAAACTTAATTTCATTGGCTACAATACTGCGTTGTCCATGTCTTTACCTTGTGAGTGCATGTTTAGTTGGAGCAACAAACTAGTTGTAGTTAGGGTTTTGGTTAAATCTATGGCTCTTCCCATGCACATAATTATGGACCTTAAGAATATACAAATGAGCCAATTTAATTTTTCGTTTCAACCAGTCCCTTAAACCTAATGCAATGAATAAGGTGGTATGTAATGATTTCATCTCCGTTATATAGTTAATTTAGGAGTTAATTTGTCCTATTAATAGTTGGTTCCAAGAGTATATAAATGAGAACAACTATCTTTATTGGTATGAGACACAACAAAATCATAGGTATATATGTCCAAAGTAGAGCATAATAAACCATGGTGTGGAGATATTTGGAGGGACATATTCATTACCATAGTGACTTTGATTTGGATGATTCTCGAAGAAAATTATGTCTAAGAATTGATTCATTTATGAATGTTATATATTAATACAATTATAAGTTTCATAAGATGTTTTTCATAACAAAATACAATGAAGGGTACTGAAGGTGTAAATCGACACAAAAATTTAGAATATAATTGATATAATTATTAGTTCGAAGTTTATAACTTATTTTTTCAAATAAATAAAGACTCGTATAGAGACTACAATTTAATAAGTTACACACATAATATCGTGGGATTTAAGTATTAGAAGTAAGCATTGACATGGCCGCAACTAGCAGTTTGTTGTGCTATTATTGACATTTGCATTGGCTGTTATGGGAATTGACTTGGGGTTGGCATTGACATTGGTTGTTAGCATTAGCATTGACATTGGTTACAACTTGGACTTGGTGTTAGGGTTGACATTGACATTAGTAGTGTGGGATTAGCATTTGCATTGGATAATAATATTGTAAGTTTTGAAACTTAGGGGAAACTTTAGGCATCCTGTTTGGAATTAGCCAAATTTTTTAAGGAAAAAAAAGTTATGGGAGAACCACATAGATAGATCGAGAGACAAATCCAACGATGGTATTTTCATTTTCAAATGACACGTGAAAATACTTTATAGAGAGTGATATATTCAAAAGGTTAAAATGTGAAAAATATAAGAAGAAAAAAAGTTTTGAGAGAAAGGAATAGATTTTATAGAAGAGAAACATTTACGTTGAAAACGAGTTTTAGACTTGCGCATGAGCACATCATGTAATATCCTGAGTTTAGAACGAGAACATGAATGAACCAATATCACAATTGAAGGAAAGAAACCCAATGACATGACGGTATGATTAAGAAAGACTTAAAAAATTGAAAGTCATTACATATAGTATAAACAAAATACATCTTCCTTTTCTGTAGTTCAATCATACGAATGACCCTAACTCAAGTTCTGAAATATGTGGACCTAGGACATTACATGTCAACTTGAATATAGATTAATTTTCATAAACTGTTCCAACTTTAAAGTTAGATATTTGATTCTTCCGCCTCATATATTCTAATAAACTAAGAGCAAAAAGACTAGGGGAGAGGTTTCTCATAGAAAAATTTTATTTCTTTATTTACTATTTTTAACATTTTTTTAAATTCTTTTTATGTTTTAACAAAATTTGAATTTTATCTTCGACTAAATATAATGTTCAAAATTGTCTAAGTTTAAATAAAAGGTTGTTCTAAAATAGAAAATGAACCAAAATATAACAAAATTTCACTATTTATCAACAATATATACAGTAACAATCTATCACGGTTTATTCATTGATAGACAATGCCATATTCTATTATATTTATAAATATTTTCAGCAGTTTTGTCATTTAAAAAAGTTTTTTCATTAAAATATCCAATCTCTATTGACTCAAAAAATTTAAAATTCAAATCTTTCAACAACATACAATTCAACTTGTTTTAAAGAAATGAAGAGTACCAAAAAGATTCCCTATATTTAGGCAAGGGAAAGACACTCAAAATGTCCCAAACACATTCCCTATTTCCCTTTCATCCCTCCCTCAATATGGCTACTTCCTTGTATGCTTTGTCAAACCAAAATGTTGGATTTCTTCTTCTTCTTCTACTCCATTGCCCCCTCTCAATTACCTCCATTTCTTTCAAACTATACAATTCCATGCCCAACATAGGAAACTACATCCTTGTACGTAAAGGTATAGTCCATTCTCCACAACATATTCCACTCGATAACGATCCTAATTCCAACCTTTTTGCTGTTTTTCAAGCCATTTACAAACAACCTCTCCAAATTTGGGACTCAACAACATCTCAACCCACAAGTTTCTCAACTCATTTCACTTTCCAATTTGATTTCCACCATGCAACATCATATGGTGGTGGCTTTGCATTTTTCTTAGCCCCAATTGGTTGGCCAATCCCTCCAAACTCAGGCTCTAACTTCCTTGGCCTTTACAAATCCAATACTCAATCCCCTCCAATTGTTCATATTGAGTTTCAAGTTGGCTTAAGTAATGATGCTTATTCTCCATATCAACATGTGGGTATTAATATTAACTCTCTTTCTTCCTCTAATTCCACTCCTTGGGATGCTACTTTACATAGCGAAGATTTTGCTGATGTTTGGATTTCTTATGATTCTAAAACCAAAGATCTGAGTGTGTCATGGGAATATCAAAAAACAGGTTCATCACTTGAAAATAATTTCTTGAGTTATAATGTTGATTTAAGTGATGCTCTTCCTCGAAGGGTTATGTTTGGATTTACATCTACTACTGGTGTTTATTCATTGAGCCCTTACATTTCTTTTTGGGAGTTTGATACAAGTTTGAGTATACAGAAAACAAGTAAGAAAATTAGTAATAATGGGAGGAAAAAAGTTAATGGCATTGTTGTACCTGCAGTTGTAGTTTCAAGTGTTATTGGAGGAGTTTTTGTTATTTCTGGATTATTTGTATTTGGGAGATGGATGATGAAGAAAGCAAGGAAGCCAAAAAGTATTGAGAATGAAGGTGGAGATGCCATACCTGTTGGAACAACTAGTTGAAGTAGTTAAGGTCAATTTTCGTAACGTTTCCGTTTCTTATCACGTTTCTTGTTTCTTGAAAAGATAAAAAGGAATAGAAACATAAAATTGTTCTTTGTTTTTCAATTTTGTATTTTTCTCCTTAGGTTTCCGTTGGAATGCCTTAAATATAATATTGGTGCTTTGAATGACCAAGTACAAACATCTCGTATTCATATTTGTCATATTTACGTCATTTACGATTTTGATTCTAGAGTTTAGAGAAGATCGTTGTGTTGATAGAAAGAGTTTTTTGTCCATGTATCTTTCGCCGGTAGAACTTCATTTTTGCCCACATTTTTATTTTCATTAACAAAAATCTCTGCCGACAGACGCAAACTTATCCCCATGTTTTTTGTCCACGCATAAAATTGTTAGCCGAGATAAAAAATTCTGGTTGAGGTGCTTCCACCATGTGCCGCTTCCCAACATTAAAACTATAGAGAGAGACATTTGAGTAGCCAAGTCGAGCCATAGTTTACCCTCTACCAAAAGTTTAAAAGTTAAAATTCTTAAACCCACATTTCATTGAACTAAAAGAAAACATCCAAATAATACACAATTGGGTAAAATTAATCAAAGCAAACAAACCTAACATTACAAAAAACATTAACTTTCACACTACTACTTGACTAAAAACAAATAGTAGTAGAATGGCAACTTAACCACGTCACATTCTTCTTGTTCAACGACCCATGTCAAGACTAACCGTAAAGGAATGTTCATTTGAGCTTCTCGATGTGGAAGGAGCAGGATATGTAGGAACAGGCATTTTATGTGGAAGATTTGGCATCATTGTCTCATAGTTTAGAACTTGAATCACTTGTTTTATGGATGGTCTAAGCTTAGGGTCTGGATAAGCACTCCATAGTCCAACTAGCATCAAACACTCAACTTGTTTTTTGTCATAATCAGAATGCAATTTCTCATCTATCCCCACAGTCAGTTGTCCACTCCCATAGAGATCCCAAACCCACTCCACTAAACCCTTGTGAGATTCTTCTTCCAAAGAGGTTCTTGACTTTTTTCCTGTCGCAATCTCTAAAGCGACCACTCCAAAGCTGAACACATCAGATTCCTTACTAGCTCTATTTGTACTTATGTATTCTGGTGCTAAGTACCCCAAAGTTCCAGCCAACCTAGTCGTTTGAGCACCCAACTCATGTTCCATTAATCGAGCAAGCCCAAAATCTCCAAGCTTGACATTAAAGTTTGAATCCAACATAACGTTACTAGATTTAATATCTCTATGAACCACACACTGTTCCCATTCTTCATGAAGATATAACAAAGCAGAGGCTAAACCTAAAGCAATCTTATATCTCACAGTCCAACCAAGAGGGGTTCTTTTCCCAAAGAGATGAGAATCAAGACTACCATTCGACATGAATTCATAAACCAACAAGAACTCACCTTTATCATGACACCAACCAATGAGTTGCACCAAGTTTCGATGACGAAGCCGACTAATGATCTTCACTTCAGTTATATACTCATTTCTCCCCTGTCTCGAACCCCTTGAGATTTTCTTCACAGCTACTGTCAAATCTATGCTTGGTATGTAGCCTCTATACACTGCACCAAATCCTCCTTCCCCTAGTTTCCTCTCATTAGAAAAGTTGTTGGTTGCCATGGCAAGAAGCTTGTGAGAAAACCTTCTTGGTCCAACCCCTGTTTCCAAATGATCATTAATGGATGTCAAATTCACTTCATCAAGATTTTCTTCCTCTCCTAATTTCCTTTTCTTTTGCTTCAACCACCAAAGTACAACAAATAATACAATTATTAAAACCCCAACTGAAACTGTTACACCTACAATGACACTAACTTTGTTTCCACTATCTTTACTTGGTTGCTTCATATCCAATGTAGAGTTGAATTCCCAAGAAAACAGAGTATGTCTTTCCACATTTGCACCATTTGCTCCTGTAATTCCCACTGTCACCCATTCAGGAAGAATATCCCTTAGATCAATGTGATAACTCAAAGTAGTATTTTCCAATGAAGTGGATGTCTTTTGGTATTTCCAAGAAACACTCAAGTTTTTAGTGGTTGAATTGTAGTCAATCCACACATCAGCCAAATCCCCACTATGTAACCTAACATTAAAATGAGTAGTATTAGAAGAAGAAACAGAGTTAATATTGATACCCACATGTTCATAAGAAGGATCCCAATCATTGATATGAGTATCAAATTCAACATGAAGAATTTGGTTGATAGGAGTGTTCTTGTAGGTCTTGTTGTAAAGGCCAAGATACCCACCAGCTGAGTTTGTAGGGATTTGAGAGTCAGGTGGAGCTAAGAAAAAAGCAATCCCACTACCATATTTTGTTTCATTTTGTGTATCAATGGAGAAGGTGAAATGGGTTGAGAAATCAGTGAGTTTTCTTGTTTTAGAGTCCCAAATTGGGATTGTATCTTTGTAAATAACTCTACCAACATGGGAATAAGATCTAGGGCCACTAAGCAAAATCTTTCCACTAGAAACAACAGCATCTCCTTGATATAGTATGTTGTTATCAATGAAATTGAATTGGTGTTGTTTGAATGAAACTGAGGCAGCAAGTAGAGGAAGATGAAGAAGAAGAAGAAAACAAAGGCATAGGATTGAAAGAAGGTACAAGAAAGTAGCCATTTGATGATTCAAAATCAATGTTGATGAGTAATGGGAGATTTGGAGTTTGTAACCTTAATATAAGCACTCTTCTTGATTGTTTTAGGGCAAATTGCAAAAAAAATACTAAATTAGGGTGGTAGTTGTAATTATATCGTTAAACTTTCAAAATCTAAAATCAAGTCTCCATACTTATTCAAATTTTAAAATTTGACCCTTAAACTTACATAATTGTATAGGTTGTACTGATTATCTAAGTTTGAGAATTCAATTTTTATCATTTGTGGGATCAACTCTTACGATTATTATAACCTCAGAGTTCAACTTAAACACTTTTATAAGTTTAGAAGCCTAATTGTTATTATTGAAAGTTTGAGCGAATAATTGCAACTACCATCATGTGATTTTTGCAATTTTCCTTTCTTTTATTTAATGGTAACAACATTAATATAAGGTTTTCTTTTTCATTATATATTTTTTTTGGAGAACATTAATGATACAAGGATTAGTTCACACAATATAACATTTTTCATATTCATATTGGAAATTTGGTATTAATGACTTTGGAGGTATGGTGTGAAAATGTTTGATTCTTCCCTAGTGCCAAGTCACAATTAGACCAAGTTTATAGTCTTCTCATGCATTAAATAATAATTTATAAAAGAAAAATGTTAGTGAAGCCAAGAGTAAGTAAGTATTACTTGGTAGGTACTCATTTGACCCAAGTGTTTTTGTTGTAGTTTTCAAATAATCAACTTGTATTTTTGACTTTTCTTTTATCTATATAAAACTAGGGGTTTTCTTAGTTCTTCCATTTTAAAGAAATAATAAAATAATAGGGAAGCTTTGGAATTTTATTTTAAGAATTGTCGTATTCGATCGTATCTGTATCACATATTTATATTTCCGTATTACCTAAGTGTTTAGTTCATGGATGAAGTCAGTCACACAAATTTCATTAATTTATGAAATGTAGTACGTAAGATCTCACCATTGCAATTTTTTTTTTCCAATAAAAAAATAAGCATTGTAAAGTTACTAACAAGTTCGGGTTAATTAGGTTACGTTATTTGATATGAAAACCCTATGATATGAAAGTCAGGAACTCAAATGTTGAACCCCTAATATCAAATTCTACGAGTTCACCTACGCATGAATGTAAGAATTCAACGATAAATGTATCTTTCTTAAATCTTGAGTGTGTGATTGGTCCCAGAGGCAACACAAGAGCGTCTTGATTCATATAATTTTTTAGATTGACCCATGTACCAACTCAACCCATAAAATTTTCATTTATTTGAACTCTCAACCCAAATAACTCTTAATTGGGTTGAGTTGACTAGCTTTTTAAGGTCATCGTGAACACCCTATATAACTTAGGTGACAAGAAAGCCTTGTTCATAAAATAATATGAAAAGATCACTCGCAACCATGGAAGAAGAGAGAAAATAAGATAATATAAACAATAAAGAGGAGTTGGGCATGAAAAGAAAGAGAAGAAGGTTGTTAGGAAGCTTCAATCCTAACTTTTAGAAGCTAAGAATTTTAATATAATTGAAACTTAAGACACTAAATGATGCCAATAAAATACAATAATTTTTTTTTTCTTTATAAGTAATTATTTTATGGAGTGCCTTAGGTCGACACTCCATCTCATTTTTAAATGACACTCACATGAATATTAATCAACGTAAGTATCATTAAAAAAAAAAAGGACTTTTATGCCAATTTACCAAGTTTGCATGAGATAGATTAATGACTACAAAAATAGTAATGATTTTTTTTATTTATTATAATTTAACTTTTTGATTTTACCGACATGTATGTCGTAAAAGTATTTGTAATGGTCACAAATTAACATTTAACAACAATATTATATGTTTCTAAAACTTAACATTTAGAGACGAATATACGATGTCACCGTAAAAATTAAATAGTGACGAATAATATGTTACTAAAAGTTGACATTTAGTAAAACACTCATGTCAGTAAAAGTATATATTTAGCGGCGCATGCGCATTGCACCATTAGAAATTTTAGCTATGTGGATACTGCGATAGTCTTACGGACACGAGGCTCCACGTCGCTAATCCTTTAGCAGCGTTTTTTTTTGTTTAAGTAACTTTTTTTTTTTGCGCCACTAAAAACTAATTTTCTTGTAGTGATTTATCAATAATAGAAAGTGACGATAAACTACTGATGTTATAAGTGATATAGAGTGATTGAAGTCTATTAGTGATAGACGACTCTTATCGCTAATATACTATTTATTTTATCATTTCTGTTGTTGATAGAATTTTACGTATTACTTAAAGTCGATTCGTGGTCATACTTTGTACAGTCGAAATAACAAAAAGATAAAAAAAATGAAAAAACCAAAATCGACTTTCTATCACAGTTGATATAGCAAGATTAAACTAGAATGCAACATGTTATATTTAGATGAAAATCGAAGATCATTGAACAAACCAAACTTTATATGATCTGCAAATTAACATTAAAGAATGAAATCCTTACAAATCTTGAGAGATTGAAATCAAATATATATATATATATATATAATCTTCAACGATACAAGAAGAGGTCGATGGAGTGAGTCTTTCTATTCCGTACAACACAAATACTATTTAAACATAATATATTTGATTTATAAGAAATAGTCTAATATCTTACTTCATATGGTTTTGAATTGTATAATATAAGTTAGTCATTTTGAAGATAAGTCAACTGGGTTTAGGTATTATTAATAATTAATATGGATATATTTCAAAAGTGAAATGTTATTTTAGTCTCTAATCTCAATTAGTTGTCTGAGTTAAGATGTGACAAAGTATAGAATAATTTTAAATTGAATCACACAATGATAATTATCCTCTAAGCCATAAACAAATAGCCTTCTTAAAGTCATTTTAAAAATAAAATATATTGATGTATCTTGAAAGATAAGTTTGGTAAACAATGGAAATATACACATAACAAGTTGAAAAGTTCTAAGAATCAATTGTGAAAACGAAAATCTAGATTTTAGGGAATGTTAAGTTCACGAGAGTATAGTTGTTAGCTCTACTCCTTATTTGATCCAGAAAGTTTGTGGGTCCAAAATCAAACAAAATTGTTCTGACTTACAACTTCACTAATTGTTGTCAATATGAGCTTATCTCAATAGTAATTGACACCATCTTTCAAGAGGGTTCGAAAAAAAGATTTCACAAACTTTTAATTAGGGATATACATAAGTCGGGTTGGAGGTAAATTGTAGACCAACCTGAGATTTTCGGGTTGACAAAAATTGAATCCTATCAGTTCAATGTGCAAGAGTCAACCCAATTCATAATTTTCGGGTTGGGTCATCGGGTTGTTTTTTTTTTCTTCATAATTTTGACTATTTTTTTATTCTTTTCTATCTCAATAAAAGTTGAATTTTTGCGGTGAACAAAATATCATATTTACGAGAATGATCTAAATATATTATATCAATTTTTTAAAAAATTATAATCAAACAAACAACAAACATTTTATGTAATGTCCTAGTTTTTACCTTCAAATAAATACATGAAACCCAAGTTCATCTAAAATAGTATATATTCAAATTTATTCAAAATAAAAATAAAAAGCATACAAAAGCATTCTATGCAAAGTTTTTGTTACATTCAAATTCATTCAATATATAATAATAATAATAATAATAAAAATAAAATTGGGTTGGTCGAGTTGACCCGGTTAGTAAATCCTACGACCCAATCCAATCGAAAATATATTTTAATTTTTTATTTTACAACCACGCAATCCAAAATAAAATGTAACTCAACTAAAAATAAAATGTAACTCAGTTGAGTAATTCGGGTTGGTTGGATTAATGGTTTTCTGAACACTCGTGCTTCCTGTACATTAAAAAAAAAAAAAGCTATAATAAGCAGCCAAGCCACTGATAGTCTCCAAATATTCATCGTTCATTTCATCACTATTCATTCTGATCAGCCATATGGCTAATTTCTTGTATGTCTTTTTTTCAATACTAAGCCATTTCATCCTGTTTCTCAATCTTCCTCTCTCTGTTATCTCTGTTTCTTTCAAAATAGACCAATTCAAAACTGATGATAACACCATACTTTATCAAGGAGATGCTGTTGTTCTTGGTGGAGAGATTTTACTAAGTGATCCTGATTTTTTTTGTCATGTTGGTCGAGCTATTTACAAAGATCCAATCCAAATTTGGGATTCTGAAACAGCAAAACTAACTGATTTCACAACCCATTTCACCTTCACCATTGATATACAAAACAATCCAAAACATGGCCAAGGCTTTGTTTTTTTCTTGGCTCCATCTGGTTTTCAAATCCCTCCAAATTCCGCTGGTGGGTTTCTTGGCCTTTACAACAAAACCTACAGTAATTCCATTGCCAATCAAATTGTTCATGTTGAGTTTGATACTGGCTTCAATGACTGGGATCCTCCATATGAACATGTGGGTATAAATATTAACTCCGTTACTTCTTCTAATGACACTCGTTGGAATGTTAGCTTACACAGTGGGGATTTGGCTGATGTGTGGATTTCCTATAATTCAACCATCAAAATCTTGAGTGTATCTTGGAAATACAAAAAGACATCCACTTTATTAGAGAATACTACCCTGAGTTATCCTATTGATTTAATGACGGTTCTTCCACAACAAGCGACTGTGGGATTCTCAGCCGCAACTGGGGCTCTTTTAGAGAGACATGCTGTATCTTCCTGGGAATTCAACTCTACTTTGGACATGAAGCCAACAAGTCAAAGTACTGGAAACAAAGTTAGTGTCATTGTAGGTGTAACAGTTTCGGTTGGAGGCTTTATTCTTGTGGGAATTATAGTATTTGTTGTACTTAGGTGGTTGAAGGAAAAGAAAAGGAAAACAGAGCAAGAAAATCTTGAGGAAGTAAATTTGACATCCATTAATGATGATTTGGAAAGAGGGGCTGGACCTAGAAGGTTTTCTCACAAGCTTCTAGCTATGGCAACAAACAACTTCTCAAATGAAAGAAAGTTAGGGGAAGGAGGATTTGGTGCTGTGTATAGAGGCTACATACAAGATTTGGATTTGAATATAGCTGTCAAGAAAATCTCAAGGGGTTCGAGACAGGGGAGAAAAGAGTATATAACCGAAGTGAAGATCATTAGTCGACTTCGTCATCGAAACTTGGTGCAACTCATTGGTTGGTGTCATGATAAGGGTGAGTTCTTGTTGGTTTATGAATTCATGTCGAATGGTAGTCTTGATTCTCATCTCTTTGGTAAGAGAACCCCTCTTGCTTGGACTGTGAGATATAAGATTGCTTTAGGTTTAGCTTCCGCTTTGCTATATCTTCATGAAGAAGGGGAACAATGTGTGGTTCATAGAGATATTAAATGTAGTAATGTCATGTTGGATTCAAACTTCAGTGTCAAGCTTGGAGATTTTGGACTCGCTCGATTAATGGACCATGAGTTGGGTGCTCAAACAACTGGATTGGTGGGAACTTTGGGCTACTTAGCTCCTGAATACATAAGCACAGGTAGAGCTAGTAAAGAATCTGATGTGTTCAGTTTTGGAGTTGTTGCTTTGGAGATAGCCACTGGGAGAGTGTCAAGAACCTCTATGGAAAAGGAATCTCATAAGGGTTTGGTGGAGTGGATTTGGGATCTTTATGGGAGTGGACAATTGCTTGAGGGTGTGGATACGAAATTACAATCTGATTTTGACAAAAAGCAAGTTGAATGTTTGATGGTTGTTGGATTATGGAGTGCTTACCCAGACCCTAATCTCAGACCTTCCATAAAACAAGTGATTCAAGTTCTTAACTTTGAGGCTGCTATGCCAAATCTTCCAAACAAAATGCCTGTTCCTACATATAGTGATCCTTCCACATCAATGAGCTCAAATGAACCTTCCTTTACTGTATGTCTTGACAAGGGTCGTTGAACAATGATGTGAATGTGTCTTGGTTAAGTTACGTCTATACTATGTTATTTTTCCTTAATGCAGTTATTTGTGAGGGATACTAAATTGTTTTGGTTTAATTAAGTCTGACTCTATGTTTTACATACTCTCATTTTGTCTCATTTTGATGATGGTTATTAAAAAGGTTCTCCCTCGTGGCCCTTTTAATACAGTAGAGATAGAGATTTTAAAAACATTATTAGAAACTAATCTATTAAACTTATCACATAAATTATAAAAAATATATATATTATTTTTATGGAATAAAATATTTTTTTCTATAGTGAAAAAGATAGAAAAGATGATAAATCTTACAGGAGTCATTAGAGGGTAGGGAGCGACATCTATTAAAATATGAAATATCCTCTCATACTGTCAACGGGTACATCATAGAGAGCCAATGGACTTACTTGGAGGTTTTGAAAGTTGTAAATATGGAAGGACCTTTATATATTTGTATTGGAACTTTTATTTTAAAAATGTTTTCTAGTGCGTTTGTATATTTGTGAGACTTTTGTTTTCAAAACTCGTTGAGAAACTTTTGTACTTTAAACTTCGAAGTTCACTCGATAACTTTATTTCTAGAATTACGATAATTTTTTATTATGTGATACATAAAATAAAATAAAATTTCATCTGATAACATGTCGAATCATCGATGCCATTTTTTAATTTAAAAAATTAAAAGCTAATTAAGGAACTAAACAAAATAAAATAAAAACATTAAATGAAGCAAATATTGATAGACACTAATTGACAGTGTTGGTTCATTTTGCTATGCAACCCTAGTTTTTAAGTCTCTTTCAAGTTATTACTTTATCAATTTATGTTACTAGATACAAGGCACGTGCATCACACGTGACTACAAATTTTTAGAAGATCAATTTTGTTGATCAAATTTCAATAACAAATGGATATATAACCGTCACAAATATTGCTATTATAGTAAATTTGAGAATGAATCCAAATAAAAAGTTTGAGATATGATACTAATACTAATACCTTTGTTTTACATCTCTTGAATCTTAATTAAGTTAAGATGTTGCTCATCACTATTGTTGTCATGCCATTGCAATGAAATGTTCTCCTAACATAAGGAATAAAAATTTTAAATTCAAACAAATAAAAAAATGAATAAAAAACCTGGTTAAGAGAGGTAGAGGGGATCAGAACCAAAACAAATAAAAAAATCGTTGGAAAACTAGTTTGATGCTAAAAATTTAAACTGGGTTCGAGGCTTCACTTTTCAAAATTTTTGAAAAAATTCTACAACATTTCTCAAAATGAGACCACTAGCTATAATCCTTTGGTGGTGTACTAAGGGCACACAAAATATGTCTGAAAAATGACCAATGCTATAACCTACACAAAATGACCCAATTTTGGCCAAAATCAAAAAGTCTTAAAAATTCACATCAACCTAGTAAGCGAATAACTTTGAGAAACCTGGAAAATATTTCCCAAATAATTCAAAAAATGAAGGCCCGAACACAATTTTTATTTTTGGCGCAAAACTAGTCTTTACAATAGTTTCTTTTATTTGTTTTTTTGTCCTACACCCTTTTAGATCAACGATTATAGGCTGATAATTGTGGGATTGGATCTCTGGAAAGGTCTATGACAGTGGGAAATGAGCCAAGGGTTGCACTTGGTGCTCTTTAGTGGTGTACTAAGGTGTCACCCAAAACGTACGAAAAATGGCCAATGCTATAGCATACAAAAAATGATCCAATTTTGGACTAAATAAAAAAGTCCTAAAAATTCACATCGACCTAGTAAGTGGCCTATCTTTGAGGAACCTTGAAGAGTTTTTCCAAAAAAGTAAAAAAAACAAAGCACCGAACTCAGTTTTTACTTCCAACACAAAACTAGTCTTCCAATAGTTTGTTTTTTTTTTTTTTCTTGTTCCAAAACTAGTCTTCCAACAGTTTCTATTATTTGTTTTCGTCATGCACCCCTCTAGATCATCGATTATGGGCTGATAACTGTGGCATCGGGTCTCTGGAAATCTCTATGTCATTGGAGAAGGAGCCAAGTTTCGTAGTTTGTGCTTCTTGGAGGTTTACTAAGAAGGCACCCAAAACGTACAAAAAAAAATGGCCAATGCTACTTGCAAAATGACCAAATTTTAGCCGAAAATAAAAAGTCTTGAAAATTCACGTCTAACTAGTAAGTGGCCTAATTTTAAGGAACCTTGAAGAATTTTCCCTAAAAAGTCCAAAAAATAGGCTCCGGACTCAATTTTTTTTTGGTTCCAAGACTAGTCTTCCAATGGTTTCTATTGTTTATTTTCGTTCTGCAGCCCTTTAGATCATCGATTATGGGCTGATAACTATGGTATCGGGCCTCTGGAAAGGTCTATGTCAGTGGAGAATGAGCCAAGTTTCACAGTTTATGCTCCTTGGTGGTTTACTAAGGAGGCACCCAAAACGTACCAAAAATGGCCGATGCTATAGCATACGAAAAATGACCAAATTTTGGACGAAAATAAAATGTCTTGAAAATTCACGTCTAACTAGTAAGTGGCCTAATTTCAAGGAACCTTGAAGAATTTTCCCAAAAAAGTCCAAAAAGTAGGCCCCGGACTCAGTTTTTTTGTTCTGGCTCCAAAACTAGTCTTCCAACAGTTTCTATTGTTTGTTTTCATCCTACACTCCGCTAGATCATCGATTATGGGCTGATAACTATGGCAACGGATCTCTGGAAAGGTCTATGTCTGTGGAGAATGAGCCAAGTTTCACAGTTTATGCTCCTTAGAGGTTTACTAAGGAGGCGCCCAAAACGTACCAAAAATGGCCAATGCTATAGCCTACGAAAAATGACCAAATTTTGGCCGAAAATAAAATGTCTTGAAAATTCACGTCTAACTAGTAAGTGGCCTAATTTTGTGGAACCTGGAAGAATTTTCCAAAAAAAGTCCAAAAAATAGGCCCCGGACTAAGTTTTTATTTTTGGCTAAAAAACTAGTCTTCGACCGGTTTCTATTTTTTGTTTTCGTCCTTCACCCCAGCCTAGATCATCGATTAAGGGCTGAGAACTGTGGCATCGGGTCTCTGGCATGGTCTATGTCAGTGGAGAATGAGCCAAGTTTCGCAGTTTGTGCTCCTTGGAGGTTTACTAAGGAGGCGCCCAAAACG
>JBBPDJ010000003.1:3716184-3727464 GCA_037974625.1 Cucumis cinereus
TACAAGGAAACATATTAAGGGATTTAATTGTTTTATAAGGAAATATCTTTAATATTACGAATAATAAATAGATAAGTATAATTTAAAATAATTTGATTTTATTGTATCTTTTGAATATATAATTATAAACGCAAATAAGGGAATATTGTTTTTTAGCCGTATGATACAAGGAAACATATTAAGGGATTTTATGTTTTTATTAGGAAATATCTTTAATATTATGAATAATAAATAGGTAAGTTTAATTTAGAATAATTTGATTTTATTCTATCTTTTGAATATATCTAAATATAACCATAAATAAGGAAAAATCTTTAACTGTATGTATATAAGTAAATATCTTTTAAGGATTTGATTTTTTATATAATCAAATTCCATAGATTTAGGGATTTTAATGTTTATTCTCATACAGTTAAAGATATACATTAATATAGTCAATCTAAATATAAAAATTCAATATATACTAAATACCTAAAAATACATTGTATTCAAAATCTAACATTTAGTAGATAATCAAAATACACCCTCATTAGAAACTGAAGTGAAGGCCATGAAGGGTAGTAATGGAATAATGAAATTTCGAAAATACGGTTATAGAGAATTTTGCTTTTTTTTTTTTTTTTTTGCCATTTTTCCAACCACCCCCTTATTTTTTGCCATTTATCCGAATTTCTCTAAAATGTAATTATTTTGATTTTCTTTTCTATATTTAAAAAAAAAGAAATTTTTTCTTGGTTTTGGTTTTAATTTTGTTCTCCTGTTCTCCCTGTTTTTTTGTTTTAATTTTCTTTTATAGAATTTTATCTGTAGCACTCAAGTAATATATTTTTAATTTGGTTCAACGTTTCTTTCACATTTTTGTGTGTGTGTGTGTGTTTTTTTTTTTCTTTTATATTCCTAGACACCAACCTACATTTTTTCAATTCAAGGTATGTATAGTATTCAATTATTTTCTTTCCCCTTTTCCTTATTCATTTAATTCTTTTTAGCATTGTTTTTAGTTTTTATTTAACTTTTTTACAACTCTTGAAGTAAGCATCACATAATTTTTTATGTATTTAAATCATCTATTTTTTATTCTTTGATAAAAAATCATTAACAATGTGACACCACAATTATTTTTTCTCTCATTAAGTTTTTTGTTTTATTTTTTCAACTTTATATGTATCATATTTTCCAATTTTCATTTGTTTCAAATTTTCATTTTTTTCCTTTTTGACAACTCCTTTTCTTTTATTGTTCATTAGTTTTTTTAGTTTATACATACGTGTAGGTCTAGGTTATTTCCCATTTTTTCGTGGTTATAAAGTTGTCATAGGTAATTTGATTTTAAACCAAATTAAATAATAATAATAAAAAATAATAAAATTTGATATTGTTTTTGTTAATGATCACTCATAAAATAAAAAATAAAAAAAATTTACCTCTAGCCAATTCATCTATCTATATCTATTTTATATACTATCTAAAAGGGGCTATGGAGAGAAACATTTGACATCTCCTTTTGTTATGCATGATTATAGGGTTATTTTATTTAAATTCACATTTAAATTATTAAATTAAATATTTAAGAAATACTATAGTCCAACATGGTTCAGAAAAAATAAGAACAAAAAGATAAAAAATCTATATACTATCAAT
Source organism: Cucumis cinereus (assembly GCA_037974625.1). NCBI lineage: Eukaryota > Viridiplantae > Streptophyta > Magnoliopsida > Cucurbitales > Cucurbitaceae > Cucumis > Cucumis cinereus. The sequence goes on from JBBPDJ010000003.1 coordinate 3,717,826, forward strand.
ATCTAAACTATAAAAATAATAAAATCTAAACTCTAAAAGAGAAATTGTTAAAAATAGAAAAATTATCAAACTATTTATAGTTTATAGGAAAGAAAGGTAAGTTTCAATATTCTTAAAATGACAAAATTACCATTTCCATATTTGTAATTCACGCGACCTCCATGATCGTCGATTTCATTCCCTCTTTCAATTTGTGTCTCCTTCCTTTATCTCACCAATTTCATTTGTCTCTCAATTTGAAATTCGTGCGACTTTCATTATCTTCCTTCATTTTACCGGCTCAGACTTCAAGTATGCCCATTCGTTCTTTTCTTCTTTTTCTTTTTCTTTATCTTCTTATTATTCTCCTCCCAAATTAGTGTTTCTTGATACTGTTTTTCTTTTTCTTCTTTTTCTTTTTCTTCTTTTCAATTTTTCTTCTTCTTTTTCTTCTTCCCAATTCTTTGTTTGTTCTGAATTTCCTCTTCTTCTTCTTCTGCAAGATCATCTTCTTATTATTATTATTCTTTGGATTATCTTCTTCGATCTTCATCTTCCTTATCTTCTTCTTCAACTGAACTATATATAGACAAAGATAAAGTGTAATCTGTGTCTATCTGAGATAGACAGTTATAACTCTTTATCTTTGTCTATCACAGATAGTCAAAGATAGGGTTATCTCTTTGTTATTTGATAGAGATAGATGTCTATCTCTCTTTGTCTTAGTCTTCTATGATAGTGAATGATAGCTATGATAGTTTTCTATCTATCTCAGATAAACATAAATAATTGACCATCACTGTCTATCTCAAACAGGATATGTATATCCCAGATAGACAAATATAGACCACTATCATTGTCTATCTGGTATCCATGTATATCCTAGATAGACATAGATAAACCCACTATTTATGCCTATCCTAAATCGAAAGTGATAGAGATCTATCATTGTCTATCCCAAATAGACAGAGATGGTGGTGTATCTAGCCTTAGAAATCTATTTCTATCTTTCACTATTTTATAGTTAATTTGAGATAACAAAGTATGAGTTTCTTAGATAATTTTGTTGATATTTTCATTATGAATATCTTATATTATTTTTTTTCATTATGAGTAACTCAGATAGATTTGAATACTTTGTTATACTAATTACTTTTCTCTTATTTATCTATCAAGTTGATCCCATTAGCAACACTGAATACAAGATAATGTATGGAGATAAACAATTCTTAGTGAAGCGAGACATGAGATCTTGCAGTTGTCGAGTATGAAATTTTGAGAAAATTTCATGTGTACATGCGCTTACTGTTCTCTGAATACTTAATCACTACAAGAAAATCAGCTTTTAGTGGCACATTAAAAACGTCACTAAAAGTCCAAAAAACGTCGCTAAAAGTATTAGCGACGTCGGGGGTTGCGTCGCTAGGACTGTCGTTGTATCCACGTAGCTAAAAGTATTAGTGATGCAACCCCCTGCGTCGCTAAAACTCTACATTTAGTGACATAGAAGGTCGCTAAAAAGTAACTTTTAGTGACATATGATTTCGCCACTAATTATTATTTACAGCGACATCCTACATATGTCACTAAATATAATACTCTAGTGACATATATTATCATGCCACTAAAAATGCGTCGCTAAAACACTACATTTAGTGACATAGAAGCGTCGCTAAAAATCAACTTTTAGTGACAAATGATTTTGCCGCTAATTATTATTTACAGCGACATCCTACATATGTCACTAAATGTACACTTTAGCGACATATATTATTGCGCCACTAAAAATGTTACATGATTTTTTTTAAAAAAAAACCATGATTTACTGACATTATGCAACACGTCGGTAAAAATATTTTATTAATTAAAAGAAATACGAAGTTTACTATATAAACCTGTTAAAAATTGTAAACATTATAGAAGAACTACGTAAAAAAGGTTTCGGTAATTTGAGAAAGAGTTTGAACTACAACATGATAATTTGAGAAAGAACTAGTTCCAAGTTATAATTATCAAGTTACACCAAGTGATGTACAAAATTAGTTCCAAGTTACCATCTAGGTACCAAAGTTTGCATAACTAGAATTCATACAATAATAATCGTAGTCTCTATAACAAAAAGTCCTACAACATGATTTTTTTTCATACAAAATTATAAGATATATCAATCAAAAAACTCTTTACAATTCTGTCCGTGAAGTCAACATCAAAATCCAGGATAGAAGAACAGTTGTGCATCAAATCTGACAAATAAAAAAATGAAATATCAAATGCATATAAGGATAACAATAATAATACTGACTATTTGAACGTGCGTGAAATAACAAAGTTAATATTACATACAAGGAGAATGTACTACACTACATAAGCCACAAACATTCATTACTATGACTGCAGGATAGTCATAGCAACTTCACATAGATCATACACTTAACAATGTCAAACAACACTTAACAATAATTGATTAAGACTAATCTATGACTACCACAACTGCAGGATAGTCATAGCAACTTCACATAGATCATACACTTAACAATGCCAAACACTTAACAATAATTGATTAAGACTAATCTACGACTACCATAACTACAGGATAGTCGCAACAACTTCACATAGATCATACACCCACCTGAGTTATAAGAAGTACCTATTCGCTGTCATTAGATTGTTCTGAACTCCGTTCAATGTTAGATGTAGCTTCTTAACATGTCAACCTTCTTAAAATCGCCCATGTAAATCACTAATCATCTCTAGCATCTCATAATCCATATTATCTCTCTCTCTACCGCTTTCTTTAAGATTTACATTCTTTTCTCTAGGTTCACTTGAATTGGAAAACGTTGCACCTAGAAACCTTGAATTAGATCTCAAAAATGGAGAAAGATCAACAGGATCTCCATGAAATATCCATCGCCTCTAAGTTGAAGACATGCCATATTTATACAAATGACGTTCTACGACATCCAATCTATTCCAATTGAGGTTCACACAGTTTGAACAAGGACATCTTGTTCTTCCCTCTTCGTCTAAACACTTAGTTGCAACTCTGATATAGTTATCAACACCGTTAGAATATTCATTACAAGCTCGATCCCTTAAATTTATCCAACTTCGATCCATAATAAGTACAACTTAAAGTACCTAAGTTAGAATTTAAAGTGTCAGAATCAAAACCTCGAATTCAAAGTACCAAGTTGGAACAAAGTGTTTGAGTAAAGATAAATATTTCAGAGTATAGCACCTTCAAATTTCAAAGCAAAGCAGATTCAACAATGCAGACTATCACAAGTATGATTTCATGGATTTTTTTTAGTAAAAAAGAAAGAAAAAAACTCCTAAACTTCCCTGTGCTTATAAGTAAAGATAGAAATAGAACTCATTATTTGTATCCAAATAAATAAATACAGAAAATGCCATTATTTATCTCCAAATCCATAGAATGTCTTGAATAAAAAATAATTCCCTTTAAAATGCCATTATTTTTGGCAGATGAACTGCTCTTCTACCATTGTGAATGAACAATTGGTATCAAAGTGCCCTCAACTTCATGAAAGACACCAAATGAAGCTCAGGTTCTAGATTAGTGCACTGCATCAGCATAACATACATTTAAATCAATTTTTTATGCAGCCTTTGCATATAGTGTGGACAACATACATTTAAATCAATACATTTTGATTCTGGTCATACAAGGGCATTAGCTCATATGTTGAGAACCATTGAAGAGGTTCAAACCACTAGAGTGGACAATGTAGAAAAAGTGGTTGAACCTCTTAAGGATCAACCAAAACCAAAAAAAAAAAAAAAAAAAACAAGAGGACGCACAAAAATGAAAACAATAGCAATGGAGCTGAAGTTCAAATTAAATGTTAGCTACAATAGGTATGGACAACCTATTGGAGAATCATCTATTGGATTGGGTTCATTTCTTGGTTTACTGGTCAAAGAAGTAGTGTCAGTAAATGTGGATGGTTGGACGAAGGTTTTAACAAGGCAAAAGGAAGTCTTATGGCATTCTATTAATGTATGTAAGCTTCATGTTATGGTTTAATTTGTAAATGATTTTAATATTATTGCCACAAGTTTTTACATTTAATGTTTTGGTTCTTAGGCACGGTATAATATTGATCAAGCATGGGTGAAAAAATACTACCTTCAGAAGATGGGTGGGTTGTGGAGAGCAAACAAGTCTCGTTTGGTGAGTCAAATTCAGAAAGCATCAACTGATGAGGAGTTGGCTAATTTAAAGTCGGATAATATAAACTCAACGCATGGTTGGATGGACTTTGTGAAGGAAAAAACAAGTGTAGCAATTAAGGTATGAATACGAATTTGTTGATCAAAATGATAACATTTTATATTACTTTATGTTCAAGGAATGGAAAAAGTTTCAAACAGCATGCATTTATTTCATATGCAAAAAGTGCAAAATTTAAAGAGATGAAAAAAAAAAATTGTTTCCTCACACTTGTAGTCGAAGAGGTTATGCTCGACTGACAAAGGATAAGGTATCACTTTACATATTATTGTTTTTATGATTAAACTCACATGATAAACAATATGCTAGATTGTTATTGCTTAACGAGACTTTGGTATGTACATCATCAATCTATTCCACTGCATCAGCACAACATATATTTAAATCAATCAAAATATATTGTCCACACTATATCCACAACATAACAAAAGTTTGAAGGAAAAGAAATCTTTTAACAGGTTTGAGCACATTTCACACATCGAAAAGCCATCTCAAGCTCACCTTATCAAAACCAGAATCAAAATGTATTACTCCAAATCCAGTATGAACTCTAAAATTAGCATACAAGACACTCATAAAGTTTGATCAATATTTATTGAAGCAAAACAAGTTCTTTCAAAAGTCTTTTTATTCATAACTCATAAGGCATAACTATCTTCTTATAACACAACAATTAACACTACTTTAGCGCTAACAGCTGCATCAAGCGAAGAACATGTCCTTCGGTATGACAAAAACGAACTCGTAAACAATGGCTATAAACTAATTAACATTCTATTCTTGCAGTTTAACTTAAATTTAATATTGATAGAAAACTCTCCGGTCGAAACATTCCATTTTACGATACCTCCTCCAAGCATTTGCAAAATGAGATAATACCAAAGAAAAGAAAATAATGGCATAAATAATGGCATAATACTTATAAAATATGGCATAAATACCTAAGATTTACTTATAAAACCATCAGAAAATCTCGGGCGCTCCACGATCCGACACGGCTGAAGGCGGCACGCTGGAAATCGCGGGTGGGGGGGTGGGGGTGTTCTGCGCCACGGGAAGGAAAGAAAGAGGAAGAGAGAGAAAGAAAAGATCCGACCCGACGCAACGTGAACGACGAAGCAGACGACGATTGGCTGAAGGCGGCGACGCTGGGAATTTCGGGGGATGGGGGTTCTGCGCGACGGGAAGGGAAGAAAGAGGAAGAGAGAGAAAGAAAAGAAAGAAGAAGAAAGAAGAAAGGAAAAAAAATAAAGAAAAAGAAAAGAAAATAAAAGAAAAGATAATGATATTAATAAAAATAATAAAGTTTGGGTTATTATTAAAGGAAAGTTTTATTTTGTTTTTGGTTTAATGAAAATAAAAGGAGGGAAATAAACAAATTAGGGGAAAATTATTTTTAGAAAACTTTAGCAACATTCATGTTTGTTGCTAAAAGTAATTAATCTATAGTGACATTTTTCATATCCTTTTAGTGACACAAACTAAAACTGTGTCTCTAAAAATACTCTTTTGTGACAAAAAAAATTTGCGTCGCAAAAACTAACATTTTAGCGACAAAAATTACTTGTGTCACTAAAACTTTGTCACTGAATATTGAATTTCTTGTAGTGAATGTAGATACCTATTCTTGTATAGTTGAGTTTTATTATAGAGAGACAATGTCAGCAACATACAGTGGTTGTGTTCAATCCGTTGGAGTTCATTTGAAAGATGATGTCATGTAAGTATTACCTTATATTGTTAAACGTCAAGCCGAAAGACCTAGAAAACAAAGAATTTCATCTGTAGGTGAATTTAAAAGTTCATCAAGATGTTCTAATTGTAATCGTAAAGGTGGACTTGCAAAATTGAACCAATTATTCAAAAGATGTAATCATTTTTTTTTAATGGTATTTTCTGATTTATTTTGGTATTAAGTTGTAAATAATTTTAATGGTACCATCAATGTTCAAGTACAAAAATTATTAAGTATTTTATCACTATCTATCTCAGATAGACTTTGATAATATTTTATCTCTGACTATCTCAGATAGACAGCTATAGGACTATATCTCTGTATATCTTAGATAAATAGTGATAGTGGTCTATCTCTGTCTATCTGAGATAGAAAGTGATAAAGCTCTATCATTGTCTATTCCAGATAGGCAGAGATAGACCACTACCACTATTTATCTGAGATAGATAGAGATATAGTTTTATCTATGTCTATCTGGAATAGACAATGATAGAGCTTTATCACTTTCTATCTTAGATAGACAGTGGTAATGACCTATCTCTATCTATTTAAGATAGAAAATGATAATAAGAACTACAGCCAAATCACACATAACCAAATAATCAAACAATATCTTAAGCAATGCACAACTATTAATTTTATAAATTTCAAAATAAGTTGATTGTCAAGAAGTAGAAATGTAATACCCGACTTTTTTTTATTTAAGTTGTTTGTTGTAAAAGTATTATTAAAATATTTGATGGGCATTTTAGTAATTTTTGATAATGGTAATTGAGTAATTTTGTTTAGGAATTGGTAAAAAGTTAATTTTGTAGTTTTGTTGAAAAGTAAATAAAATAATATTTTAATAAAAGAAAAAGAAAAAGAGAAGAAAGAAAGAAAATGATTTATGTATTTATTTAATTATTTTGTATTTATCTTTTGTTTAAAAAAAAAAAAAAAGAAAAATGGGGAAAAAGCCAAACTTCGGCCGAAAGGTGAAGGAAGAGAAAAAGTGGAAGTTGGATTGGAAATTAAGCTCAATGTTTTTAATTGAATGGTGTGTTCGGTGGGAAACCTTGGTAAGTAAGCTACCATAAACCAAATTGAAGGAGAAGAAGAGAAGAAAGGGAAGAAAATCGAGAGAAAGGAAGAAATTAGGATTTATGAACACCTTGGGAAGAAATGAGAAATTGAAGTCGATTCTCAACCAATTTGGACAAAATTTGTGTCTAAATTGTGTAGAAAAGAGAGAGAAAGCTGATGGAAAGCTCAATTTGAAGAGATTTGGCCGAAGGGACCATTGAATTTGAAGAAAAAAAGCTCGGGCAGCTGGAAAACGCAAAAAACGGTCCCGAAACTTTGAAAACTAAATTCTCCGTCTACAGGCCGAGTTAAAATATAGTTTTTGGAGGTAAGCTAGATTATTAGTTCCTTTAAAGTTCTGTAAAAGGAATTGAGTTAATTTGGTCTGTGTAGGAAGAAATCGAAGTTTCAATTCTCCGATTTAAGCTCATCGGAAAACTGAGCAAGGTGACTTCCAGAGGCGATTTCAAGCTATCCACGAGAAGTTTGAAGCTAATGTTTTGAGGTAAGCAAATAGACTCATGTAGAATACGTTTGCCATAAGTTAGAGACTCTAATTGTTAGTAGATTGAGAGAATTGCCTCGTCGAAGTTCGGTCAGTGCAGTGGTCGGAAAAACTTGATTGTAAAAGAGGAAAAATGAAGAAGAAGTAGAAGAATATATATATATATATTATTATATCATTATTATGTTTATAAATAATATTTTAGGAGAAAGAATTAATTTAAAAAGGAAAATTAAGAAAAATTCGGTTTTCCTCGATTTTCTTGCCAAGTGATTTAAGGATCGATTCTGAATTTATTTTTAAGAAAATTTGGAGATCGGGAAAATTTACGAGCCAGGGTTAGCCCGTCAAGTTTGTGAGTGATATTATTATTTTAATATTTCAATATTAAAATAATTACCAGAATGCACGTTTTTCGAGAATTTGCAAAATTTTCAGAAGAATCATGTTGTTCATATTTTTCGATGTACTTTAACATGGTAACTTGTTGGAAGCATGATTTAATTTTGTTAAGGCATTTCCAGTGCTTTGAATATAATAGTATTATTTGACTGCTATAGGGCCTAAGCACGTTTTGCACGTTTTACGAGATTTCTAGAAATCACGAGTTATAATTATTTAATGCTTCTATAAGATTTCTACCATGTTATAAGTGATGTTTAAGCATGATTTCAAGTACTACGAGTTTTATGATGATTTGAGAAATAATTTGAAATGATGATATGCTTTATGTGACTTGCACGTTTTACGATTATTTGTTTTTAAGCATGTGTATCCATGTGAGCCTGAGTCTACTATACTAGGTGTGCACACTAGGGTATGCGCTGCCTTACGTGAGGGTTCGACCCACCATGGCAAAGACGTTCTGGGTGGTGGCTCCACTACTTCGTAGTTAGACGCTGTCATGGTGTTGAGATTACTGCACTATGACAAAAACGTTGCAAGTGTTGGCCCCACTGCAACGTAGATTCGCTGCCTTAGTGTTGGGTTCGCCCCATTTTCGCTGCCTTAGTGTTGGGTTGGCCCCACTGCAACGTAGATTCGCTGCCTTAATGTAGGATATCGTCGTTGTGTTAAGCTAGCTCCACCTCGACGAAGACGTCGTTGGTCTTGATCCAACAACTGCGTAGATATAGCTGTCGCTAGTGGGAGATTACTCCACTGCGGCAAAGACGTAACTAGTGCTGGATTTTTCCCACTACTACGTAGTTTGGTTTGATACACATCGCTTACAGATTTTCAATATTCATGTTTTAACATGATTTCAGTTATGCATAGTTTTACCATGATTAACAGATAAGTATCGTGCAAGCACATTTCAAGTGATTTCAACTAAACTGTTATTTATAGTTTAGTTATGATTTAATTTGTGAAAAGTTTCTCAGTCAACGATTTCTAGCTATACTATATATATGTTTAAGTATTTTCTATTAAAGAATCACTCACTGGGCGTTTTAGCTCATCCTTTCAAATTGTTTTCCCACTTTCTAGGTAGAGATCGTGATCCCGGAGCCTGACCTACCACATACTGTCTGCTACTCGAGAATTTTTAGTACTATTGTACGTTAGTAGTAAATCATGCATGTTACTGTTATAATAAGTCTTGGTACAGTGAGATGGGTTGTATAAAATAGTATGGATTGCACTATTTATAAGATATTTGTTAGTTTCCGTTGTTATGTGTTAAGTTGAAATTGTTTTTCCGCACTTTTTAAGCTATTGGTACTGTTTAAATTGTAGTTAAGTTAAGATAGTTAGCGAGAATTGTCAAGGTAAGGACGAGATTTGCTGGCTTCACGCCGTCTCCTAAGCTAGGAGTAGGGAGTCTGGAAAAAGGGTGTGAGAAGAAAGAAACTTACAAACTATATAGAGTAGAAAATAAAGAAATGTTCAACTTGAAACTTTACAAACTTGAAGCTTTACAAAATGTATAGAGTAATTTTACAATCAAGATTGAGACTTAGGTTGAGATTGAGTTTGAGAAAGGTTCATTTTGAAGCTTGGACCAGTTTCATGCTTCATTGTTAGCTTTAGGGCGTCAATCAAACCAAATATTTTGATGATAACAAACTCAAGTTGTGGTACTAATGATTTTTT
>JBBPDJ010000003.1:3727564-3744125 GCA_037974625.1 Cucumis cinereus
CTCTGTCAAGGAGATGACAGTGGACAATGAGCCGAGGGTCGCAGTTGGTGCTTCTTGGTGGTGTAATAAGGTGGCACAAAAAATGTACGAAAAATGGTCAATGTTATGATAGCCTACAAAATTTGACCCAATTTTGGCCAGAATAAAAAAGTCGTAAAAATTCACATCCACCTAGTGAGTGGCCTAACTTTGAGGAACCTAGAATATTTTTCCAAAAAAAGTCAAAAAATGAAGCCCCGGACTCCGTTTTTTATTTCCGACCCTAAACTAGTCTTCCATCGGTTTTTTTTTTTTTGTTTCTTTGTCCAGCACGCCTTTTGATCAACGATTATGGGCTGATAATTATGGGATCATATCTCTGTCAATGTCTATGACAGTGGACAATGAGCCGAGGGTCGCAGTTGGTGCTTCTTGGTTGTGTAATAAGGTGGCACCCAAAACGTACGAAAAATGGTCAGTGCTATAGCCTACAAAATTTGACCAAATTTTGGCCAGAATAAAAAAGTCCTAAAAATTCACATCTACCTATTGAGTGGCCTAACTTTAAGGAACCTAGAAGATTTTTCCAAAAAAAGTCGAAAAACGAAGCCCCGGACTCCGTTTTTATTTTCGACCCTAAACTAGTCTTCCAACGGTTTCTTTTTTTGTTTAATTTTTTGTCCTTCACGCCTTTAGATCAACGATTATGGGCTGATAATTATGGGATCGGATCTCTGTCAAGGTCTATGATAGTGGACAATGAGCCGAGGGTCGCAATTGGTGCTTCTTGGTGGTGTAATAAGGTGGCACCCAAAACGTAGGAAAAATGGACAATGCTATAACCTACAAAAATTGACTCAATGTTGGCAAAACTGAAAAAATCCTAAAAATTCACGTCCACCTAGTAACTGGCCTAACTTTTAAGAACCTAGAGGATTTTTTCGTAGAACGTCGAAAAACGAATCCCCGGGTTCAGTTTTTATTTTTTGCGCAAAACTAGTTTTCCAACGATTTCTTTTTTTTGTTTGTTTGTTTTTTGTCCTGCAGCCCTTTAGATCAAAGATTATGGGCTGATAATTATGGGATCAGATCTCTGTCAAGGTCTATGACAGTGGACAATGAGCCGAGCGTCGCAGTTGGTGCTTCTTAGTGGTGTAATAAGATGGCACCCAAAACGTACGAAAAATGGCCAATGCTATAACCTACAAAATTTGACCCAATTTTGGCCAGAATAAAAAAGTCCTAAAATTAGCATCCACCTAGTGAGTGGCCTATATTTGAGGCACCTCGAAGATTATTCCAAAAAAGTCGATAAACGAAGCCCCGGACTCAATTTTTATTTTCGGCGCAAAACTAGTCTTTCAATGGTTTCTTTTTTTGTTTGTTTTTTTTGTCATGCACCCCTTTAGATCAACAATTATGGGCTGATAAATATGGGATCAGATCTCTGTCAATGTGTATGATAGTGGACAATGAGTCGAGGGTCGCAATTGGTGCCTCTTGGTAGTGTAATAAGGTGGCACCCAAAACGTACAAAAAATGGTCAATGCTATCACCTACAAAATTTGACCCAATTTTGGCCAGAATAAAAAAGTCCTAAAAATTCACATCCACCTAGTGAGTGGCCTAACTTTGAGGAACCTAGAATATTTTTCCAAAAAAAGTCGAAAAACGAAGCTCCGGACTGAGTCTTTATTTTCGGGGCAAAACTAGTCTTCCAAATGTTTCATTTTTTGTTTTGTTTTTTTGTCTTGCACCTCTTTAGATCAACGATTATGGACTGAAAATTATGGGATCGGATCTCTATCAAGGTTTATGACAGTGGACAATGAGTCGATGGTCGCAGTTGGTGCATCTTGGTGGTGTAATAAGGTGGCACCCAAAACGTACGGAAAATGGCCAATGCTATAGCCTACAAAATTTGACCCAATTTGGGCCAGAATAAAAAAGTCCTAAAAATTCACTTCCACCTAGTGAGTGGCCTAACTTCGAGGAAGCTAGAATATTTTCCCAAAAAAGTCGAAAAACGAAGCCCCGTACTCAGTTTTTATTTTCGGCGCAAAACTAGTCTTCTGGCAGTTTCTTTTTTTGTTTGTTTTTTTTGTCCTGCACCCCTTTAGAGGAACGATTATGGGCTGATAATTATGGGATCGGATCTCTGTCAAGGTCTATGACAGTGGACAATGAACCGAGGGTCGCAGTTGATGCTTCTTGGTTAATGTGGCACCAAAAACGTACGAAAAATGGTCAATGCTATAGCCTACAAATATTGACCCAATTTTGGAAAAAATAAAAAAATCCTAAAAATTCACGTCCACCTAGTAAGTGGCCTAACTTTGAGGAACCTAGACGATTTTTCCGTAGAACGTCGAAAAACAAATCCCCGGGTTCAGTTTTTATTTTTTGTGCAAAACTAGTCTTCTAACGATTTCTTTTTTTTTTTTTTTTTTTGTCCTGCAACCTTTAAATCAAGGTCTATGGGCTGATAATTTTTTGCGCAAGATTATGGGCTGATAATTATGGGATCGGATCTCTGTCAAGGTCTATGACAGTGGACAATGAGCCAAGGGTCGTAGTTTGTGCTTCATTGTGGTGTAATAAGGTGGCGCCCAAAATGTACGAAAAATTGGTAATGCTTTAGCCTATAAAAATTGACCCAATTTTTGCCATTATTAAAAGGTCCTAAAAATCCACTTCCGCCTAAACAATTGACCCAATTTTGGCCAAAAAAAAAAACAAAAACAAAAAAACAAAACAAAGTCCTAAAAATTGACATCCACCTAGTTAGTGGCCTAACTTTGAGGAACCTAGAGGATATTTTCGTAGAATGTCGAAAAACGAATCCCCGAACTCGGTTTTTTATTTTTTGCGCAAAACTAGTCTTCCAACGGTTTCTTTTTTTTGTTTGTTTTTTGTCCAACAACCTTTAAATCAAAAATTATGGGTTGATAATTATGGGATCGGATCTCTGTCAAGGTCTATGACAGTGGACAATGAGCCAAGGGTCGCAGTTGGTGGATGGTGTAATAAGGCGGCACCCAAAACGTATGAAAAATGGCTAATGCTTTAGCCTACAAAAATCTCGGACTCAATTTTTTATTTTTCGCGTCAAACTAGTCCTCCAACTGTTTCTTTTATTTGTTTTTGTTCTACATCAAGTTTAGATCAATGATTATGGGCTTAGAATATTGGGATCGAGTCTCTGGCAAGGTCTATGGCAATGGAGAATGTGCCAAATGTCGCAGTTGGTGCTCCTTGGTGGTGTACTAAGGTGGCACCCAAAACTATCGATAAATGGTCAATGATGTACCCTACAAAAAAATGACCCGATTTTGGCCAATATCAAAAAGTCCTAAAAATTTACATCAACCTAGTAAGTGACCTAACTCTGAGAAACCTGAAAGAATTTTTTCAAAAAAGTCGAAAAACGAATCCCCACACTTGGGTTTTATTTATGGCGCCAAACTATTCTACTTGATTTTGACTAATCAAACAACATTGTGTTTCACTCCAAAATGGACATCTGCTAACTGAACATTGCCATACAGCTAGCTGTTTATGTACATTTTTATGTATTGATTGTGAAATCCTTTCATTCCCTGTTTATTAATTTGTACTTTAATTGTTTCCAAAAGAATTAATTGAGTGAGAAACATATATATATAAAAAATATCAACTTCAATTTATTAACAATACTTAAGTAAGTAAAACAGGGTTTACCTAAAACAAAGTTATCCTAATTGAACCCTTAAACATTTTCTCACATTAAACAAATATTACACGAGTAATAATTATCATGTAGTAGTAGTAAGCAATTGGAATCATCATCATTCAACGACCCACATCAAGACTTGCAGTAATTATTGGTTCATTTGAGCTCATTGATGCGGAAGGAGGATGATACACAGCAATAGGCATTTTACTTGGAAGGTTTGGCATTGTTGTTTCAAAGTTAAGAACTTGAATCACTTGTCTTATTGAAGGTCTTAGATTAGGATCTGGATAAGCACTCCAAAGTCCAACAAGCATCAAACACTCAATTTGTTTTTGCTCATAATCAGATTCCACCAATTTCTCATCCACTCCCATTAAAAGCTTTCCATTCCCATAAAGATCCCAAATCCACTCCACCAAACCCTTATGAGATTCCATTTCCATGGTGTTTCTCGACATTCTTCCAGTGGCAATCTCCAAAGCAACAACTCCAAAACTAAACACATCTGATTCTTTACTAGCTCTACCTGTACTTATGTATTCAGGAGCTAAGTAGCCTAAAGTTCCAACCAACCCAGTTGTTTGAGCCCCCAACTCATGGTCCATTAATCGAGCTAACCCAAAATCTCCGAGCTTGACATTGAAGTTTGAATCTAACATGATATTACTAGATTTAATATCTCTATGAACAACACACTGTTCCCCTTCCTCGTGAAGATACAGTAAAGCAGAGGCTAAACCTAAAGCAATCTTGTATCTCACAGCCCAACCAAGAGGTGCTCTCTTGCCAAAGAGATGAGAATCAAGACTACCATTAGGCATGAATTCATAAACCAACAAGAACTCACCTTTATCATGACACCAACCAATGAGTTGCACCAAATTTCGATGACGAAGCCGACTAATGATCTTTACCTCAGTTATATACTCTTTTCTCCCCTGTCTCGAACCCCTCGAGATTTTCTTCACAGCCACTGCTAAATCTATGTCTGGTATATACCCTCTATACACTGCTCCAAATCCTCCTTGACCAAGCTTCCTTTCATTGGAGAAGTTGTTGGTCGCCATGGCAAGAAGCTTATGAGAAAACCTTCTAGGTCCAGCCCCTCTTTCCAAATCATCATTAATGGATGTCAAGTTGACCTCTTCAGCCTTTTCTTCCTCTGATTTTCTTCTCTTTTGTTTCAATTTCCAAAGTACTACAAAGACTATAATTGCCATGAGAATTGAAACTCCAATTGAAACAGTCACACCCACAATTACATCAACTTTGTTCCCATTATCTTCACTTATTTGCTTTATATCCAAGGTGGAATTGAATTCCCATGAAAATAATGTATGTCTCTCTACATACATGCCAGTTGCAGCTGAAACTCCTATTGTAGCCCATTGAGGAAGAACCTTCATGAGATCAATTTGATAACTTAGAGTTGTATTCTCAAAAGAATTTGACCCATTTTGATATTTCCACCAAACACTCAAGTTTTTGGTACTTGAATTGTAAGAGATCCACACATCAGCAATATCTCCACTGTGTAAACTAGCATTCCAGTGAGTGTGATTAGAAGAAGCAATGGAGTTAACATTTATACCCACATGCTCAAATGGAGGATCCCATTCTTGATTAGAGAAAGAATCAAATTCAACATGAACAATTTGGTTGATGGTTGAATCACTATTTGTTGTGTTGAAAAGGCCAAGAAAGCCACCAGCTGAATTTGGAGGGATTTGGAATCCAATTGGAGCTAGAAAAAATGCTATTCCATGGCCATAGTTTTGAACATTTTGAGTATCAATTAAGAAGGTGAAATGGGTTGTAAAATCAGTGGTTTGTCCTGTTTTGGAGTCCCAAATTGGAACAATGTCTTTGTAAATAACCCAACCAACTCTGCAAAGATACTTAATATTGTTGAATTCAATTGCTCCAACTGATGGAATTGCATCTCCTTGATAAAGTGTATCACTTTCATTGGTTTTGAATCTATCTATTTTGAAAGAAATTGAGTCAATGGTGGGAGGAAGGAAGAAAATAAGAAGGAGAAAGAAAAGGAGATGATTTGATATTGGGAAGACATTGGAGGAAGTACCCATGTGGTTTGAGGAATAAAGGAAATAAGGGGGAGGTGATGAGTGAATTTTGAAGTCTATATTCTCCTTAATATATATCTTGAAAAGTAGTGAAAGGCTTTGATTTTATAAAGGTTGTATCTTTTGTTTGATGTTCAAGTTTCAACTTCTTTAGAATAAACCCAATTTCTCCCATTTGGATGGTTATAGGGAAAAAAAATAAAGATTGAACGACAAGTTTAGCTATTTACACATTTTGTGTTTAATTGATTTCTTATGTGGAATGGTTTTTTGTTTTTTTTTTTTTCAAGATAGTCAAGAGAAAAATCCGACAAATCAAGTATTGTGGTGTCTCCACGATTGAACGAATATCAAAGTTGAATGCTTCGTGAAACTTTGAGAAGGGTTCTAGTAGAGTGAGGTGAGTTGTTCATGATTCTCTTCGATTTTCTATACGAGGGCCTCTACTTTCTCTCTACTCTTTAGTGGAATATGATGTTAAGGAGATTATTGATTTGATTAACAACTACTCTTCCGATTTCGCTGACTTGAAGAATACCATTGATGAGATCAATGTTTTGGCGAGAAATTTAAAACTTGTCTCATTCTCATTTTGCCCTCTCAACGCTCGAAACCAGGCAACCTACTAGTTATGCCATGTGTTTTTTCATTTTTTTCCCACTTTGTTTGCTTCAATAATTAAGAAGATTCAAGAAAAAAGCTATGTTTCAAATTTCTCTAGTTGGATTCATGATGTAAATAATAGTTATCTTTTGTTTCCAATGCCCCCTTCAAGGGCTCTTTTTATTTACTTATTATGTGTGTTTTTTTTTTTCATTGATAACAAAAAAGAAAAAAGTGCTAAACTTTTTAGAAAATAATACTTTTTCTTTATCAATGTTCCAAAATGTTATATATTTAACATTTAACTTTTTAGTTTAAGAAAAGAATACATATATTCTTCATTTATGCTCCTATTTAGTTTTCAAGGAATATTTTTCTCCACTCCCTCCATTCTCTATGAATCTCCATCCTGTTCGGAGAGGGTCTCCCTCCATTCTCTATGAATCTCCATCCTGTTCGGAGAGGGTCTCCCAAAGTTCATCCACATAGAAAAAGTGGATATCTCTACCTTAAACGTAAAAATAAATAAATAAAAAATGGTAGCGTGGACATGGACATGGACGGACTTATATTCCAAGGAAAACAAATTCAACCAGGAATATAGTACTTTAAAATTAATAAATAAATGATAGAAGATTATTTTTTTCTTAAATGGATGTGTATGGAATATAATATAAAGTGTAAAATTTCAATTAAACAAATTGGATAATAATATTTATTAGTCTTACACGTTATCTCAACATCTTGTAAATCGTTGACCTTAAAAAGTTTAGGCATTATTAAACAGGATTATATGCCTTAATTTTCCATCATTTGAGGAACTTAGTTTAAATTAATTAATTAATTAATTACATTAAGACTATGAAATTGAAACTGACCTGTCCCATGTGTTATTGAGTAATTGAATTGAGTGATATATGATTAATATATTTATCTAGTGATTTTTTTTTTTTTTTGAATTTTCAACACTTCTAACCTATAAGAGTACTACACGTGTAATTTTATTAACTAGTTCATTAATGTTGGACGCTTCTTGTAGTCTAATAGCTCTAGTACTAGTTTGTTGGACTTCTACGAAGGTGAAATTAAGGCCCAAATAAGAATTGATTGTCTTAGCTCGATTCTTAGTAAGCCCCATTATAGAGAATAACAAACATGCAAGGTACGTAATTAACTCTTCTATTGAATTAATCAAAAAGAAAAATTACTCTTCGTTGATGTCAAGGTTTGACCGTACATGATCTTCATAAAGCAACAACGGTAAATTTGTATTTTAGGAGAAGAAAGATTACTTGCAAGCAAAGAGAAACTCGGACACTGATATAGTGTAAGTCACAACCACACTAATGCTTAAGTCAAAAGAGTGGAAGGAAAATAGAGTATTTGATACTAGTTAGAGAACTTACCTCATTCATGTTCTTCTCTACTTTACTTTTAGCTTTCGTCTCATCTTCTATTCCTTATCTTATAGGGCTTTCGATTGGGCTTGCTGCATGCAGACTTCTTTTAGGTAGAGGCTGACCGACTCAACCATTACAAGAAAAAATCATCCATTAATGCATAAAAAAAAGGTGTCAAAAGAAAGTTGTCAGGAGATAACACTTCTGTCGACAGTTATAAGATTAGTCTATCTGTCGACACTGTATGTTTAGTCGTTGACATAGACTTAAAATAATTTCATTTTTTTAAGAACTATTGAAGGGTTCAAATGACTAGTCAGAAGATACTACAATTGTTAACACCACTTTAATGCGTTGGCAGATCTTCTATAAAAATAATTAAAAAAAAACCTTCGTCCTCTTTGCGTCCCCTTTTCATTTTCGTTTTAGAGACTTTTCGTGCCTCAACTTTGTCTCTCTTATTTACGTCGTTGATTTCTTCTCCTCTCTAGCTTCTCCAGTCGATTTTCTCCCTCTCCATTCGCCAGTCACCTTCTCCCCCTCTTCTTCTGTTGATTCTGTGCACCGTGACTTTCTCCCCTACCATAACTCCGATTGATTTTCTCCCTCGACAACGACTCATCTCTTTCGACAACAACTCCTTTACTAGTTTCAATATATTGATTTTTTTAATAAAAATCTCTTTAAAAAAATAAATAAGATTTTTACTTTATCTTAAAAATAGCCTACAAATGAGAAATTATTTTAAAAGACAAAATTTTTATAAATATTTACAAATATAAAAAAATATCACAATGATAGAATGTCTCAGTAAGACACAGATAGTAGTCTATCTGATCTATCGTAGATAAACTATTATTTTGCTATATTTTTTAAATATTTTTATTCATTTTGCTACATCTAAAAATAGCCTCTATTTAGTATTTATTTATTTATTTATGAGTCTTGCTTATTTAGTTAGGTTGAATATTTTATATCTATTTTATTTATTAAAAAAAAAAAAACAACACCACCAAGTAAATCATGGTTGTTATGATTTGTTTTTTTAAAAAAAAATTTATCTGTAATTTTTATCTTGTAGGGTATTTTGGTCACTTGATACAATCTTACAAATTGCTTTCAAACCCCTTTTACCATTTTTTTAAAATAAAACCTTATATTATGCTGTATTCATCTTGTCACCCCATAAAGAACACACATGATAACAAATTTTCAACTATATTAGTTTAACTAACAACAGGAAGAAACTGCCATTTCAATAGAGAGACAAAGGGAAGAAACTTGTAAATGTGGATAAAATGTGGGGTGAAACTCTAATTAAATGAAAAATATAGAAGAATCCAATGTTCCTTCTAACTCCCACATTGACTATCAAAGGTGAAATGATGTCACCTTTGAAGACCCTATTGGATTTTACAAATAGATAAATGCATATATTTTTTAAATATTAATTAAATCCTTTCATTACCTATTTATTTCTTTTATCATAGAGAATTAAATTAAATAATTGAATACTTTTTTCTTATAAGAAAATCTTAATTGAATATTTTCGATCTTTAAAAAATGGAAATTGATATGATTGAAAATATTGCTAAAATGAGTTTAAAAATTGATGACTATGGTTAAAATGGTTCATCGACAGGTTGAATAAGTTCATTTTAATTTTTATTGATATCTTGAAAAATTCGATCAAGATTTATATGAAAAAAAAAATTGGCGTGCTAACTCAATAGACGTTATTTCTGTTTTATGGTCTTGTCTTGATTACATTTCAAAATTGAATTGATGTGAGTTTTTTCTTTCATCATCTAAAATAATTATTTTCAAGAAACCAAGTCTTCATTTTTAACTTCATTCAAACTATTTTTTCATTTAATTTTTACATTATTTCCTCACAAAATTGAATTAGAGTTCATTTTGTTTCTTTTACCATCCAAAGCTTTCATTTTTAATCAAACAAATTTGAGAAACTTAATTTTTATTTATTTTAAACTTCATTCAAACGTTTTTGTTATTGAACTTTTACCACATTTCACCCTCAAATTAAATTGATTTAAGTTTTATTTATTTTACGATTCAAAATTTTCTTTTCATTTCTTTTTAAATTTCTACCTCGTATCAACATTTACACACATATTTACAATATACATCTAAATAAGAGAAATTATTGTAAATGATAAAACTATTGAAAATATTTACAAAATATAGCAAAATTTTAGATTTTATCAATAATAGTAACGATAAATTTTGAATAAAAAAATAAGTATAGCAAGAGACTCAAAATAAAGTTATGGATATGGCAAAAACTCAAGTATCCAAGTCAACCACAAAAATAAGTGGGTAAGAAATTGGTAAAACTCATTAAGAAAGTGTCCAAACTTAACTAAAAAATATTCAATATATTAGAAAAAAAAATACCCCACGTAAATAGTCTTATCTAACCATAAAAATAATCAACTACCACAATTTTTATAAATAAATTGATTGTATATATATTTTTAAATAAAGATCAATCTAAAAATAGTAAAACAAAATTGTAAATTTAGCAATGGTTTGTTGAAATATAGGAATATAGCAAATATATATATTAGATCTCATTTCTATTTTGGTGTATTTATATATTAGTGGTATACATAATAATATATACTTTATGTTTGGTGTATATCACTTAATGGATATACTTCATATATATCTTTTAGATTAGGTAAAAAGAAACTAAAGGTGACCTTGCATGGTACAAAAGATGCATCGAAACATCTGAGCTATCAACACACTATTCAGATTCTGAAATTTGATCGTATATAACCCAAGCTTGAACTGTTATATAAATCTAAATCATACCATCACATTGAATTAATTGAATGGGAAAAAATTCTATCAAAATATAAAATAAAAAAAAATTACAACTTTCACAATGACATAATTAAAATCGTGTTACATCAGTTACATATAGTTTCTATAAATATATATATCCATTTACCGATATAAAAAATTTAACGCATATTATATATACTTTGGTGATACATAATTGATAGTAAATTTAGGATAACAAAAGTTGGAATGCTAGATTTAGAGATATCTATAAACCCTAGGTGTTACATTAGTAATGTTACATTTGCAATGCTAGATTTAGTGATTAAAAACCCTAAGTGTTTTTAATTAGTAAAAATGCATAATATTTTATTGATAATTAAGAATGTTTTCTAATATAGCAAAATAAGTCAAATTATTTATTAATATAACAAAGTTTTATTGTCTATCAACGATATATAGTGATAGACGTTGATAGAAGTCTATCAGTATCAATTATTGTCTAACACTAATAGATTATAAATGTCAATTGTTGTTTATCATCGATAGACATTATTTTCAACGATTTTACCGTTTACAAATGTTAGAATTTCGAAAATTTTAAAAACCTTGTGAAAATATGCTTTAAAATGATTTTTGAACATATTTAAATGACTCCAAAAAGAATATTTTATGATAAAAAGGTAATATATATACATTTAGAAATGTAGAAAAATGTTTTGGATATATAATAATATATTACAAATTGAATGCAAGTTTATGTACGTAAAGTAATAAAATGCAAAGATTTTCCCAAACGACCTGTGAACTTGAAGAATTTGCTTTGACTATATGTCTTTGTAATGACCAAAATCTATTTGATCTCTCTTCACTTAATTAAAATATTGAAAATTTCTAATTGATTTGGTATCTATCAATTCTCTATATCTCTACCAAAGAATAATGTAAATCATCTCTTGTAATGCAAGTAACATAATTGAATCTAACAAAATAGCCCAAGTTTGATCTAATATATGTACCGATCTTTCAATTGATATTCAACTAATTATCTCTTTAAGATATACATACATTTTAAAATATGTGCCTAAAATTTAAGATATAGTAAGCTATTTGGCTCATTTGGTCTTTATTTTGCATTAATTGTAGGTGGATATTATATACTTCTCTCTATGCATACTCTCGAGAAACTAAGGCTTTTTTAGAGGAACACT
The DNA here is from genome assembly GCA_037974625.1 of Cucumis cinereus. NCBI lineage: Eukaryota > Viridiplantae > Streptophyta > Magnoliopsida > Cucurbitales > Cucurbitaceae > Cucumis > Cucumis cinereus. The sequence goes on from JBBPDJ010000003.1 coordinate 3,739,371, forward strand.
CAGTTCTTGAAAATTTGTTTAATGTAGTTGTGGGAATTATTCCTCCAAAGGTTTGATGAGTAGTTGAAGAAAGAGGCTTCCACATTCCTTTTACGATGTGTGGAAAGACCATCATATTCTTACTGGTCTAACCCATTCTCACTCCTTCCAAAACATGGGTACCCTAAACCCATTGGGAAGGTGGGAATATTTAATTAAAGTGATCACATTTTTCAAAACTTATCAACGTGGGACAAAAGAAAGTTTTTCTCTTTTTTTTTTCTTTTTTTAACAAATTCACCAAAAGAAAAATTGATATTTTGATCCTCGTTAAGAGAAAAAGGAGAAAACTTGAAGCCCTTATAAAGACATCATTATAACAACATCTGAGGTAACTTGAAGTTCTAACATCTTCCTCATTACAAATAGTTTCTTTCATCTCTGACTTTGACAACGGAACTTTTTTTTCTTATTTTATATATAACATCTTCTCTTAATTACAAAATTCACAGTTGAGACACCTAAACATCAGGTGAGTTTTCCTTCACATGTTTTCACATTAGATGATGATAACAAATATTAAATTAATGCAACCCCAATTTCAAAAGGATTGAAAAATGTAAACGATATATTGAACTTCCTCGATAGAACAAGCAAAAGAAAGTGAAGTAAACATTTGAGATATAAACTATGGAAAATCAATTTTCTCAAAAAAAAAAAGTATAATCAATACTATGCAATTTCTACCATGATTCATTTTGAAAGGTTGGAAATATGAAAAGACATGATCTAACAAATATTATATAAATGAAGTTTAAAGAAAATGTATATAGAATGAAGAACAAGGCCTATATCTTTGAATATGGAGAAGAAAAGCGAGAGGATGTTGTAATAAAACCAAAAAAAGATCATCATCAATTGGGTTTTGATCTTGGGTGGTATAGGATGTAGGATCGATATAATAATTTGGTCGTATTAAAAATTAATAAATATATAGTAATTTGATCATTGATAAACCTTGATCAATATCTATTAGTGCATTGATAGAGATTGATAGAATCTAAAATTTTGTTATATTTTATGAATATTTTGGACAGTATTGTCACTTAAAATAATTTTTATAATGGCTACGTGGGCGGAAGGAATGAGGTAACTCCTAGATTAAATTTACATCATATGCATTTTATAATTGGTAGAAAAGTAATTGAGATCTTTTTGACATTATGGTAAGAACACAAAAATATAAATAATAATAATAATTAAAAAAAATATTAAAGTTGGAAAAAGTGGTTAGAAAATAAAGTGCGTTAGAATTAGGTAGGCTCCGACCAAAGAAAAATAATACTAAATACTTTTTTGCGTATACTAATGAATAATCATCAAATTTTACAAAAACAAACCTACCCTTCCTTGATTTTCAATTACTGACGTGTCCCATTTTTCATATTTTACTACTTCCCATTTTCTACCATTTTATTCCCTTTCAAATTAATTAAATACCTTAATTAATTCAACTCTGCTTTTTTATTCATTTTAATTTTATTTCACATACAATGTTTAATACTATATTCAATTAAATTAACCAAATACTTTATATATATATTGAATTTTTTAACAATTTCTAAAATTTGAAAAAAAAAAAAAAAAATTAAAAACCTTAGATCACTTAATTATTCCTCCCCTAAATTTCTTACCATCCATTAAATGTAAATGTATATATTGTGCTACATTATTTAATTTAAAACTATTTTTTTACGTATAACAAAATGAACAAAAATATTTATAAAATTTAGAAAAATATCATAAAATATCTACGAGGCACAACATGGACGTGTCTAACTTGGTCTATTTTGGTCTATCTCCAATAGATTGTGATATTTTGTTATATTTGTAAATATTTTCAGAAGTTTTATTATTTAAAATAATTTTCCTTTAATTTATCCTAAACAAACTTTGAAATTCACCCATACAAAAATGTGTTATAATTGAACAATGAAGATTGAAATTTAAGTTGGTGTAAATTAAAACTTGTAAAACTATATCAACATTATATATAAAATTAAAAACATTTGAAATGTCAAGGACTAGATCAAATATCAAACCTAGTTCATCCTAGAGGTGAGACATTCTACCTCAATCATCACATACTAAAAAAGAGATTATAAATTAATTTTTTTTTTTTTTACATTGGGCCTTAAATGCTCAAAATTTGTTTGATTTAACACTTTCATTAATGGACTACACCTAAAAGGGAGATTAGTCTAAATAATAATTAGAAAGTTCATGTAAAATGATACTTTAATTTCAAATTTCAATCCCCTTTTTATACAAAGTCATACATAATTACATGTTTGGAAGTTATCCCAAATGATAAACAAATCCCATGATAGGAAACCAACTAGTCAAAACAATATGGACAAAAATTAACCAAAAGCTTCAAAAATGTCAAACCACTTTTTTTCCCCATCTAAACACCTACCCTTCCACACTATAAAAACACCACATTTTCTTATCATATTAAACTCATGTTTCATATTCCAAACATAAACTTGATTAGCTTCTTCTTCTTCATCATCTATTCTAGGTCATCTCTCATGATGTCGGGATCGCCAACGCCCGATGAGAACGGTGTAAAGAAGGGCCCGTGGACGCCGGAGGAAGATCGGAAACTTGTGGAGTATATTGAGAAACATGGACATGGAAGTTGGAGAGCTCTTCCAAAACTTGCTGGTTTGAATAGGTGTGGTAAAAGTTGTAGATTAAGGTGGACTAATTACCTTAGACCTGATATCAAAAGAGGAAACTTTTCTGATCAAGAGGAACAGATTATCATCAACCTACATGCCTCTCTTGGAAACAAGTAAGTTTTTCTAATCTAATTTTTAGATATTAATAACAACTTTTATGTATATAATAACACAAATAATCTAATTTATTGTTGAGTAAAAGTAATTTAAACACATCAATTTGTTGGAGTTGGTTTTCAACTACTCTTAATATTTTAAAAATAAGTTTGAGAAGATATATATTATTTATCCATTTTGGTTTTAATTCTTTATTTTAGTTCATAAATCAGTTTAATTGTACACTTCTTATCCAAAATTTTAACGGATTATTTTCTTTAAACAACCCATCATTTAATCTTTTTACTTACAGTAAAAAAGATACTTTTTGTATTGAGACGTATTCATTAAGTAAATAAAAAGAAGACATGAATAGAAGATTTTTCCTTTTGATTATAGAAAATTAATCAAAACCCTAGAATTGGCTTTTTTATTTTTAGTTTATTCAAAGTCGCACACTTTTAAATAATAAAACTAAAAAACATAAAAGATAATTAAATTTTAAGAAGTTTTGTTTTTTATTTATTTATTGTGTTTAGATGGTCGATAATAGCCAGCCATCTACCGGGACGAACGGATAACGAAATTAAGAACTTTTGGAACACTCACTTGAAGAAGAAGCTTCTCCAAATGGGCATTGATCCAGTCACCCACATGCCTATGACTGATCATCATCATCTTAACACTCTCTCAAATCTTCATCACTTGCTTTCTCTTCCCACATCTCCATGGGACAATCCATTAAGACTACAAAATGATGCCACTCAACTAGCAAAAGCTCAACTCCTCCAAAATCTTCTGCAACTTCTAACCTCTCAATCTTCTCTATCCATTTCCAATAATAACCTATTCACCACACAACAAATCCTAGGCCTAAATTATAATCTTCCCATTGAATCGTCTTTCCAAAACATCCCAATCAACATAGAGCCACCACAGGAGCCACTTTCATGTGATGACTATACGGCGGCCACAGATGGCGGGTTAGGGTTTGAAAACGATAGCGATCGAATAAAGACTTTTTACGATATGAATCAAAGGTTAAACTCACTTCCCAACTTGATTCCAGCTTCTCCTGAATGTTCAAAAATTCCAACCGCCACAGAAAATAATTGGGAGGATCTTATGGATGTGGAAGCTTCAGATTCTTCGTGGAAACATGTCATAAAGTAAGCATTATGAATATGAATAAAAATAGATTAAATTTAATCTAATATTAAGACATGTTTATAAGTGATTTTGAGATTATTAAAATTACTTTTTTCATGTTTAAAAGCACTTGTAAACCATATAGTGAGTAATTTTACCTTTAAGAGCTCTAAATTATATAATATTTAGACGAAGTTCATTTAGGTTAACATTTTTTTCTTTTCTTTTATGTTTTACAGCCAAACTCCTCCACCATGGACGGTCTCGTAGAGGTTCGGTATCGGATGTCATTTCTTAACGAATCGTGAAGATATGTAAAGAGTCGTTTTACATTTTCTTTGTAAATGAATAGATTCGTTTGAGCTCTTAATTATCGTGTATGGTTCTTATATAAATAACATGGGATCAAGACGTTAATTAATATTTTATTTTGTGGATTTTAGCAACGATTGACTACATTTTATCCAGCAATTTTTGCTCATTACAAAGAGATTTTTTAATTGATTAATCTACCATTCGGATAATTTTATTTAGAATTATAATCAAAAGTTTATAACTTGGAACAAAAAGATAGTTTGAAAATAGCTCGCTAGTCTCTGCATTTTAAAATTTGGCTTTTATTTCAAAAGTGTATAATTTCTAGAAGGAAAAATGGATAAAATTAAATAAATATATTAAAAGAAAACTATTGTATACGGTAAAACTGTTGAAAATATTTACAAATATAGCAAAATTTTAGATTTTATCCATTATATACACTAAGATAGAAATCTATCAGTGTCTA
>JBBPDJ010000003.1:3744225-3762531 GCA_037974625.1 Cucumis cinereus
TCTATATTAAAATTTTTGAGATGTTATAAATATTTTAGTTCTATTTTTTTGCTACATTTAAAAATGTCCCCTATTAAACAAATTCTTTATAAAAAGTAGAAAATTAGTATTTATAATGCAATGGTATTATAATTAAAAAAAATTATCAACTAATTGCAATTCATTTGACTTATGTGTGTTCATAGACTTTGTGTTGCAACTTGTCAAACTATAAAAATAAAAAAGTCCTAAAATTTTGAATTAATAATTATATAAATTCAAATTCAAATTAATAATTATCAATTTAAATCATATTAGTATGGAAAGTAATTAAATTCATACTCTAACCAATTTCACTCTGCTTTCCATTTTAAATCAACTCAAAATCCGTCAAGAAAAACTACCATTCTCCCAAAAACCTACTAAGATGCTTTAAAAAAAAAAACTTAAATTTTGGTAAATAAGTCCAAAAAAAAAAGGGATGAAGATGAAAATTTCACATACCATCTATTATTATGCTAATCTTAATCTCTTAAAATAAATGGAAAATTTAACTATTAACGATTTTATGAACAGTTAAATGAAACCACTGATGAAAAGTCGAGTTTTAAGTATCAATCGGAAGATTTTACTTCTACAATCTAAGAATTTAACGGTTATATAAATTTAAATTTTACCTGTATAAATTATGAGAGAATTTGTTTAGGGTCTTTTCAATAAATATTGCTAATAAGGAGAACGGTTATTTATCCTTGGATAAAAAGCACGACTTAAATCAATTTATCAGAATGTACGTATCTCAACGATAATTTTTATTTTATACCTATTATAGCACTAGAAATACTCAAATCAACTCATGGTGTTTACGTTACTCAAGTGAAATGTAAAGAATACCAAGACCATTCCTTAATTATCCAAATACAATAGATATAAATATAAAAATGAATTTATTTGTGGCAAATGGGTATTAAAAAAATAATTATATATGATATTAATTATTGTTATCAAAACTTTACTTTCGGCTTACATTATTTTAATAAATAGAAAAACGACCATGTAGTAGAAAAAAAATCAAAATCCAATTTAAAGTCTACGAGCTGCTAAATGTTATAATTAACATAATTATTTAATTTGACCTAGCTATTTAATCAAATGGTATGTTAATTATATTATTATAATGTTAATGTCATAGACATATTTGAAATTAAAAGTCCAACAAATATAATATATGGTTTTGAAATTCAAACAGATGGGGGAGTTTACTGACTATATAATATATATATATATCTATATATATATATATATATATATATATATATATAGTTATTTATATATATATAGTTATTTAGTTGTTGTATTGTGTTTAGGAGACGCAAGTGATAATTGAAACTTGGAAAAAAATGATGATCTTCTAGAAGAAGACAACATCCAAGGTGTTGACTTTTGAATAAGGTACAAACTCGTGTCAAATTTCCCTACCATGTTGCCTCCTAAAATCCAAAAACATTTGTGGTGAAGATGGCATTTGAAAACATCGTGTAGAACTACTGTGTTAGAAAGTAATTTTGACACGATTTTTAAAGTAAGATTGTATACACGTTAGTTGCTCCTAAAGTTAATTTAACTTTTTCGAACGTGCATTCGCTAAATCAATCAAAATAATTTTGTCATGTTGTAGAGAGTCATTCTCTTGAAACCAAGTTTGACTTAATTTTTAGAGTTAAATCGTCTACATATTAGCTATTTCCAAAGTTAACATAACAGTTTTCTCGAATATATGTGAACTCGTTTAAAAAATATCGTAATTGATAGTGACGACGCACAAATTTCCTCTAAGAAATTTAATTTATTAAGAAAGTTGATATGTAATGATTTCACAATCTAAAACGCCCATGAAACATTGAACGAAGTGACTGCTATTCAACAAATCGTAGTGAACATGATCCAATCAGTAAGGAAAATGGAATTTCAATAGAGATAAGTGTCCTAAATTATATATACCCATTCTTATTATTTCAATTTCCTAATAAATTGTCTAGGTTACTTTGTTTGCACTCTAACATCAACAAGAAAACATTAACTATCCATGAATGTAGATTGAAATTATCAGTAAACATCTGGAGGAAAATTATTTTCAAAAAATAATTCGTTTTTGTCTCTAGGTTTTGGACATAGTTTCTATTTGGTTCTCAAGTTTAAAAATGTTATAGTTTTTTAGTCTGAAAGTTTTGAGTTTGGTTTCAATTTAGTACCTAGGTTTCCAAGTGTTACAATTTTATCGTATGAGATTTGAGTTTTGTTTCATTATGGTTCTTAACTATGTTTCAAAATCCATACTTTTAACCTCGTGTTTTCATTAGTAAAATTTAAAAAGAACATTTTTGGGAATTTTTCCTTTTAACGATTTATTTCTTTTCTAAATAGGTTTCTTGTCACTAGAGGACTTTCAATATGAAGTAATTGTGCATATCAAAGGTGTTTGATTGTGCAAAAAGTGAAATTAAAATAATGAAACCATGCTTTAATTAACAATAATAATGTTGTAATTCCATATGATAAAAAGTCAATAGTCGTTGTTAACTATTAGGTAAGACTATTTTTGCATAATTTGATTTAATATATATATTATTATTATTATTATTATGGATTCAATCAACATCTAATTTCTCTAACAAGTTAAGTTAGATTCTTATAAGTAACTTCTTTGCTTCTCTATCTCTAGAACATGAAAAGGACTCAGTTGTTGTACTTGTATGAAATGGTTCGAATCAAAATCAATCCTTCTTATGAAAGCTTCTTTCAATTAAATCTTCGTGAATATGAATTATTTTGTTAATAAAATGATTATCTAACAAACAACAAAACTTGTTACACAAGATTTGATAATCCAATTTAATGCAATACTACCTACGCTTGGATTCACTAATAAAAAGTCAATGTAAATACCGAAAATTATAGTGACATGCGAATATACGAATAGTCTAACTTAGTAAATGATCACTAAGGCTTTCTCTAAGTGTGAGACTCTCTCTCGATACCTAAATTCTCCATAAGGGCAAGACTTTCTCTCATCAAAGCGGATTTCCTTCCATCTTACGTTTGCTTGCTGATGTTGGCAGGGGTAGATAGTCTCTGATTTGAGTATTTGAATTTTCTAGGATCCCAGTGTTTAGGGGTGGGGCAGGACAAAGCTTTGGTCATTGGTTTGGAGTCTTTGGGAGTATGGAAAATAACATTCTTGGAACTGATGCATGGTTCAGAGTGAATCCCATTGAGGTCTCCTTTGACACTCCCATTTCATTTTATGTAAGCTGCCATCTGTTAGAAGCTGGAAGTTGAAGGTGAATGGGACTTGGTGAGTGGAAGACGCAGGCTCGGGTTGTGCAATTTTGGGAGATTGCAAGTTTGCCCAAAGGTGTTGTAGTGGCAACTTTTTGGAAGTAAAGGCACCTCTTTTGTCCACTCTAAGACACCATAGTAGAATGAGACATAGTTATTCGAGAGATCACATTATGTTAAAACTCACCACTCTTTGCCAAACATCTAAAGACAAAGGGTTACTAAGTTCGAAGCATATTTTAAGCCATCACTTCACTCCAATATACAAGACAAAAGGGTACTTTTGTTTTTAGACCATTAAAATAATTTGTCATTCCATGTTTTGAATGATGTGATATATTGATTTTTGCACTCTTTTAACCATGGTAAAAAGTGAGATGATTCTTACGTTATTTAAATAAATTAGAAAGTATATAACCTTGTGTAGGGTTGGTGCGGTAACTTTAAAGAAGTGAATAGGGTTTTTTCAAATTTATGAAATTTTTTAACTAAGTAGATCCAATTAAACAAATTAACAGATTTTTTTGCTAGTAAGTAATGTAATCGATAATTTCGTACAAATGCATTCACATCAAAACGACTTATAAAGTGACGTAAACAAATTCAAGCATCCACTTTAATTTTCATAACAAGATTAGTAACACATACATGCAAAGATAAATTCAACCAATTGAAATAGATAAATGAGTAATAAATCTCAAGAACAAAATTGCAATTAATTTCAAGCAATAAAATTTAAGAACAAATTAACTACAAAATAAAATAGTTGAGAGATAGAGAAATTGACATCGAAAATTTTATAGTGATTCGACACAACTAACCTACATCCACTCCCCAAGCTTCTCTTGGGTATGTCACCAAAACTATGAACCGACTCTTTTTATGGATTAGAGACAACTGCTATACCCCTCTTTTTACGAGTTCAAGAACAAACTCAATCGTTTTCACGAATCACGATCAACTGTTACAAATGACTCTTTTTATGGATTAAAAACAGCCCTTCATTAAATATTCGAAATGATGAATAAGATGAGTAAAGCTCTTTCAAAGAGTAGATTTACAAAATTGTAGCACTCAACAATTCAATTCTCACAATATAAAATTTCTCTCTCAAGAATAAGATGAAGAGAGGAAGATTTAAAGCTTGGAGAGAGCAACAATTAAAACTTTAAATTTTTGGAGAGAATTGAAAATAATATGTAATTGTTGTTTAAAAAATGCTTACCTTAATTTAGAAAATAAGATCTCTTTAATTAGAGTGAGAAGATGTTGAAATCTAAAATTAATTTGGTCAACAGGATCTTGTAAAAAAAAATTAAACGGTAGTGATTTAAACTCAGCTTAACCGTCAGACACAAACAAAAATAATAATATAATAATATAATAATATATATTATTATAAAAATCATTTATTTTAAAACCCAATAAAAACAACTTCACTCTTTCTCAAGAAACTAGTGATTAGACACAATCATAAAATAATATTAAATTCATATTTTTTTTTTATTCATTTTTTTTTAAATAAAACCAATTAAATTCTAAAATCTTTTTCCTTACAAAACCAACCAAATTTCACCAAGTGTCACACTTTCAAAGTCCCAAATGTGAGTCTTTGCTAGGTCGACTTGGATAATTTTGCTACTACACTATCGCTTCGTATTTTTCTGTTAAGATTGTTTTTTCTATAACTTATTCGTTTGAGCTTTGATTTTGAAGATTCAAATTACATTGGAATCGTTGTTTCGAGCTCTACGCTATAGACTCATCAAACCACTCAAATGATTAATAAATTAATTCAGGTTTGTTATTATAAAAACATTGGTTAATTAATTAATTAAAACTAATAAATTGTGATTTAAGGGCGAAAAAGCCTAACACCTTGTTTAATGAAAGGAATTGATGAATTTAATCAGTAGGTATCTTGTTGACCTTCAAATCTAACTAACCCACCTACTCTGCCATGTTTGTTTTTGGTAGTAATATATGATTATATTTCCAAACTCTAGGTATTAATGTATGCCAGGTTTGTCTTATATTCACAACTTCTATTCTTCTTCTTTAATCTATGAAACAAATCCCAATAGAAAACTTTGTATAGGTGAATCAATTTTTCATTCTCTTTTTGTTTTAATCTCTATACTTATTCAATTGAGAGATCGACCAAATTAAAGTCTCAGGTTAATTAGAAAAAGAAAATTGTGGTATGTAAGTAAGAGATATTATCTTCATTATTATTATCATTGATCAACATGTACATCAAGTATATCAATCAAGTGTATATCAATAATGTATCAAGGGTAACAACTTTATACCAGCATTGTGAGAGCATTTACAACATTTTACATCTTTTGTAAGTGGAATGGAATTCAATTTTAACATTCTTTTGCAAACAACAATCCCTACGGGAAGTGTAGATGCTACAATCTCTACGAGAAAAGGAGCATTGAACCCTCACGTGAATGCGACAATAATAAGTTTCTAATTTGGAGAGAGACCTAGAAAAAACAACTATATCAAGTCTACCTTATCTTGTACATATCTTCTCTTTATCTTTTCTCGTTTCTTAGATAATTTCGTAAAGTTTAAATTCATTTATAACATTAGCCTCAAAATAACTACGTCACACATGATTTGTTTATCAACTAATAACATAAGACTTACACAAACACCAACCAATTTTCAATTTAAGAATAAAAAACTTTGAAATAAAATTAAAATGAAATTTTGTAATTTGGTCGAATTTTCTTAGAAAGATTTATGAAATTAGTTTATCATAAATAACCAATATTTCATAAATATCCTAAAATTTATTAATATGTCGACTATTAGTGCATTTGATATTGTCTCGTAATTTTTAAATAAAAGATATACTCTTGCCAAATTTGTAATATTAATTATACAAGAATTTTATTCTTTTTTGAAACATCATTACTTATATCATTATGTTTTGAAATATCTAATTATTTTCTTATCTAAGGTCTCAAGTATACGTCAAATATACTGTCAAAAATTAATAGTAAAGAGGGCTGAATACGTAAATTGAGACTCTGAAAAGTTTAACTATGGCTATGTATTTAGGCCACATGCGTAGAAAGTCCACTTTTTTCTTTTATTTAAGCACCAAAGTGTCTCGCAATCTTTGAAGATTTGGAATTTGGACTCAATTTCCTCTCTTCCCTTAAACGCTATTAACTTCATGTTTTGGGTCAAATCCATGGTCTGTTGAAGAAATAGATTCCATCCAAATGCATCTCTTGTCATTTCAAAATGGACCAAAACAAAAAGAAAATTAACCCCAATTTTCCTAACAAATCTACCTGATTTTTAATGCAGCTCTCACACCCTGCCAAAAAATTCATCCAAACTCACCAACTTCAATCAATAATTTCCCCCACTGTGTCACATGCTACAGTTCTACTCTCTGCCAAAACAGTTTTCTACACATAAAAATGAAACAACAGCATCAATTTCTAACACCAATAAGAACCATCTGCTTTAAATCACTGAGATACAATTTCCCAAGTGCAATGATACACAGCACCAGAATTTGACCCTTTTCAATGGGCCACTACAACTTTCAAGAATCATCAATGGATATTGCTAGCTTTAACCCAGCTTCCCTAGATTTGGAAATCACAAACCCAACTATTTCAATGACCAACTATTTATCATTTTTCATCTTAAAGCAGTAGTAATAAAAGGAATAGATTATTAATCTCAACTATTCCAAGTACGCAAGTATTTTTTCAAAACAAAATAATCATATGAATAGGGAATTTGTCATACTTACACTGAGCAGTATCTGATCTCATTGCTACCCCATCCTCCAGCTCAGTCTCTCTTTGCTGATCTGGAATGAAAAATTAGAAACCATACAAATATGCTTTATTCCATCACCCATCTTGATGCTGTTAGCTATCTTTTCTTGTAAATGATCTCTTTTTCTGCCAGAATGGCAAAGATTATGATGGGTACTAATCTGTATGTTTCTTGAACATTTACTAAAACAATGTATAAATCTGAAGTAGTTAAGATACTACAATTTGTCCCTTGATAGGAAACCATTTCATTAATGGAAGGCAAGAAATATACAAAAATGAGGGCAAAATTATCGACAGTACCGAAGTAATTGGGCAAACATTACTATCTAATCTTAATCAATTTCGATATAGGACGAGTGAAGTTTCTGGACTAATGATATCTTTTGAGAGAGAAATTCCAGGATCAAGAGCATGTTATGGTATAGCATAGAAAGCTTTTCCATCAAAGCCGGCATTGTTTGGGAGTAAGATAAAAGTCCTTTTTGCAGTGAAGGTACTTTATGGGAAGTACATGTGAGGTTCTTGGGCTGGAAAGAACTTCAAACTAGTTTTGATTTGTTACTAACCACTTTAAGAAGTGCTTATAAGTTATATGATTAAAAATTAAAAATACTTACTCTAGAAACACCCTAAACACATCCTCAGCCTTTCAAGAAAAGGGAAAGGAAAAACTTGCAAGCAAGACAAGATCTATAAACAAATCCAAGAGAAAAAGTGAAGTTCCTACAATGTTACAAGCAGTAACATAAATTCACTAGAAAATTTCAGAGCTAACATATTAATCTTCAGTATACTGATACGCACACAGTTGGATACAACTATGAAGTCTATCTATTTAGGACAAAAATCCCTTTCAGAATCAGGTGTTTGTTGCGGAATGATACATGCCAAATGATTTTTTCTCTAAAAGGTAGCCAAAAGTAGGTCAAACAGTATCAAGAGCAAACCAAATGCTCCAAATAATCAAGTAGCAGTTCTAAATTAACACCATCCAATAGCAAATATTCCACAACAAAAACTACTCAAGATGGAAAGGAGAAATTACTTCACGCTAATGAAAAAATATGTTCATATTCATTGGTGTGAAAAGCAACATCTTGAGTGGAAAAGCACAAAAACAGCTTCCACTTCATTATGATGTGCACAAGGACTCAGAACAGCATATGAACACGAAAAGATATTAAAGAAACGAAAACATTGCATTTACTTCAAGTTATCTTCAGCAAGCTCTAACAAGTAAGTAACAGCATTTTGCAGAAATCCTAAAAACTATACCACTCACATAGAGCACATATTTATTGAAGTCAATATATCCTACCAGATACTTTAATAGCTTGATCTTTACAACTCAGGGATAATTTGTATTGCATCCTCTAAAAGGGGAGGGGAGAAACAAGGCTATACAAGAGACGCACACCACTTATTCTATAAGATCTCAATTGGTTGAACTCACTCACTAAAGGGTGTAAAATAAAAGGCAAAACACTATTATAGGCTTCCCAACTGAACCTTAAAAGCTTTATAAAGTTGCTTCTCTCAGATAGAACAATAGCATCCACCATCATTAATCAAAGCAACACTTATTTGATTACTACCTCTCACTTTCAACAGAACACTACCTCGTTTTCATTTACATTGGGAGAACTGAAGGCTCCACTAACAGTTCGATTTTGAACAACATCTAAGAAAAATTTGGTTAAGAAAGGCTCATAGTTAGGCATTTTGGCATACCCAGGTAAATAATTAATGTCAATCACAAGATACCTATTATGATCACTACTATCTCTAATCAGATCAAAGTTAAAAAGCCTAAGCCCTGTTGCTTCCCTTAACCCAGCTGCCACATGCATCACAAATTCCAAAGATGGCATTTCAACATTACCCTCGTCGTCCCCTTGAGCTCCTGAATTCGAAATCTGCGAAAAACTCGAAACGGCATCCATTTTCTTGACATCCTCCGGCGCAATGTCCGGCAGCGATTTCCTTGTTACACACACCACGCACTCCCCCACTACATAAACCTTGAACACAACACCACCATGATTAACAAATTCCTGCAACACAATCGGAGCGTTTAATCCCTTCAGTCCACTATCATTCGACACCAAACACAATTGATGAGACCTCGCACTGCCATTAGACTCCAAGGGCTTAGCAATTACAGGGAATTTAAGCCCCAAATCGCTAAACGCATTCAACCCATTTTTCATCACAACATCCAAATCATTCACCACGACTTGCTTAGGAGTTTCAATCCGCTCATCCCTTTGTGGGACTTTCACCTCCTTAACTACTTGAAGCATGGAATCACGATTGAGAAGCCGAGAGATTAGCTCCGGTGGGTCGACAACGACGACATCGGGAAACTGGGAAGTGAAATCCTGCAGTTGCTGAACCCATGAGGGATCGTAGAGCTTGTGGATGATGCAGTGGAAAGGGGTTTGGTCAGTAAGTGGGAGAAGAGGGTCAATGCGGACAAAGTCGATGCCATGGAGTTTGGCATAGTCGACAAGTGAAGGGAGGATGAAAGAACGCTCCTTTTTGAGGGAAAGAGCATAGCCAATTCGGAAGCGAGGGGAAGACATGGATGGGGGAAAAGGGTGTTTGAGAAATTGGAAATTGGAGGGGAATTTTGGGTTTGCAGAGGAGAGGGAAAATGGGTAATTGGCAAGAGAGAAGAAGAGGGAAATGGGAGGTTATATAGTCAGAGTTGGAAGACAAGTGTCTGGCAAAGGCATTCCTTGAGTTAGTGAAACTCAAAGCGAGTATTTATTAAGGGGATGAGAATCGGTTTGTTCATTTACGTCAAGCAAGATAGTATTTATGAAAGGTTTTTTGTTCATGACAACATAATATTTATGGTTAAAGTATGTGATTATAAAGGGGTAATTCGATGGAGCATTACAACATCAATGTTTTACTTAACTAGGTAGGATGGTTCGTAAAATAATCATCAACAATCGTAAAGTCTTAAGGTTGACTATAGAAGTAAAGAAGGTTGTACATATCGATCTTATGAAGGTAAAAATTACGCCTTTTACTTTTACATACGTTTAGGTCGCTAGTGAAATAAATCCAACAATTCATAATAGTTAGTAATGGTTGATTAATGACTCAATAAGTTAAATTAACGAATGATCATCTATACATAACCAAGACATTCTAACTCTCTAAGTGATTACTAATTACTTGATTATTAAAGTGTTGGTTACTAAGCATCAAGTAGATATGTAAGTTTTGCTTTATTTTGGAGGGTATTGGTTGGATTTCCTTCCTAACATTATATTATAAAGTTACCATGAATATACCAAATTAGTGTGTTAATATCACATACAAGTTGAGGCAAGGAAGTGAAGATGAAGGGACAAGTGGAGTAGGAATGAGGAGTAAGTATTATAGGGTGATTTTGTCATTATTGCAACTAAAGACGTATTTTCTCAATTTGCACCATAAAGGCCTTAAATAGATTTCAAACTTACAAGTGTGTTTCTGCATGAAGAAAAAGCATTAGTTGTTGTCACATGAGCAAAGCTCATTGTAAAGAGGTAGATGGTGTTATAAGCATTGTACGTATTCAACCACGTAACTTCTAAAAATATATGAGCTAGAGATTCAATGAGAAAATTCAAAACAAAGACAAAGTTAGATATACCAATTTAGATTAGCATATAGAATAAGAGACTAACTCGATAAAAGACCAAAGGTGACCTTAGGCCATAATATGGCCGACCCCTAGCTCGATCGAGGTTTTAGGCCAAATACATTATTTTACTTTAGTCGAGGCTTTAAAGACCATTTTGCTAACCTCAAGGCCATTGAGGCATATGGCCAACTAAGCCTTAATGTGTTTTATGGCCAACCCTCCTAAGGATCAAGCATAACTCTTGTGATTGTTCTGTCAGGTTGAGGTTAATGTAATTCAAACTAGCAACTTCTGAAGAAATTAATTGTCAAATGAATAGTTAATTTTTCAAAGGAAATGGTCTAAAAGTAGGAGAGCTCAATGATTCAATCGTTAGAGCGTGAATGGCACAATTGAATGGTTCGATAATTACAAGATTCATATAGAGATTATTGACATCATCCAAGTACATTTCTTTATGAAACAAAATTTCTTTATAAGTAATGGAACGTAACAAATCAAAGAATACATCTAAACACAATATTACTTTTTATTGTCTAGTCTAAAGCATTAGAGTTTGTGTGGATTGACACCACATGCTGCATAGTTCGTTTTCATATAGACATTTTCCATTACATAACATAACGTATTGTTAATCATTTTTTTGGCATAGAAAAACTAAACTAAGAAAATATAGTATTTTGTTTGGTTGGTGAAGAATTCTAAAAATTTGATTCTAAAATAAGCAGACAATCAAGATATGCATGCATTTGATATTATTAGAATAAATACCTTTGTTCTAATTATATCAGATGCATTAATTATATTAAACAAAATATTTTATTTTCCAATATAGTATATCAAAACCCAAATTAATCACCCACACACATAGACTCATAGAGGATTGAAATTAAATACAAAAGATACTTTCATGTATTTAATTTCTAATTAGTTTCTTAGCAATTAAGAATCCTTTATATGAACAAATAAATATCAAGGGAAATAGTTAAATACATATTTCATCAATTGATTTATCGTTTAATCGCCAATATCAATTGTTCATTTTCTAGTTAATGGCAAATGAATATAAGTTATTACGTTGTTATATCATATATGCATAATGTTTCTTTAGGGATATTTCTAAATATAGCATATTGAGTTGACTTATTTATAAATATATAGCAAAAAAATTATTTTCTATATGTGATAAATGACAATAAACTCAAATACCGTGATACGTTATTAATAGGAAGTAAAATTTTGTTATATTTATAAATACTTTCAACAATTTTATCATATAGAACAATTTTGTATTTCTACTTTATAAATACTTTCAACAACTTTCATTATCTTCCTCATCCATAGCACGTTTCAAGTGTTATGTTAGCTCTCCAACTTAAGCTAGTTTATGCTTAAATATTACGGTCTGATGCCATTTTTGTAATGTGTTTTCTTAGGAACGAGCTTTAGCAACAAGAATTAGATAAGTGAATAATAGAAACGTCTCAAGGCCTAGGATAGAATGGGAGGTATCACAACACTCCCAAGAACATTTGACAATGTTTTAAATCTGAGAAAATTTAGGAAATAGTATCGCAAGAAGAGAACATGAAGTTAAAGATTATAAAATAAACAAACTACGAAGAGAGAGTAAAAGAGAACAACATCGAAGGTTTATATTATATTGTTTCACCTCAATCTTGGACTACGTCCAATCTTCTACAAGTTCAGGTTCGGTTACAAAATACACTTAAACTTGTGCTATGAAATGACTCTCTTAAATAGCTCCACGTGAATTATTTGTTTCTCATAGTCTAGCCAGTATCATTCCAAGAAAAAACATAGTGCTTTCTCTTACAAGTCAACTACCATGCATACAATAGATAGAGAAATAAATCGCACATTGTAACTAAAAAGTTAAGTCGTTTTAGTTCTCGATTTATCACAACATATAAAACCACTCAACAACCAAAAAAACTAATATCCATACATGAAAGTAAATATCTAAGCAAGTAGAGTTAACAAACTCAAATCACCAATAAAACTAACTCTATGGTAAATTCTTTAAGAAAACTACCGGTTGAGAAAACTTTTGAAAAATGTATGTCACACGCATTAGTCATTCTTGGCATAAACCCACGAATTCAAGCCGAATTCCTTAATCGACTCTCAATATACTCCATTGACCTCCAAAATTGATGAGAAAATCGAACGAACTTTTTCTTCACAAAATGTTCTTTTCGACAAAAAAGATAAGTATATATAGAAAAATTCTTGACATCAATGTGACAATGTCCATAAAAAAAATGTCCCTCTAAAATCGCGTATGTGATTCATATTCAATTTTCTTCAAACTCCGTAACGTCGAGACACAAGAGGCAATTTGTGGCGCTATACATACCTGTTTATGTTTGATAGCTTGTTAGTGTATTCTTATAGTGCCACGACACTATCTTCTAGAAAAAAAATTATTGCAATACTCTTCACGGTCTTCTCTTTATCTCAAAAGTTGCTCGTTTTGGCTTATTTATGTCTACGTCGTGATAATAAGTGCTCCATTTATTTCGAAAACTACTCTTAATTTTAACAAAAATAAATAAACAAATAAACTAAAACTAAGGCCTAGAAATAGCTCATTTTGTGTGCTATTTGGTTATCTCATGTATTGCATAAAGACATACTAAATTTAAAAGTTTAAATGCTCCATATGGATTGTACACACCACCTATACTTACTACTCAAACACCTTCATTAAATATTTTATCTAACTCATATTTGTGTGGTTGTAGTTAAAGTTCGATTCATTTTATACCCATCTTCAAACTTTGAGACTAAAAAAAGTAGTTTTTTCCAAAATTCAATCAAGCACATGATTCCAACTCAGTTTCTTAAATCTCTCACGAAATCACAAGCATCTCATGACATCAAAAATACAAAAATGTCTATAATAGATATATATATCCAAAATCATATCCATAAATATTAATTTCACTATTTTCTCAATACCAACATGTCTTTTATAGTCTCTATACTTTGTGTACCAATTTGGTCGTTGTGCAAAATCTTACATAATTAAATATTTAGTTCATAATCATTTTTCCGATGTTAATGTATATCTATTATTCTATTACCATTTATATGTGACTTCTAATTATTAATTTACATGCTTAGAGTCATATTATATTACTTAAACAAGTTTTTTTTCTAAATTTTAGTATCAATTTTACAATATTTCTATAAATTTTCATGATATCCATTTTTTAAAAAAAAATATATATTCATGGACATTTAAATATCCGTAGATATATGCAATAAAATTGATTTAGTAATAGTTAGATGGGTAACCATATTTTGGTCCTCGCCCTTGTACCTTAGCTTTAAATACATCTTTGGATTGGGTTTGGGGGGAGTCATAGGCTTCTAGCCCATGTGTTAGTTATGCTTCATAACCGCAAAAAGAAGGGATTTTAAAACAATTTTATACGTAAGTTTTTTGACATTTTGTACATCACACTTCTTCTAGAACAAATACACGTGGCCACATCAATTAGATAAATAGACTACCAAATTAACTTTTTCCTTTAAAAAAATAAGGCCTATTTTGGTTCGTGATCAAAAAAATATTTTGAAAAATAAAAAAAATTTATGAAAGATAAAAATAAACAACTTAAAATTTTGAAATTTGGATTCAAAATTTAAAATTTGTGTTTGATTGTGAGTTTGAAATGTAATAGTGTATGTCATGTCCACAATTTCTGAAGAAAAAAAAAAATCTAAAAACAAAGAAAATGACAATTTATTGTTTTTTAAAATGAGCTATTTCAAGTGTTGTTTTTAGAAATCGTTTTTAAACACATGTGTACCTAACACGTTTTTATTATTTTCTTTTTATTTTTTGTTTTTGAAAACATAAAAACGAAAATGAATCACGAACCAAACGGGACCTAAGATTTCTTTTTTAACTTAAGCTAAACTCTCCTTATGTTGCACATAAATATTACAACAAAATACAACATAAATATTGTAGAGGTTGGTTAATAAAGTATAAATTGTTTTAACTTCTAGAGTACAATAAATTTTCAAGTATTTAAGTTTAAAAGATAAAGTCATTTTAGAAAAGTTATCCACCACATTTTCCAACGGCCTTGCCATAATCAGATTCATACAAGTCCAACTGCATATCTAAAAAACGAACCCAAAAAGACATTTGATCAAATATATCGATAAATCTACCTGTTTATAAATGTACCAATAAAATATTGATATGATCGATATCTCTACGAGTCTCGAAATTTATAAAGTTTATTTACATTAATAATTAAGTTGTTTTCACTTCCAAACTAAATAGTTGATTTTGTTATCAATACTTACTTTTATTTACATTGAATTAAATACATCACATATTTATAAAAAAAAAAATGTTGAAGATATCTACGAATATTCAACGTCGGGCTCAAATAGTTGGATTTACATATATCCAAGGCATATTTTCATGTGGTTGGCGACTTGGTATATGTATATGTATATATAAAATGAAAGTGGGAGGCACCAAGCAAATGGCAATTCCCAATTATACTTTATTATATAAAATAAAGTCACGTTATCTATAACATAATATAATAGCAAACACAACTAACCACTAGTCGGTTCTCTCACCAAATCTCATGCATGCATGGATTATTATTATTATTATTATTATTTTAATCTTTTAGATTTAGGACTCCAATGGCATTTTAGAATTCTTTTTCTTTTAAATTTCAAAATTAATACATTTAACTTTTTTATTTTAATTTTATGTATAATCAAACTCTAAAATTTTATTTTTATATTCATTAAATTAGTAAATTTAAAGACGTATATGTTGATAAATATAGCGTGCATTTTCAAATATAAAAAAATAAATCATCAGTATTTATTAACGATATTAATAAAAATTTCGTAGAAGTTTAATCAATATTTTAAGGAGTTGTTAATTACAATAATTTTTTTAAATACTCTATTAAAAAAAATAAAAAGAGTTTAGTTAAAGCAATAATTTATTCATGTGACGTTGTATTACATATTTCAATATTTATCTAATTACACCTCAATAAAATATTATTGTTAATTTGAGCTTACATGATGTTTTTTATTCTAATGCATTTTTATGTGATAGAGATATAATATTTAAACTACAGCTCTTCGTATAAGTTTAAGAGTGATTTTAATATCACTTTTGTTATTTTCAAATCATTTAAAAATATATTTTTTTAATCAACACTGAGAGACAACTAAAATTAAAGAAAAATACTTAGTACAATATGAGTATTACCCATTTTAATAAATTTTATCAAATTATTCAATCACAACTTGTCATATGATAAATTGTATTTTTCACTTTTTGAAATATTTAATATTTTTTTTATGTAAATGGAAAAAATTAATGGCCGTAATGCAACTAAATATTACTCAAAATTAATTGCCATTATTTTTTTAATACTGAATATATGTGAAAATAGAAAATACAAACGGTTTTTTTTTTTAAAGAAAAAAAAAAGTGAATTTAATGCTCCTCGATTGTTGAAACAGCCTTTCCCGTTCATTGGAAACAGCTGCAGCACCGTGGTTTTGCTTTATCGTCTTCAATGGCGGAATCCGCTACCTTATCCACCTTCTTCTCCGTAACTTCCTTGAAGAACTTCGTCAGAAACGACTCATACTCCGGTAGAACTGCAAATCCCGGTAAGTAATTTATATCGATCACATAATACGTTCCATTTCCATCTCTTATCATGTCAAAATTGAACAGTCTAATCCCCATCGCTTCCTTCAACCCTCTCGATACCTCCCTCACTATCTTCTCCGGCGGCATTTCAATCTCTTCCTCCTCCTTTTTCGCCTCGCCGTTGCATTTCTCACTCTTCTCCTCTGCTCTAGATATCTGTGAAAACTTCATCGCGCACTCTGTTTTCTTCTCTAGTTCTTCCTCTGTCTCCGCAACATCCGGCAGCGATTTCCGCTTAACACACACCGATTGATCTCCAGCAACGTAGATTTTGAACATTACTCCGCCGTGGTTCACAAATTGCTGTAGAAGTACGGGCGTGTTCAAATCCTTCAATCCGCGTCGGTTGAAGACTAGAGACATTTCGTGCGATTTTGCACTTCCATCTGACTCCATCGGCTTAGCAATCACTGGAAATTTCAACTCTAAATTCATAATCGAATCGATTGCTTCATCCTCCTTTTTCACAAGTATCTGTTTCGGCACCTCGATTCTTACGCCAGAGTCGGAAACCTTCACCTGACTCACTACATCGAGCATGGAAACTCTGTTGTAGAGTTTAGAGATCAGGTCCGGGCGATCTACGACGACGACGTCAGGATTTTTGGAGGCGAAGTCTTGGAGATTCTCTGCCCAAGCATCGTCGTAGAGTTTGTGAATGATGCAGTGGAATGGACCTTGGTGGAGGAGCGGCGTTTGGAGGTCGATACGAATGAGGTCGACGCCATGGAGCTCGGCGTAGTCGATTAGAGATGGCCGAATTACATTGCGCTCTTTGTTTGGGGGAAAAGCGTAGCCTACACGAAGGCGATTTGAAGAAGGAGAATAAGAAGCCATGGTTAGTGATGCGGAGGTGGTGGTGTTTGGAATCTGAGAAAGTGGAAAACTCCGGTGAGAAAACGGGAAAACTCCGGTGCGAAAAATGATTTCAGCTTGCGTGTTATTTATATTGTGGAGCGTGGCTATGGGAAGTTGCCTGAGCGAATGCAGTTATTTATTTATTTATTTGTGGAAGGAAAATATATTTTAAATTGAGGGATTTGATTCTTTTAATTAATTGTTTATTAAATTATAATGGATAGTACTCTTTTTTAATAATAATGTAAACATAATAGCAAAACCTATAGTACTTCATCGATATTTAAATATTATATCAATCATAGATTTCTATCATTAATAATCTTCGACAAATTTTACTATATTTATAATTTTTTTAAAACATTAATATATAAGTTAATACTTTGAATCTAATTACTACATTTGTAATCGTTCTATTTATATATTTGAATATTTTAAAAAATGAGTCAAATTATTTACAAATACAACAAAATTTTGCTATCTATCAATAGATATTAATAAACCCCTATAACTATTTATTGATATAAATAAACAATTATCTAGATGTTATCATTCAAAGGAGGAATGGTGAAAAACAACTATATTTTTTATATTCGTGCATGTTCAAGTCAGTTTACACATATCTTTACTAATTCTATAGGACACCCAATTTAATCTTCTAATATTAAAAAAATTGGGGTAAAATATTAAATCTTAGATAAATAGTCACTATGACAATCCTAGATACTAAATTCTAAATAATTTAAAGTTTGTTTAATAATTTATTTATAACAATAATTAATTTTAAAAGTACAAAAAGGAAGGGGGAAAGTCAATAAATTTGAAATGGAAATCAAGAGTGGGGGCTTAGAACAGGAGGGCTGCTCCTTCAAAGACAATTAATTTGAAGGGTTGAACAGATTGGAATAACATAATATATTCCA
>JBBPDJ010000003.1:3762631-3786512 GCA_037974625.1 Cucumis cinereus
AATTTATGAAAATTTATTTTGCTTATTCCCATTTTTAAGGGTGGAAAAAAGCAGTTCCCAAGAGAAATATTATATTTATAGATTTTTAGTTTGAAACTTTGTTGGGTGTATATTTTAATATGGTATATAGGTTGCTTATTTCAAGTCACAAGTTAATTTAAGGTATAAAATTTAAATTAAAAATTGGTAAACTATAATAAATATCTTTCAACTTCCCACTTGGTTTAAAAAATATTTATGTATTTTCAAAATTATAATATTATCTCTCTATTTTCATAAAAATTTCAAAAATTACTGTGTTTGTAAAGTATCAATTCTTTAAGAGTCGTTTGTTTCACGAGCATCTTCGATTTTATGAAGTGAGCATCTCGACTACTATATTTATTTTGTAGTATTCTAAGATGCTCCGACATCTAAAGATTTCTAGACATCTTAAGATGCTTGATGGAGGGCATTTGGATAGTTTTGGATGCCCTCTTGAAAGATGGATTTTTAGATTTCCGACATATTTATTTTACATTTTTATTCTTTTTATTTTTATTTTTATTTTATGTACACATGCATTGATCTTCATTTGCATTATAGAATTAAAATAGAGAAATTATTATAAATGACATGTAAATAGTCATTAATTATATGAATAATCAATATGTTCTCTCATCCCTTTCCCTTTCTTCCTCCCTTCCCATCTCCCCCTTCATATATTGATGTTTTTATCGGTCTTCGTTCAGATTCAGTGATTCAGATTACTAAAAGTGTCAAATCTAGAGCTATCTAGCACAAATTCCTGCTTGTACCCACCACTAAAGATGCAAAGAAAAATTGAAAACTGAAATAACCTCTAAAGTTGACAGAAACTTCACATCGGTTTGGGTTGAAACCAGTCGATTTAATTGTTTCAGGTTGGAAATTATTTTAAATTGGTTTTTTTTTTGTCAGGTTCAAGTATAGAAAAAAGAATAAAGTTAGCAAATCGAGGCAGTCGATAGCATATTAATTTTAAGCATTGATACATCTTCTAGGTCAAGGGTTTGATACATCTTCTTGTTATTCTTACACGGGTGCCACATCATTTATCCAGAAAATCGAGCAGACCAAACGATTCGGTATGGACTATTTCTCACTAAGATCAGTTCGAGGATGGGGATCAAACCGAAAATACAAAATGGGTCCCTAGACGAGGACAAGGAGGTTCCTCAATCTCTCTCCAAATATTTTAGCTTTTTCAGTGGGTAATTACTTTAATATATGTGAATTTGAATATGGTTAGTCATTCATGAAAATCTCTAAATCAATTTGTTATTTGTGAAAAAAATAGTAAATATTGACCTTAATGACAAATAAGTCAATTCTACGTCCTATCTTTTGTACTCATCTCAATTTGTCATTCTATAGAAAATAATAAATATTGAATTATTTATTGCATCAAATCGACACAATCAACCAATATTTATCGTTTTATGAAGAAGAGGTTAACGTGCGTAGAAAGATAAAAAACCGAATATTTGACATTCTACATCAAGGAATATATGCTTGCTTTAAATAATTAAACTATATTCATATTCGCATCGACTAATATTTATCACAACGTCATTTTAATAATAATGTTAACGACAACGATGAATTTACGAGTAAATAGCGAGAGTACTCAAAATTATTGAAACAATTGGAATCATAATTTATTCCATGAGGGATGGCTTTTTAATTTTAAAATAAAAGAATAATTCTTTGTTTAAAGTAAGGTGTGCTTAGAAATGGAAATCACCAAACTTTTAAGCTTTTTAATTAATTAATTTTATTTTATTTTATTTTTATTTTATAAAATTTTAATTTATTTTCCTTTTTTCCCCCTTAATTACATCTTACCCATACTTCTTTGTGAACTAAAAATGGGTTCTAATTGATTATGTATGTTGTTTTTTATCTGTATTTCGTAATTATCGTGATTAGTGGGATTCGCCTCTAAATCTATAATCAAAACAGTAATTAATTGAGAAATGAAGAGTGCTTTTAAATTATGTGGGACCACTATCTTTATTGTTATCTATACCAATATAGATATTGTTCGCTGTAACAATATGAGAATTATGAATCTATTACATTTATTGTCATATTTATCTTCATTGTTATTGTTATCATTAAAGTCAAACAAGTATCGGTAAGGATGACAGTAACGATAAAATTAAATGTGAAAAAACAATTAAATTATGTTTAGCATTTAGGCTCATTATGATTGATTCGTCAATGACATTTTATTAAGATTACCTCCGATATTTTCCAATAGTATTGCTTTCTTTTTAGGTTTAACACCTAATTTTGGATTCCGAGAAAAACTTAAGTTGTAAATAATTTGTTGACTTTCAAATAATATTGTGTATTAATTTTAATTGAAATAATACCAAAATTAGTAGTTAATCTAGTAGTAAAATTGTTCTCTAGTTTCCTCTAAATCCATACTCAAGCCCCACTTAAGGATCGTGATTGCTTGCATCGACATGTATTCAAATTCACATTTTTCGTATAGTTCAACTTTTTTTTTTTTTTTTTGTTCTAGTCTAACAATTTTTCAAGTTGACACTATTTTATGTTATTTTTATTAAGTTATTTAGAATTTTAGTAGGGAATTCTTAAAATGTTCATAAACATTTATTTTTAAAGCTATAATTAACAAATAATATATCATGTTGATTATTATATAATTAGTTAAATTACAAATTTAGCCTCCAAAATTTTCATGCATTTTTTTATATATCAATTAAGTTCTTGATCTTAATTTTTTTTTTGTTTAATAAATCTTTTAACATATCCAACATTTTCTAAAACCAATAAATCCACTAAATATATAATTATTTTTCTCCTCATGTATAATATTAAAGTTTAAATATCTATTTAAAATAAATTAAATTATTTTCAAAAATAAGTTTGACTTAGTGATATTAACATGTTGATCTATTTTTAGAGGTCGGAGATGCAACTCTATTTTTCTATAAATAAAGATTCTAATCTCATCCTATACCTAATATAATCAACAATTTTATATGTATAATGTATAATTCATAATTAATAACAATTACTTTTTTAATTATCACACATATTCTACTTTTTGCTAAGTTTATAATAATTTTTTTTCCATAACAGCTATTATTTTCTTTGTTAAATCTATAATCACTTCTAAATTATTAATTTACTCTTCAAAAGAAAAGAAAAGTTAAAGTGAACAATATTCTGGGGATAAATAATAATTAAGATGGTATCCAGCAATTAAAGGCTTTTTAATTAATTATTCAGCAATTGCTTCCTTTTATTATATATTTTTAACATTTTGTTTTTTTTCTTTTCTTTTGCTTTGGAATAAAAACAAGAATAAAATTTATTAATTAATATTTGCTCTATATTATATTTTTTGGAATATTATTATTATTATTATTATTATTATTTTGTCCAAAGTACTTTCACATGCATACACTACAAAAGCAGAAGAGAAATTCAATACATTGAAGAAAAGAGAGAACACTAAGAAATAAATTAATATATGATAGCTTTTAGTTGAGTGACTAATAAAAGAAAGATCATTTGGTTGATTTGAATCAAAGCAAGAGATATTTGGTGAAGTATTTAATTAATACAATTATTGTTTAAATAGTTATATAATTTTTAATTTAAAGTTGTTAATTTCTTTTTTTTAAAAAAATATTAGGACTTATTTAGTTTACAATGATGAATACAAGACCTCTCTTTCAAAAATAGGTTGAAATCCAGGGGGTTCTTCGACACGTATAACCTAAATGAATAGGTCTTGTTATACGATTGTCTAAATTTTTTCTCTAATAAGCATGCAAGGAAGTTTGCATGGTTAATGCACTCTCCAAAATGATTTTTCTTTTCAAAATCTACACAAGTAAGGAAAATTTCTCTAAAAAATTGAAAATTGTTGTCTTCATAAATGAAAGCAGAAAACCTCGGAGGACAAAACATGGTATACTTGATATATACAACATTGTATATTACCACTATACTCGACATACTAAACCCATTTTTCGTATACTTGTCATTAGGAACGCATTGAACAAACTGAAGTTGAGACGAGACAACTTCAAACAACTAACGTGGTTGACGATGCTTTTGAGTAAAGTTCTTGGCCCCTGACCTGTGACCCATGTATAAGTTAACCATTAAATTAATACCAACATAAACAAATGCACACCACACTATGTGCGACTCACTAACATGCAACAAACATATATATTTGCAGGTGGCCATTAAATTGAGGAAGTTTGGTAGAAGATGATAAGTTCAATGGGCCTTCTTCCTTTTCAACCTGATTAATTCTTTCTAATTAAGGTTACCTCCATCTTTTAATTTCTTCTGTTTTTCTAAGACACTCATTATTGTGTCATTATGGTTACATGCTTGGACTATTGACTTTTGAATTAATGTGAGGAACTTACTTTCTTTTTATTCAAATGTACTTCATCCATTTTATCTCTAATATAATTTGTTTATTTGATTTCCTTGTTTATATTTACCCGTGATCATGAGAATTTGTTTAAGGCTTGTCACAAATGGTTCAATAAATGGTCAAATAATTTCTCAAAATACCCAACGTTGGAAGTCGTGTACCGGAGTCACAACTTCCATGTGGTAATGTGGAGCAAAATCGTAAACTTGGTATACAACTCAAGGTAATCGTGTCCTCGGGACATGATTTCACAACCCTATTTTGTCAATTCTTTTTCTCCAACCATATTTTTGTCAATAACTGTTAAAATAATTTCAGCCAACAACATGAATGGGGGGAAGTGATGGAACAGAAGCTGCAGAAAACAAAATCAAAATGCAGAATCCAAAAATCAAGAAATAGCTTCATGTGACTACAAATGAATAGTAATAAAATTAGAGTAAGAATTTAAAAAAATAATAATAATAGTAGTAACAAGATTTTTTATTTTCCTTCTCTGAGTATGGGGCTGGTCATATGATATTATGATTACATCCAAACTAAAATACTAACTCAAGTGTACAATAATAACTCAATTTCAACCATACTAATGCTTGTGACGATTGTTCACAAGCTTACAATTAATTGATGAGCAAAATTTTGTTACCAAAATTGAGGCCGATGTTGTAGGGCCAATCTGCTGAAGTAAAGGCTTGTGAAAACAGGACGATGTCCTTTGCTGATTGGTTGTTTCTTTCATACAGATTCAGCTTCTCGGGACTTCTTGGCACTACTACTGATAGAGTGTGGGCAAAACAATGGAGAAACCGAGCAAATACCTCAAATAGAGGCAATTAATGGCAATGAATTTAAACGTCTTAAATGTTTTACGACGCTAATGGTACAGCTGCAACTTCATTGTAGGCCACACCCTTGGCTTTCTTTTTTGATCCAGCTTTCGATCTGGATTTACGTTTCTTAGAGAGAGCTTTATCTTCTGGTTCACTATGTTCGTTTGAAAGCTTTATCTCTGTTGTTCTAGTCTTCGTATCGATGTCAACTGGGGGCTTGTTATTGGCATCATTCTCTGGTTGAATCACTGACATTCCAGTCAGTGTGTAGTCCAACAGAAATGAGCTTCTTACAAGTCTGTCTATCCGGCTAAAATGCCTCTGGGAATATGGGATTAGACCTTCAAGTAATTCCCCAATACCTTTGATCTGAAAGAATTACGTATATATATATGATGAGTATTCTACAAACATGATATAGATAGTTAACATCCACTGATCTACATTCAAATATTAGCCACAAGAACTTGAATGATAGATGACCACTCCATTTGATGCTCATTCCAAGCGGAAAATGTTAAAAGATATTTTAGAAATAAGGAAAAATGTAAATCCCTCAAGTTTAAGTCCTCACAGGATTTTCACATATATACAGAGTGAGTTAAGCTCGCCGTTCCTATAAACCCATTAGAAACTACTTCCTAACACACTTATAATTCTTACAACTGAACTTGATTGCATTCCTTAACAAACTCAATTCCATACATTGACGCCTGGTTGATATCATTTTTATTTTTGGTTTGTTTCTTAAAATCCTTGTTTATTTACCAACACCTTTTTTGTTTGTTTCCATTTCCAATCTATTTTCAGGAAAATAATAAATAAATAAAATATATGTCGAAATCCTAACCAAACTATGGGACTACTAAGAAAAAAAATTTAAAAAAACTATTTTTATCTTTTTATCTTTTAAATTACACACATTTCATTCTTTAAGGGGAACCACAACAAATATAAGGAGAATTAATTAAGTTTTGCATGCTTGTACTTTTTCCATTTATGAATGCAAAGTTTTGTTTCCTTTTTGAAAAAACAAAACACTATGAATGAAATGGTCTTCCATACTAAACTTGAAAAGATAGAAGAAGACACACCTCAGAGATCTCTGTTGGAGGAAGGACGCTGAAAGCTCTGAAAAGCACAAATTGCGCAACGTGGCAAAGTTTAGGCTTCGTATTCCATTCTCTAAGATATTCAAACAATAGACGAAACTCCTCCTTTCCAAGAGCACCGAGGGACTTTCCAACATGATTCTCAGAATCATGCTTGCTGTGGAGAGAACAAATCTAAGAATATACCCAATGAGGTATACACAGAAAACAAAACGTAAAATACTGCTAACCTGCAAAGTTCAGAAAATAATACATATAGCCTATGCGGCCTACGGAGTTCAAAGGCAATTTGAATCGCTTTGGTGTAGTCAGCGTCAGAAACAGCATTTTCCAGTTCCTGACCTTTCAGAACACCTTCTTCCTGCATTAATCATTGAATACATGTCAACTAACCTACACATAATAAGGACTTCCAAGCTCTACTGCGCAAGTCCAAGACTTACTTCTCAATAATAAAATGTATTTAACAATGAATACTTAGTCTTTTAACCCCTTATCTGCATATTAAATTCATATTTTAGCTCTTGGTGGTCCCAATTCTTTTGTAATAATCCAATTGTGCTAATTCACAACAATTGGAAAATGTTTTATAATTAGCCTTTCTTTTTCGAGTTGTCAAGTGAGATTAGTCGAGGTGTGCGTAAACTAGCTCGAACTCTCACGGATATAAAAAAACACTAATGGACATCTATTACTATCTATCACTGATAGACAATGATAATTTTCTAGTTTAAAAATATTTTCAGCAGTTTTATCATTTGATAAAACTATATTGATTAAATTGATAGAAAAAAATTTATTCAAGTAACAAACTTTAAAAGAGTGAAGGAAAAAATAGATAAATGAATAACCTACGAACAGACCAAAGAAGTAAAACAGTGAGAAAGTGGAGAAACCTTATCCACAGACCAAAAAGAAGAAAATGGTGGCAAGTGGAATAAGTCAGAAGAAGAAGCCATTAAAACAACTGACCATGTTGAACGATACTGAGCAGCTGACAAACAGGAGAAACCTTGAAGAAGTTGTTCGAAGACAAAACAATGACCAGAAACCCTTTTTATGGCCTTTTCTTTTTATTAAATTTCATGGTTATCAAACATATATTTAAAAAATAATATAACAATGATATTAAGAAGTTTAAAAATAAAATCAAATATCCGAGGTGTGTCTTCTTCTGTCTTTTAGAAAATAAAATTTGATCTTTTTTTATACAAAGATAGATTAAAAATAAAATATTTACATAGCAACATAGATTTGCAAAAAAGGTCCATTTGTCCAAGATCAAACCATCATAAATTGTTAATTTCTATTAGCTCAACATCCATGAAATATCATAAACAAAAATACAGAATTGAAAAGATAATGACATATCCATCTAACCTCTTTGCGCAAAGCTTCCTCTTTATCAAGTGCCGTGGAATCATACCAGAGATTGACAGCAGCATCGCTTCCACCTGTAGCAATCATTTCTGTCTTCTTTCCCACAGCTAATGCCCATACCTACACGCTAAAATGTTGTCAATAACAAAACTTTCTTCGCCTTATTTTTTTTAGATAAGTGAATTGCACTGAAACTACATTATTTTCATTCATTAGCAGAAAACAGAAAGAAAACTGACAAGGAATCCAGCCCATCTAAAACTAGCAACGTGCCAACGTACAACAAAGACAAATATTCAGTAACGAAAGACAATAGTCTCCAAACTAGATAATGAGACATCCTCTTTCCAGTCTAAAACCTCCCATCAAGTGACTCAATTTAGATTAAGAGAAAGATCTTGCCTCCAAAGATTAATTGAACTATCTATCACCCACTCGGGCACCAAAAAGCATAACTGATCACAATAAGAACAAAAGAAATAGTAGCAATAATTTAAAAAAAAAAAAAAAAAGTCAATTGTGCTCGCCTTGTCTTCATGTTGATCATAGACAGCGATCCGCTCCTCTGTTTTTACTGTCCATAGCATGACTGATCCATCGGCACCTGAAAAGACAATTACTTGGTTGTGTCATATCTAACTTAGTATACTTGTGATAACCGCCAAAAACTCAATAGTGGTGAGGATCAATACCGCATGATACAAGTTGGGTACCACGAGTAAGAAAAGAAACCCTCAACACGCTTGACATATGACCTTCAAATGTTTTCAAGCAGGAACCATCTGATATTGCCCATATCTTAATAGTTTTATCACCAGAAGCCGTGACTACACATTGGTCAACTGGAGAAAACTCTACAGACCAAATCCCCCTTTTATGTCCTCTAAGCACAACTATAGATACCAGATCCGGAAGCCTCCAAACACAAGCCGTTCGGTCCTAACAATGAAGAATCCAAAAATGAACAACAAACTAAGTCAGAATCCTTCAAAAGAAAGTGCAAGAATAATGCAAAAAGTGACAAGATAATATTTAGAACACAGGCCCACTCTGAGTTAAAATGCTTTACATCTTGTCTTAATGATGTTAATCAGGAATAGCCAATTACTAACGGAAAAAATTGTCTGAAAACGAAAAATAATCAATGGAAATTCCAAATCAGAGACCATACAGTTTAGCATAGATATATAGAACAGGATAGAGATCACAATTTTTGTGAGTTCCACAACATATAGGGTAGGAATTAGATCACCTCATCTTTTAGTTGAGGATATAAGTCTTATTTGCTCAACTTTGCAGAAATAGATCAAAACCATGAAGACCAAGAAAACAGTACTCGGATCACAAAATTACAAGAATCCTGTCTAATATAACTACAGTTATTTATACATAAGAAAATCAATAGAGGGAGGAAAAATAAAATAGCAGTGATCACTTTTACATTGTGGGGCCTTCTGTTAATTAAAAAGAAAAGCAAATGTCAGGTACTGTTTCGTTTTTAAGCCTGCTGGTGGCAGGAAATTACAAATTACTAACCTGAGAACCACTACAAACTAAACTGTCATTTGGTGCAACTGCAATGGAATTGATATCCTTGTCATGGGCAGCTACAATGGCTTTAGCTTTCAAAGTAATAGGCTTGTTTGCATCCTCAGCAAGACCATCAAAACTCCACACCTTAAGAGTACGATCACTAAACAAGACAATGATTTTTATTAATATGCCACTAAGTAACAACAAAAACACACAAAAAATGAGTATTATGCATTTTATACAGCACTACGTGAAAAAGATAACCATAACATTGATGGCAAAACTAAAGTAACACATTGGACCAAATAACAAAAAAGTAGTTAAAAATAAATGCAGAAAACATGAGAATCATTTCTTCTACACATAGTTTCATCTTATTTGTTTGTCAAGAATCAAGTTACAAACTAAAAAAAATAGAAGTATGCAAGACAGTGCCTATAATAGATTCTAAAAATATGGGCCACAAGACTTTCATCAACTTGGTCAAAAGTCAAACAGAAGCACACCTGAGAGTCCTCAATCAAGAACTTAGATTCGAATAATAAGATTGTTAATAATCAAAGTTTGTCGTGTTCGATTCTAGGGATTAAAGACAAACCATGACAAAGTAATTGTCCACCCCTTGGGGGTACAAAAAAGTGCATGGATATGGCAAACCGATGAATCAATCACCATGTCATTAGTAAGAGACATCTCAACCTACGTGATCTTTATGCACTATCGTTAATTAAAAATGGCAAGACAATGCCTCCACATACGAAACACAAAAGTAAATGAAAATGGTATAAACATACAATTAAACCCTCCTACCTACTGCCACTAACAAAGAAGTCCCGTCGTTTTTTTGAAAATGCAACCGCTCCTACTGCTCCCATGTGACCAACGCCAACACCAATACATGTTTTGCTTTCTGCTTCCCACAATCTAACCTGTACAGAAAGACGAATATGAGATGGAGGAAGTAAACATTTTGTTAAGTTACCAACCATAAATTAGAAATTATTCGACCAGCTAATATAATGTGCCAACGCATCGTGCTCATTGGAAATATTCAGATTCAGGACTACTTAATTACAGCAAGAAAAATGTGGAATGACAATAAAGAAATATACAGATATATATTAACCAAAAAAAACCCTTACATGAAGAGAAAATAAAGATTTTTATTTTTTGTATAAGAAACCGATTTCTTATCAAAAAGCAACTTTGTCTGAAAGGGTTTTTTTATAACCCTTACATGAGGGAAAAAAAAAAGATAAAAAATCAACTTAGTCAGAGAGAGGGAGGGAAGGAATGGACAACTTACATTGTTGTCTTTACTTCCAGTTACAATAAGCGTGCTTCCAGAGCTTGATACACAGGAGTCAAGACAAAGAACTATATCCGTATGACCAGCCAATATGTATGAGCATGACATGGAAGCAATATCGTAAACTCTGATCTGTAAACATGCAAATTTTATACATTTAATTATCAAGATGTCCACACAGAATACAAATTTAAACAAAGAGAACAAGTAGTCCAATGTCTAGATGTAATGACAGCTAGGATAGATTATTCATAAAATAGGGTAGCTGCAGACAGCTATAGAAACATTACGGTCATCCAACAGAATGGGAAAATCCATCATGTACAAGCCTAGTGCTGGATATTTGTCCATAGATTAGTCATCAGGTGAGAACCCGTTAAAGGTAGCTCACCTAGTACCACACAAATTGTCATATAGAAATTGAGTGCACCCTTTGAGTGCACCATAGATCAATAAGGTAGAAAACAGTATAGATTAGGAAGGAAGAGCAATTTTTTTTATAAGAAGGAAGAGCAATTTACATGTTCAACATTGGTAGCAACAGCAAGAAATTGTTCATCCTCGCCTAAGAACTTCATGTCCACAATCTCTTCGTTATAACCTATCAGCCTTTTGCTGGTGATCAAACTCATTTCGCCTTTCAAAGTTTTCACTGGAGAATAGAAAATGAACTGCTGATCAGCTGTCACACAAAGCAATCCTCGATTTGAAGGTAACAAAACAGCAGCAGTGAACCCCCTATTCCCTTCATCCATCTTGATAGAAACATCGGAGGACTTTTGCTCAAACAAGCAAACTGCACTGAAAATGTAGTTTATGATGTAAAAGCATTCATAATACAGGGGGACAATGTGTCAATAAAGATTTACAACATACACGCATACTAGGCAATATCATGTGGCATGCAAGCCATTGTTCAAAATTACAAATGATTGTAAAAACCCATCTAGAATAGGCAAAAACAAAACAACATAAGCAGTAAACACACAATTCACTAGTATTCTTTCTCCAAATATCTATTACATTAAGGCATATATCAGAAGCGGTATTTATTACTCCCCAACTCGTACGTCTCCTCTTGTCATTACAAGAGTTCTTCATACATATGGTGACAAAATGAAATAACAAACAACCAATGCATGGAAGAACAAATCATATGATATTTGAACTATACCTCTCGGAACTCCATAAACGAACAACCCCACGTTCCCCAACTGTGATAAAGTAAATTTCTGGGGACGCGTTAGTTTCCTCTCTTTTTTTACTGAAAGAACCAAGACATGAAGAAAAATCTGAACTAGAATGAATCACAAGAACAGCTTCAAGGACTTCGTATGTTAGTACAGTCTTCTTGCAGGTATAATTATGCAGATTCCACACGTGCACAACCTGAAATCACTATGTAATTGTTTGTCAGCTCATTTCCAGGAATTTGGCAAGTCAACAACCAATATGTTAGAAAATAATTACCACTCCGTAAGCAATCATCTCAGAAAAGTTTCAAATTAGCAATTTATAAATTCCCAGTGAATAACTATTAAATTAACCATAGCCTAAACTGTAAGTACAAACCTCCTTTGTACACATTGTTCATAATTTTCTATATTTACAAGTGTCCAGACCATGACCATCTTACATGTATCTCAATCAATCTTACAAGACAACCAACTAATCCCTAACCCCTACTGTACGTAGTTGTAACCCATAGAACATTACCTGCTACCATAGTTTCGACCTACTTCACCTTTCTAGTCTCAGGTTTGGCAGATAAAAAATAACTACAATTGTTCAACCATACACTAGCACATCAATATTCAACTACAAAATCTTTCTCACAGAATTAAAATTCAGGTTAGGTAATCTTAGTAGTAGGCCAAGTCAATGAACATTTGTAGAATTTTTTTAAGCCAATCAGTTTACTTCTCAATTTTTGTAGCATTGGTGTTACAAAGTAGAATTAGTGAGTGCTGGTTGCAGAACCAATAAGAATAATAAAATGCAGCCACACACATCAAAAAGAAAAAAAAACACTTGAAAAGGTGAAAAAAGAACAAGATAAAAAGCATGTACATGTGGCTGATCTGCACAGTAAATGGTACGAGGAAGGCAAAAAAATTTGGAAAATGATAATTGAAAAAAGGAGAGTGAAGGAAGAGCGAAGAAATTGAGCCTTGCCTTATCTCTTCCAGCACTTAGCAAGGTCCAACCATCTTCAGATATAGCAAATGAAGTCACAGTTGACTCATGACCAAGTGTAGCAACGCACTTCTTAGACATAAGATCCCAAACTCGGACATTCCCATCCTCACTTCCAGAGAAAAGCTAAAATACAAAGGCTAATCTCAGTGATTGCAAAAGATACAACCAAGAAGAAATTGAACATAAAAGGCATTCAATCAATCACTATGTCATCTTTTGATAAGCTGATCTCCAACAATTTGAAGGCATTACCCATAAATGATACTACATATACAGCATTTTTATGTCATTCTAAAAGATAAAAGAATTTTACGAATGAGAATATTAATAATAATTCCAATTCCCTTTACAATGCATCAAATTCAAATTACACAAAATCAACATAAAAATATTTTGATTGTGATAATTACCAATTGTTTGTTAGGATCAGGATGGAATAGAACGCTAGAAACAACCCCTTTGTGACCAGTGAAGTAATGAGTACAGAAGCCACCATCAACATCCCAAACAAGGACTTTCCTATCAGCTCCAGCCGTTGCTAACAATCCCCCAGATAAATGACACGCCATACCCATGACAGGACCATCATGCCCCTATTTGAAGTCAAAAGGTAAAACAAGAAAACAAATAATTAAGTGAAAAGCGTTAGTTACTCGCTACTAACAATATGTTCAATCAGTTATACCAAAACATTCACAGACGATAAAAGATAAAAGGCAAAAAAAAAAAAAAAAAAAAAAAAAAATGCAGCTTGGGAAAAGGACACATTGTTTCGATAGTTCTCTCAAATGTTCCCATAAGTCGGAGGACATCAACTGTGAAGAGCCACTTAAAAGTTGTAATTCTAAAGTTACAGCCTTTACAATCAATTCCAGAAAACTGAGGTTCCCCCAGTACCAAATTACCAACTTGACTCGTTCCCTATAAAGCTCATTAGTTAAACCGTCCAAGAATTGAACCCACCCACTTCCTCGATAATGGAATTAAAAACACTTGAATCCGTCACTTACCTTCCAAGACCGAACACACTTCATAGTGGAGAGGTCCCAGACTCGAATCTGCCTGCTGTGACCCGCAGAGAAGAGCAATTTATCATTGGGACTAAGTGCCAGAGCGGTGAACACCTCAGACTCACCACCTTCCACAGTGGACCGAATGGCAGCAGTGTCTAAATCGACGATCATTATCGAGTCGCCACAAGCACAGGCGATGAAAGAAGCGTTTGATGATACTACGAAAGCCCCGCCTTCGTAGAATTGTTGAAGGAATGGAACACAGCGGAAGTTCTTCTTGAAGGGAAGAGTCGCCATTGGAGAGGAGACGAAGAGGAGAAGAGGTAGAGAAGAGAGGTTTTGGAATAACAAGAGACACGACCAAGGTTTTAGGGGTTTGCGGTACTTTACTTTTTTATTATTATTATTTTAATTCCATTAAAATAGTTGAAATTGGAATATGATTTTCATTTAATGTAACAGTTACAAACTTATATAAAAAATAATACCATTTTTTTTATTATTTACTTTTGTTCAACATTTGTACTGATAGTGTGGCATCACTTCCAAATCTGTAATTACAAAATGCAAATTGATCAATGAATAGAGGATGTTCAATCTAGTATTTGTTATTATTATTGTTTTGATTATTGTTACCGTTACCGTTATCATTATTGTTATTGCTCCAAACAAAAATTTGTAAATTTTGATATTTTTATTGTTACCATTACCGGTTATCAGAGGTAACGGTGTAAACATGATAAAAAGAAATTCAATTAAATATGCAATTATGTCTCATTACAATTGATCAATAAATGAAAATCTATTACGATTACACTAATCTTTATTTTGGATAAATGTAACCTTAGTTTTTATTTGGCCTCTAGATTACAAAATATTAGATTTTATTTTGAGGTATTTGGTTTAGTCTCCATTTAAACTAGTATGATAATATTTGACATTCTCTTTAGTTTTTAGGTTAAAAAACACTTTTTTATCTCTAAATTATCATGAAAGTAACCATCGAGTCCTCCGATTTTGGGTTGTAAGAATTTAATCAGTGTACTTTTAATTTTTTAGCAATTTAGTTCTTGAATTTTGAATCATATTCTAATTTTTATTTTACGACAAAGATTTGCTCTAAGTCTCGGGTTGAGCCAATCATCACAAATCTCCTCGAAGAATTGGAGAAATGACCAATGGATGTTGTTCCAGAAGGATAGATGTATTACCAATTCATTTGCAAATGGATGTTGGTGGTTAAACTAACTCAAACATTTTGCTCAATACAAATTGAATAGTCAATTATTGATGGCTATGGATTCTTTCCTATATCTTACTTTTCTACACTTTTATTTTTCTTATCTGTTTTACTAGTCAAACACCCCCCCCCCCCCCTCTTTGTCGCTTTTGATAGATAAACTTAGTATAAATAAATTAAATGTAAGTTTCTTATAGTTCAACCCCATCTTCTACTAATTACTGATCCATATTTATTAATTTCATTTGATTGTAGACCTTTCAACAAGTCTTGCTTTCACATACTAGGCAAGAGTAGAAGTAGATTAAATAATATAATAAATTAATAAAACAAATGATATATATTTGGTACAAATAGGTTGTCATTATATATCAACATTTGAAGGAGGATATACAAGGCACATAATTTGATACCATTATCCATCATAAACTTGGGATGGACACATATAGCTTTTAATTATAGATATTACCCATGGCTTTGAGAAGATTAGGCATTTAGTTATGTTTAAACCTAACAGTTTAAAGAACACCCCATTTAGATTACAATGGGATAACAAAATGGATGGATGTACCTAATAATGCACAAATAAAAATAAATAAAAATTGGGGAAAATCTAATTTTTTTTTAATTAATTTTGTTGGGAAGGTTTGTTTTTGTGGTCAACATGAATCTCCACTCTCAAAATCCACCATCAATTTGTTAAGTTTCTTGTTGCTTATTCCTTGTTGATATACAACAGAGTCTTCCAAACTGCACCAATAATAATTTTAAAAAGAAAAAAAAAAAAAAAGGTTAATAAATATTTAGCCATATAATAAATGACAAAATTTCAAAATAATATCTTTAATTATAGGACTTAAAGTAGCTAAGTTACAATAAATCCATTTTGAATTTTCAATTTGCTTCACTAAATTCTACAACATTAACTCATTCAACTAATCATATCTTTAATTGTAAATCTATCTTAATTAATTAATAATTAGATTAATCATCAAAGCAAAAGGAAGGAAAGAGGAGAAGGAACCTGGGTGGGGAGTGGGAGAAAGCTTCAGAAGTAGGCGGCAATAGCATATGGGCTAATCTAAGAGCTTCCTTATGAGAATTAATGATATTATTAAAGCACAAATATCGACCGTAGGATGATACATCTTCAAACACACATATATGAGCATCAACCATGAATTTAAGATCAACGGTCACCAACACCCCATCTTCGTACATCTCAGCAGCTCCTTTCAAATACGGGTTATTCATTGTCACATCGTGTCCCATCACTAGCCCTCCATTTATGGACACCATATTCACCCCACGATCCATCGCTAAGGCCCACGCTGTTTTCTCCGCTAGGGTTTTTGATAGAGCGTGCCACAGCTGATCATAACCCAACCAACCCACCACTCCCAGTTAATTTCAATGTAGGTAAAAAAATTGAGGGAGGGGGTAAAAAAAGTTACACACACATATATATACATATAGAAATGGAATTTACTTTGAACTTCTTGCACAGGTTAACGTCGCTCCAGTGACGTTCGTCGATGTCGGACGACATCGTTTTGAGGCCGTCACGCCAAATCACAGCAGTAACGGAAGAGGTGAAAATAACTTTCTCCATGGTCTCCGTTTGGGCACATGCTTCCAGAACATTATGAGCTGCTCTTACTTCAATTTCCACCATTAATTCCTGCCACCAAAACACACACCTTTGTAACAGAGGCATTTGCATCAAATATTGTCCTTTTATTTATTTAATTAAAATATATATTTATATATATATATATATATATATATATTAATTGAATTAAAAAATTATGAAAATATATATTTGAAAGTGATTTTTGAAACTCATAACAACCAAAATATTTATAATATTTATAAAATATATCAAATTTTAAATTCTATTAATATTAAATATAAAGTTTTGTTATATTTTGTAAATATTTTTAAAAGTTTACTCTTTATATTAATCTTTCTTCAAACTATGTATTATAAATTATTTTTAAAACCATGCCATCTTTTTTTTAACATGAAAGTGTTTTTGATAATTTAAAATCAGTCGGACAATTAAATTGATTCTAAAACTAATTTAGATGATAGGTAGATTGTGTTTAAAAATCAAGATTACACATTAAATTGATTTTAAATTACTAAAAAAGCATTTGAGAAAAATAAATATTGCTATTTAAAAACCACTTCTAAACAGGTAATAAATTAACTATTGTGAGCGGTTTTTTACTTGATCAACTGTAAAACATTATTCATTTAGTTCATAAATTTAGCACAATCAAAGCACTTTTTTAAAGTTTGTCAAATATTAAAATAGTAATAAAAATAATAAAAAATTTCCAAGACAATTGGAGAAAAAATACTTTTAAACTTAAAACCACTTCTAGAAGTGTTTTCTCAATTTCGTGACAAGATGTTGCACAATGAAAATAATTTAAATCTCTATCCTATACTTTTTTTTCTTAGTTCATCTAAAACGTCTATTAAATCTCTCTACTAAGTATAAAAAATAATTTATACTCAAATAAACAAATATCATACAGTAAATGGTATTATTGTTTTAAATGAAGTAAAAAATATTTACAAATATATAAAAAATGTGGCTAATTCATGGATTTTCTACAAATAAATTAACCTACTTTACTATATTTGATAACTCGAGACAAAACTTATATAGCTAGATGAATAACCAAAAAAAAGTCAACCAAATTTCTAAGTTCAAATTAAAAATAAAAGATTTTTAGAATATAAGGATATAGGAAGATTAATATCATGATTAATTAGTAACTAACTATAATTAATTAGGGGAAAACAATATTAGGTGATAGCAAAATTCCTCCTATACTAAAACAGAAAAAAAAAACAAAACAAAATTAATTTTTAGAGAGAGAGAGGTACATCGTAGGTGGAATGATCAGGAGGAGGTTGAAATGAATAGAACAAAGCGGAGCATCCTTTAAGAGCGATCATAATACTATGATAATCCAACAGATCCGAACGGAAAACCTTCAATTTGTTCGCATTTCCTTTCACACACTGCAAATCATCTAACAATTTGCCACAAATTTCAATCGCACAGAATCAAAATCAGATTCAGATTCAAGAGAAATTAAAAACAAAAAGCCGTTTACGATTTGAAAATTTACCGTGATTCTGAACGGAAGCATGAACGGTGTAGCCTCGGTGCAAGAGCGCAGCAACGATCGCCGAGCCAACGCGGGAGGAAGCGTCCATTACGCAGACGGTCTTAGCGGCGGGAGCCATTACAAAGAAAGAGAGAAGGAGAGGGAAGTCGAGGAGTGTTAGAAAAGGGGGAAATGGGGATTTGTATATATAGGGAGAAAGATAGAGAGCATTGAAAGAGGGTGTTGGTTTTAGTTGGGGAGTTGGAGGTTAAGAGCGGAAACTTCTTGAATTATTGTATTTAATCATAACTACTTCTTTTTTATTAAAAAAAAAAATAACAATTATGACCATATTAGTAGAAATTCGAACATCTAACCTATTGTCATGTCAATGTGATCGACATCGACATTAAGGAGCTAACGAGTCTTTAACATAATATAATGTAATCTAAAATTTATATTTTGATTGAAAATTTTGGACTGAGTTTGGTACAAACTCATTTGGTTGTTACCATTTTCAACCAAACACTTTTTTCCACCATTTTAACATTTCATTATTCTATTTTTGTTCCGTTCTTGATTCTTTATTCATTTGTAATGCTCCTTCAAATTTTTATCATAATCACATTTCAACCTCTTCAACCATCCATAAGGATGAATTTATATTATGTCTATTATATTAAAAGAAATTTTTAGAACATTTTTGTCGATATTAATATTTTATACGTTGGTTGTAACTTTCCTATGTTTTGAAAGAAAAAACAAAAGATAAAACCAATGATCAATCTTGTTTTATCCTATGCTATGTTTTAATGGATAATAATAATAATAATAATAATAATAATAATAATAATAATGTAATTAACTTTAATTTTAAATTTTTAGATATTTAATGGTTAAATGTCATTAATGCACTTTACTTTCTTTTTGAAATGCACGTATATGTAAAAAAAGGGGGTGTAGATCTTGTGACCTACATTAGTATAAAGTTTGTAACTTATTTTAAACTTTTTTTTGTCACATTGTTATATATATATATATATACTTCAAATAATAAATTAAAAAACAACTTTGTAATGAAAAAGAAACTCAATGATTGAAATAAATTTACAAATATATTAGCGAAAGAGATTATTAGGGTTTGTTCCAATCAACCTATGTGTTGAAGTTATGACAATGTGGAAAAAAAGTTATAAGCGAGTGTGCTAACTTAGCTTAACGGTAATTTACACAATCTGTTTACTTAGATGTTAGAGGTTTGGTCTCTCATTTCACCGTTGTACTGAGAAAATTAAAGTGTGTTCTCTTCGATTCATTGATATTTTCATCAATGACGTAGAATGATGGATCAAAGCAAAATCAATATTGTCCCAGATCTTCTTTCGAGTTTACTTTGTAAATGCGATCAAGGTAAAATTAACCATAGGCTTATATAACAAAGTCATTTTTTATTGGTATAGACTTAATTTGTTATTGGTGTCAAAATGTTTTAAATGTTTATTGTTGAGAGGTACTAGTTAGGATTATATTGGAATTATGGATCCCTAAGTCACCTCTTTTCACTTATATTTTAGGGTTTCAATTTCACCACAATAACATCGATGTTCATATAGGGTATAAATGTATCCAAATCTAACCGTCGATAATATTTATAATATGTCGATGTTGATAGATATTTATGTGAAAAATTAAAATATAAAAAAGTCATTTTCAAATATAGCAAAATGAACCAAAATATTTATAAAATATAGTAAAATTTCACATCTAATAGATCTATATAAGTGCCTATCATCAATAAAATATGAAATTATGTTATATTTTGTAAATATTCTATTCACAATAATTCTCCAATATGAGATTCATAAAAATTATATAAATTAAACTATGTTTGGTGGCCGTTTTTTTTTTTAAATTAAACCAATAAACACTCATTTCATCTCTAAATTTTTTGCTTGCTATCTATTTTATAC
The DNA here is from genome assembly GCA_037974625.1 of Cucumis cinereus. Taxonomy (NCBI): domain Eukaryota; kingdom Viridiplantae; phylum Streptophyta; class Magnoliopsida; order Cucurbitales; family Cucurbitaceae; genus Cucumis; species Cucumis cinereus. Next base: position 3,782,805 of record JBBPDJ010000003.1, read on the forward strand.
CAATGTTTTTGAAAACTAATTCAAAATTTAAAATAAAAAAAAGTAGTTTTTAATTTTTTTTTTTAGTTAAAAAAGATGCAAAATATTATAAGAAAATGAAAAAAAAATGTTTAATTTTCAAAAATTAGAAAAAGAAAATGAAATGAAGAATTTAACAAGTAAACACATTTCATTTTTATTGAATAAGTTTAAATTTCTCATATAATTAATATTGCACACTAGTTTTATTTTATGTTACTATTCATTTATATTTCAAGATATATATAATACCACAAATCATTATCAAATGAGTCTTATATTAAATAAATCCAACCAAAAACTGCAAAAATAATTACCAATAATTAAGAAACATTAAAACGTATATATATATATATATTAATGCAATAATCATGAAATATATTCATATATTTGTATATATAATAAAGAAAAAAATGGGCAATTTTAAAATTCAATTATTCAAAAGAGAATCAAAGTTGATTCATGAATTTGGAACAAAAGTAATGTTTTGAGTCTTTATTCTTGTAAAACACACAACAAATAACATTAAACAAAACAAATAAATAAATAAATAAAGAAAAAGGAGGAGAGGATAAGATAATTTAAATAAATAAAGTAGAAAAATAAAAAGAGAAATCAAACAAGGCTTTTGTGCCATAGCTAATGAATAGGCCAACAAAAAACAGTTGAAGTTGAAATTTGGGACACAAAATAATACAATTTGACCAAAAACTTGGTCAACTGTTTTTTTCCACCTCTTTTTCTATTTTTTATTTTTATTGTCTCTTTTTTTGGTCATCTATTTGACCTAATTTTCCAAATTTTCCAAGTATTTGACATGGGGTTTGGCTGCCTAAAGAATAAGAATTATATACTAAATTTTGATTATAATACCATGTTAATTTTTTTTTATTAAAATACTATTTTTTGAGTGATGTAGTTTGGTGTTTAATTTATTTGTTTATTTTTTCTTTTAATTTATAGAAAAAAACTCTTTATAAAACAATTACAACGGATAATACTTTTAGAGTTCATAATTAAATGTATGACAACCTTTTTAAAGAATTATGAATATAACAAAACTATCAATAATAAACTTTATTGCTTAATAGACTTTGTCGTTGCTAGACTTCTATACATCATCGATAAACTTAGATAATTGAATCTAAATTTTGCTATGATGTTTATTTTGAAAATAAATCTAAATCAAAATCAATGGTCAAACACGTAAACTTTTTTTTTTTTTTTTTGGGTAATAGAAGTGACCGACATGGAATGTTTTCTAGGGAAAGGGAAGGCAAATGCAATAATAAATAAATGATGAAGGGGGTTCATGAATATTGGGGCAGAGAGAAGGAGCTGGAGCCAGTTAATAAGGGACAAGTAGGGTTGGAAACTGTCCAAGGGCTTTGACTGCCAATGCCAATGGACTCGTTTTGCCAGCTATTTTCCAGCTCCTTCCACTCGTTCTAACCATACAAAACTCTCTCGGACGTACATTTTGAATACATTTTTAGGTATTTAATTTAAAAAATAAATTATTTTTCAAAAAGATTAGAGTGTTTGACAGTAAATTAAAATACCTTTTGTAGTGAATTTAAAGATGAACTATTTTTCCCTCTTTCTTTTCATACGAAAATCTTCCATCGACAATCTTAATAAAAACAAACAAAATATATATATTTTAAGTGACAAAGCGATTATATATGTTTTGTAAATAATTTTTCTTATTTTGTTTTAGGGTAGGTTTATAAGTTTGGTTTTGGTGGTACAAATTGAATTAAATTGGAGTTAAATATGGGTTTTTATTAGACATCAAAGAGAAAGTTCATAGGCCAATTATAAATGCATTTATTTTTTTTAAGTTTAATTTACAAAAAAAGGTGCCCTTTGTACTATGGTATAATGCATTTATTCTTGGACATTAAAGACTTTTTGTAGTTTGAGTAAAAGATACCATTAAATTTTTAGAAGTTTCGAAAATATATACTCTTAATCTTTAAAAAAACAAGGTTAAAAATGTTCTTCGATAATTTTTTTTAGTGTTTTGTTTCAAATATATCCTTAAATGTTTAAAAGTTAAGAAATACTTTTAAGCTTAAAAGAAGATTTTTGTTTTTTAAAAAACTCTTATTGTTACTATATATATATATATATATATATATATAAATATAAACTGTATTTCATTGCACAAATATTTTGAATTTTCAAAAGTTGTATTAATACTTTTATCTTTCGAAACAAAAGTTAAAAGAAAATGTTATTTACGAGTTTATTTTACACCCACTCGACCTCCATTCTCTTCCATTTTCTGCCTCTCCTCTACTTTTATCTATGACCTAACATTTTTCGATTTTTTTCTATCTTCTTCAATACCCTCTTACTCCTCTTCATTGCTTCTATATATCCTTTGGTTCTCTTCTTGTTACTAATTTCCTAGCTTTATGTAAAAATATTCTCTCCTTCCATTAAAGTATGTAAAGACGGTTATAACAAGAAGAAGTAGAATGTCGGGAACACCAATAGAGCTTAGGACTTAAACGTTCTAACAAAGTTTTAAGGAAAGGTTTGATTTTGGAATTTGTGAGATTTTCTATAATTTTCAGTTTTAGCTTGAAGTTTCGGTTTATACTTAACTACCGAGAAAAATAGCGTAAGAATTGAAAAATAATAATAAGTAAAAATAATGCAAAATAATAATAATAATAATAATAATAATAAGTAGGAGTTGTTGGAAGCTTTCAAACCAAATGAGCAAAAACTAGAAGAGCCATACAAAATTTGGTCACCCACTTGGCCAGCTGCCTCAACAACATAGCTTCAATGTTAATCATCTTAACCTACTTATTGCTTCTCACAATTTTCTTCCACAAACCACACCAAATCAAACCCAACCTTTTAACATAATCATACTTTTTTAATTCATTTATATATATATATATATATATATATATATATATACACTTTTAATTTTCGATTAATAGTTGTATTATAGAATGAAAGTGCTGCCTTAGAAAGTGATCTTGACCAAATTTTAATGTTATTCGTCCCACGTCGGTTTCTTCTTTCTATCGTGTTCAATTAGGTCGAACGTTTAGTTTTTTTCCATTCATATCAAACCTCGAATTTAGCTTGTGCCAAAACTTAATTGCTTCCTAATGGATTCATGGCTTGTAAACTTTTTGTTTTTTAGTCCAAATAGTTTTAAAAGATTTAAATCAACTACACGAGTTCATAAATTTTGTGTCTAATATGTTTTTCTAGTTATCTTCTTAAGTTTATAAATGTCACACTAGAGCCTAGATAACATGCCTATATCAACACCTGTGTGATATTTACCATTATAGTGTTAATTTATGAGGTAAGATCTAAACTAAAGGGGTTGACACAACCAAGACCTATTGTGTTATTGCAACCTTGGTTGACTATATTTTTTCTTTGGAAAAAATGTCAACCATGCCGTGTTTTGACGAGTCGGTTGAACGACAACATCAACTCTCAATAACCAAAAGTATATTTTACTATCAATTACTTATTTCGCTCTAACCTGTGAAGCGAGAGTTTAAGATATAATTTAGTTTATTTCACATTTTTATATCACTTATAAATTTCCAACATTGTATGAACTCGCTACCTAATAATTTATGCACAGTCATAGAATTATAAGTAAAAATAGATGCAATTAGAGATGATCAAATATATATATATATA